>CM046894.1:6668534-6719257 GCA_025688845.1 Cucumis hystrix | reverse complement strand
TTTTAAATTCAATTTAAAAATAAGATAATTACGCCTTAGAATTACATCAAAATTTTGGGGCGTTACAGTCTCAATGTCTTCATAAATGTTACTATTCTCTATTACACCCAATTTCTCTTATAGAAATTTTGATATAATCTTCCTTCGTGATTTGTGTCTTCAAAGGTCCTCTTGTCGGTTTCCTCACTTGTTGTAGAAACTAAATTATTTAAATGGCTCTTTTGTTATGGAGCTTGACCACAATCTGGTGTCAGGTATGCCCTCAAGTTTACCAATGATGAACCTAATATCCTTTTAGAAGGTAGAGCATGTGGGTAAGGATAAACATCGTTTGAAGGTTGGTTCTATACCAATTTCACTTGTTTGAAATGCCCCTGCTACTGGTCTATCTTTAACTTAAGCGAGGGACTTTAAAACCCTTGCCACTTGTCATTTTACAATTGGACACATCCTTTTCTGATTACTTGCACTTGGTTGAAAAACTCTTCCATGACCTCGACAAGTAATGAATGAGGGGTGAAAATCTTTTCAACTATTTGTAAAAAAACTTTGACTCTTTTGATCTTTCTAAAGAGAGAGTATAGTTAAATTAGTTGAAGTTATTTACTAGTGTGAGGTTTATGCATATGAAATTTCACCAATAGTGCAACAATCATCTTTCTAAGTGAATAAAAATTACTAATATTTTCAAGAAAAAGTAATTAAATGCAATGACTAATGAGATTTTTAACAATACTAGCAAACAGTTCATGACATACATACAAGTACATATTTATAAACATATGATTATAATGTATGATAATGATGAAAAGACTCGTAGTATTAGCGATCATGCAAGTAAAAAGATATAATGATGAAATAATAGCATAGTATAACACTATTCATAATATATTTCTTTTTTTAAAAAACTTTTCTTTTTGACAAATATTTTCACTCTTTAAGTTTATATTTGCAAAATAAATTCATTATTAGTTATTTATTAAATGAGGCAACAAAAATACCTTAGTAAAAGTGTGAATTCTTATGAAGAAATTAAAATTTATTTAATGTATTTTTTAACAAGATAAAATGGATAACAATATGGTTATATGAGATGAAAAAGTTAATAGATAAAACTCAACCCAAAAGTTGTATGAAACCATCAAAATTAATCATTTATTCTAAGCATATATAGTGATTTATGAGCTTCTCTCTTCTAATTAATTAGTTAAATTTGTTTGATGGCCATCAAGTAAAATGTCCAAATTTGTTTTTAAGAAAATTGAAAAAGTTAAAACTTTTCATTATTTTCTTGAATTTTTTTTTTCTTTCGAAATATTTGCCCCTTTTTAAAATAACTTTCAAAATATTCAAGCTTTAATGAGAAAATAATATGCATGTTGTTTCACAAAAATAAATTGATGAAAAAAAATGAAATTTATACAAACTGTTTTTTTTTTTTTTGCAATTTTTTGTATTCTTAATCATTTTTTAGTATTTCAAATAATCATTCTCAAAATTTTAATTTTTAATGCTAATTCTGACATGATTTTTATTTAATTCTGACATGATTTTTATTATTTAGATTTAAATAGTTAGTATATTAAAAAAATTATTACATGATACTAAATATTATTGAATATTTATTCTTTTCAGAAAAATATATATGTTTTTCAAAAACTTAAAAAAAAACCGTGATCAATCTTAGAAATATACGAAGAAAAGTGGTTGAATTCTCTTAAAAATATTTTTTTTTGAAATATATATAAAAAAAACTCTATAAAATTTCAACAAATTTCTAAGATGTCAATTAATTAAAAAAAAAAATCAAAATTGACAAATGAAATATTGTTAACCTTTATAAAAAATTTACGCAATTGTGATAATTAAACCAACATAAGTAAAAAAAAATCAATCAATGAAATTAAAAAGAAATACATGTGTAAATGCATGTTGTAAGACACTAGTTTAATGCATACAAGATTTAAAAGTGAGGTTAATTCTAAAATTTCTAAATGATAAAGGTTTCCAATTTGATCAAAGTCATACATGACGAATTGACCAAGTTGAGTGAGAATTTTTCGTGTGCCTGTACGGAAGCATAAGCTTCTCGAAGGTCAACACTACTCTGTCTTCAATTCTAATCTTATGAAGTAAAGGCCGAGTAGAAGGCTTGTGATAGTAGGTGAAGCAAAATAATAGTTTACAAATAAAGTCAAAATAAAAGGCTCCAAACACAGTGAGGGTTGCTCTAAATTCCTATACAAAAAGGTCTCAAATTGGTCAAAAGTCGTACATAACAATGACTAACTTGAGTGAGGATCTTTTCGTGTCCTTACACGGAAGCATAAGCTCCTCGAAGATCAACACTACTTCATCTTCAATTCTAATCTTATAAGATAAAGCCCGAGTAGGAGGCTCGTGATTGTGTGTGTAATAATAAAATGCATAATAACTACACAATAAATTTAGAATAAAATAATTCAAGATAAAGGAGAAATTGGCCAAACTCTAGAGGTAGAGCCTCATGTCCCCAGCGGAGTCGCCAAGCTGTCGCCACGTGTCTGACACGACGCGGAGCGGCCGACGTCCTAAGAAAGAGTTACGTTTAAAAGAAAGCATGAGTCACCACAAATCTTTTTTACGATGTGATTGGACATCGAAATAAAGTATGCAATTTTTTTAAAAATAGTCTACAAAAAATAGAGTTGAGTTCGTGAGTCATTTGTGTATGGAAAAGGTATTAGCTCCCTACAATACCCATTTAGAAAAACGGTGGTCAAATTTCAAATCTTGAATTGAAAATATTTTTTAATTCATTTTAAAACTAATGTCTTATTTTACCCCTTATTACTCCAATATTTGAAGCAATGATCTCATAAAATAAGTGGAATAATATTTCATTAATTAGACTATATATTGAAGAAAATTTCACACCTTGAGAAAATGAGAATTATTACAATTTCTCAAAATTTATCATAGGCTAGTATTCGAATAAAGATTTTTTTTGAAACATTGATTAAATTCACTTTTTCTTGGGATCACATTTTGGACTTCCAAAGAGACAAATAACTTCTTCACATCCCCCTTTGGAAGAAATCAAGTTCCAAAGTAGCAAAGACCAAGAAGTTATAGCTTCTCCTTTCAAAATGATAGATTTCCCTGAAATTGAAACAAAACCACCAACTTTAAAAGATATAAAAAACATACAACTACAAAATAATTATTCCAATAAAATTTTACATACAATATCCAACCAAGTAGAAAGAGTAGAATCTAGACTTGAACCTCATCATTACTCTATTAAATCACAACCTCAACCTATAGATAAAACAAAACATTTATTCAAACCTTTTGAGATTTCTGATAAAGATTTTAAATTAATTAATTTCTCAAGTAAAGAATCCAATAGCATTTTAGATAAAATTAAAATTAATCTTCAATTACAACACTTAAATCTAAATACTTCTAACAACCCATCCACATAAAAAAATCAATACTATCAATGAAACCCCTATAGAAGATCATAATTTCGAGGATAACAATATAGAAGAACAATTCCAAAATCTTACTCTTCAAAAAATAACAAATCATAGATATCCAAAACTAAAAAATTATTATTCTCGACCTTCCTTTCCTGATATGCAATACGAAGAAAGAAACCAATTAACTAAAGCCCAATATACAGGAAATGGCATCTATGAATGGAACATAGATGGAATGACTGAACATCAAATTTTAACTAAAGCCCAATATACAGGAAATGGCATCTTTAGCAGCCACTGCCTATAAAATACATCAAAATTCAGACCATCAAATTGCCCAGATTCTCATCTCGGGATTTACCGAAAATCTAAAAAGATGGTGGGATAATTGTGTACCCACAAATGACAAAGCACGAATTTTGACCGCTAATAAAGTTGAACAAAGTGGTATGAGCATCAATCAAACCCAAGATGCTGTAGCAACCTTAATCTACACTATTACGAAAAACTTTATAGGAGAACCCGTTCAATTCCAAGAACGAAGTTCTGAGATCCTTTCAAATCTTACCTGTTCGAAACTTCAAGATTTTCGATGGTACAAAGATGTTTTTCTCAGTAAAGTTTTTACCAGAATAGATTGCAGTAATCAATATTGGAAAGAAAAATTCCTTTCGGGATTACCAAAATTATTCGCGGAAAAGGTACGCCAGACTATTAGACAAACCTTTCAAAGAACAATCTCATTCGATAATTTAACTTACGGTGAATTAATCAATTTTATTAATAATGAAGGATTAGCCTTATGCACGGATCTCAAATTAAAAGCAAAAATAAAAAATGAATTCCATAAGCAGCGACAAGAACTTGGATCCTTTTGTGCCCAATACAGTTATGAAAAAATACAGGCTCCTTCAGCACTAAAACAACCCAAGAAATATAAGAGAAACTTCTTTCGAAGGAAACCTTATAGGAAGAAAGTTATTATCAAAACAATCAAAATAAACAAAATTATAAACCAAAAAAGAAATATAAAAGTAACAGACCCACTAAAAAACGAAAAGAAATTATCTGTTACAAATATAGACAAAAAGGACATGTAGCCCATAACTGTCTAATGAAAGGAAAAATTAATAATTTGGAAATATAAGAAGATATGAAAATTCAATTTAAATCTACTAAATCCTTCAGATGCTTCATCATCTTCCGATCAAAGTGAAAGATCTTCTTATGACCAAATTTTTGAAATTCAAGGAAATTCTGATAATACCGACTCTGAAAAGTCTTCTTATTCTAGTGACAACCAAGTAGAAACTTGTACATGCAATAAGGGCATAAATGTCATCTCAAGAGATCAAGAGATTCTTTTCGAAGCCATTAGTCAAATTGAGGATTTAGAAACCAAAAAGGAATACTTTGAGAAACTGAAGAACCTAATTATACAATAACCTAAACAAGAAAATATTCAACACTACAACCTTAAAGATATATTTTCTCGGTTTGAACCCAAAACAAAATCAGTTACAATTCTAGACCTTCAAAGAGAAATAAAAACAATAAAAGAAGAAATTACTAACATTAAAAAAGAAAATTCTCAAATTAGATTTGAACTTCTCTCCCTCCAAACCCAACAAATAATTGATCAACTTTCAACTTCTGAAGATCACCCTGAAAATATTCCCCATGATTCCTTTATTAATCTCATCAACAAGGTTCAATTACAAAAATGGTATTAGGTCATTAATCTTGTTATTGACAAGGAATATCAAGTGACTTCAAAAGTTTTGATTGATTCAGGAGCCGATCAAAATTGCATACGAGAAGGACTCATACCTACCAAATATTTTGAAAAACCTCAGAAAAATTACACAGTGCTGATGGTCAAAGATTAAAAATTCGCTATAAATTATCAAACGCACACATTTGTAACCAATGTTATTGTTTTAAAAATACATTTATTTTAGTAAAAGATTTAGACGAAGAAATTATTCTAGGAACCCCTTTTCATTTCCAACTATACCCTTTCTCAGTAAATGAAAAAGGAATAGTCTCAAAAATCCTAAATCAAGAAATTATTTTTAATTTCGTAAACCCTATATCTACTAAAACAATACATTCTATTCAAAATTCTTCAATCTATAAAATTATTAATTCTATTCACAGAAAAACACAACAAATACAATTTTTAAAGGAAGAAATAAACCATAAAAAAATTGAACAACAATTAAATAATCTGTATATTCAAAATCAAATTAATCAATTTAAAGAATTAATTGAAAAGGATATTTGTGCATCTATTCCCAATGCCTTTTGGGAACGAAAACAACATATTGTCAACTTACCTTACATAAAAAAACTTTCATGAATAAAAAATTCTTACTAAAGCTAGACCCATACAAATGAATGCTGAATTATTACAATATTGTCATAAAGAAATCCAAGAACTCCTAGAAAAGAGACTTATAAGACCAAGTAAATCACCTTGGAGTTGCGCCGCTTTTTATGTCAATAATCAAGCAGAAATTGAACGAGGAGTACCTCGCCTTGTAATCAACTATAAACCTCTAAATTCTATTTTAGAATGGATTCGTTATCCTATACCCAACAAAAAGGATTTAATAAATCGAATATAAAATGCCTTAGTTTTCTCAAAATTTGATATGAAATCAGGATTATGGCAAAGTCAAATTGCTAAGAAGGATAAATATAAAACAACATTTAATGTTCCATTCGGACAATATGAATGGAATGTTATGCCATTTGGTCTAAAAAATGCTCCCTCTGAATTCCAAAATATAATGAATGATATTTTTAATCCATACCAAGAATTTACAATTGTTTACATTGATGATGTCTTAATATTTTCTCAGCCCATAGAACAACATTTTAAACATTTAAGAATTTTTCACAAGATAATTAAACAAAATGGTTTGGTCGTCTCTTTACCTAAAATAAAATTATTTCAGCAAAAAATTAGATTTTTAGGCTACGACATCTTCCAAGGAAAAATTATACCAATTCAAAAATCAATCGAATTTGCTAACAAATTCCTCGATGAAATCACTAATAAAAATCAATTGCAAAGATTTCTCGGATGTTTAAATTACGTTTCAGATTTTATTCCAAATCTAAAACAAACTTGTGAACCACTATATCAACGACTTAGAAAAATACCTCTTCCATGGACTCATGAGCATACATGCATTATTAAAACCATAAAAAGCCTTGTCAAAAGCCTTCCATGTTTATCCATTATCAATCCACATGCATCACTTATTGTAGAAACAGATGCATCAAATATAGGATATGGTGACATTCTCAAACAATCCATCAATAGTCAAGAGCAATTAGTTAGGTATCATTCAGGTATTTGGCTAGGCGCTCAAAAAAATTATTCAACTGTTAAAAAAGAAATTTTATCAATTGTTTTATGCACCAACAAATTTCAAAGTGATTTGATAAATAAAAGCTTTTTAATACGTGTTGATTGCAAAGCAGCAATAGATGTTTTACAACAGGATGTTAAAAATTTAGTTTCTAGACAAATTTTTGCCAGATGGCAAGCAATACTTTCTTGTTTTGATTTCAAAATTGAGGCTATAAAAGAATTCTCTTCCTGATTATCTCACTAGAGAATTCCTACAAGGAAAAAGAGAGAAAAAGAGTGAAAAGGAAATATAGAGCCATGAAAGGAGAAAAGAAAGAAAAGGATGAGAATGAGAAAAAACAACAAGCAACTCTCCCTCAAACTAAATCTTCTTACTCCCAAACATATCAATTTACACAAGCGGAATCCTCACAATCAATGGAGGATCAGAAAGGGAAAAAACCCCAACAATTACCATTATCCAACAGGTTTCAAATTTTGGGATCTTCCATCCCTTTAAGACCTTCTACGGTAACAATCAATCCCTCTACAATCAAAACAGAGGAGTCATCTACTCCTCCCACTACGTATGCTCAAGCTATCACCAAACCAAATTCCCAAAACTCTGAAATTATTCCATCAAGAACAATACATTACCATACTTCATCTTACCACAATAAACCCCAAACTTCTTTTATCACAATCCTAGAACCTGAATATTTGGCAAATTCCATATTTGAAACGGTCCAAAAACCATTTCCATCAAATTTTCATTTTATTCCAAACCATCCTCATAAAACCCGTCTATTCTATGAATATATTTTGGTGGAAACCGATTCAATTGAAATAACCCACACCAGAAATAAAGAAGACCCTACCAAAAAAGCTTTTTCAAAAATCAAAATTTTGCGAGTCCTAACTCCAACCAAATGGAATCAAAGTATTTACATTGAAAAAGGATTTTCACAACAATTCCTTCCTCAAAACTATTCCTATATTGATTATCAACAAGCCTGGTACAACGTATTTTGGCTAAATAATTTTAATCATTCTTGGTTCATTATGTTTGACAAAACTTGTATTCAAAATTTTCCATTATGGTATAATGATTGGTGGGATATTTTTGGCCTAATTGAGGCTATTCTACCATACCAAATTTTAGAAAGTTTCAAGTTCTTTTCCAACAATATTTTTCCAAATGCTTTTGATCAAACCCTACAGGTTTCCAATTATTTTCATATCGCCGGGATTTTTTGTTGGAATTACTCCATCACAGAAACCAATGACATCTCCCGCCTTTTCCGAACATATCGTATTAAATGGTGGGAAAAATTCAACACAGCTGTCGCCTCAAAAAATATAGTGGAAAAATGGTTTTCCATATATCCTCATAATATGAAACCAAATCTGGAAAAGAGCCAACAATTCTTAGCTCAGAAGGCAAAGTTAATGGCCGCCATGGCTCAAGTTACAAATGAAGACGAACTCAATACTATTATTCAACATATATCATCTCCATCTGCCACGAGTCAAGAAGAAAACACTTCTAATATTCATGAAGACGAAGATCAAGATGATTTTGCCAACTTCTTCAATCATATCCATACTCAGAAAAAACCAGCCGATCAAGACAAAATCTAAAGACAAAAATCAAATCCTTATGAAGAGATAATTTTACTTTAAAGCATGTGTCGTGTCTTGTACAAAATCATAAACGTGTCATGTAATTCCACTTTTAAAGTATGTCTACGTGTCTTGTAAAGAAGAGATGTGTGTTGTAGAATTGTAAACGTGTCATGTTAAATAGAGTGTGTAATCAACTCCGAACTCCTATCATGTGTATAAAAGGAAGTCTAGAAGAATTATGGAGGGCAGGAAGAACTTGTACTGTGCTATTTTAAATAAAAGCTCTAAAATTCTCCCTACACTACGTCTTTTCAATCTTCTGTTTCCAAGTAAGTCTTTAAAATTTCAAATCCACTTTACAATTTTTCTAATAATTCAATCATCTTTTATTATTAAATCATATATCTTCTTTTCTATAACCAACTATTATTCTATTTCTCTTTTTCATAACAAATATTTAATTACATACTTCACACCCACTTTTCCATAACATTTATTTCACACCCACGTTTCCATAACTTCACAATTCTTACTTTTATGTCAACCATGCAATCCCCTCATAATAAAAATAATAATAATAACAGTAATATTAACAGTGTTAATAACAGTATTAATAACAGTATTAATAATAGTATTAATAATAGTATTAATAATAATAAGTAAAAAAAACAAAAACAAAAAAGTAATAGGTAATGAAATAAAAAAGTAAAATAATAATAATAATAATAAAACAAAACAATAATAATAAAAACAATAATGATAATAATGATAAAATTTTATTTTCCCGTTCTTTTTCTCTATAGTTTAGAGAAAAGAAAATCAATGCCAAGAGTTTGGATTTTAAAAAAAATAACGATAAATAAAAATAAACAAACATTTGCTTATGTCTTTTTCTTTCTCCCAATTTTTTAGAGAGAATAAAAAGGCTAAAGGATTTTTTTTTTAAATAATGATAAAAGAACAAAAAAAAGTACGTAGTAAGAAAATAATAAAATCTTTCTAATATATTTTCTCTTCTTTCTCTCTATCTTTTAAAAAAGAGAAGAAAAGAAAAATAAGAATTCAAATCCCAAAAAAATTACTTGTTGTATGGTGCGGATCAGAGTAAATCCCTACCAAATTGAGTTGTTTAAGATGGAATCGAGTTGTTTAAGATAAAAAGAAAAAAAGGGCAAAGACAATAGTGTAATGAAATGAATAAGAAAAGCCTACCTTTCAGAAATTTTCTTTCAAGAATTTTTTCGTAGAGATTCTCTAAAAAAAAATCGATTTTTTTTCTCTACAAACTTTGTCTAAACAATATATTCTTCCAATTTGTAGAGATTCTCTAAAGATTTTTTTTCTAAGAAACTTTCTTCCTTCCCATTTCCAAACAATAAACCCGTGGTGTACAAATTAGAAAAAAATAATAAGAATAAAATCAAAATTGGATATTATGTGAATAAAATAAATTTTCATTTTCCTAAAATAAATAAAGTAAATTAAATGAGATATTTTGAGATTTTGTGAAAAATAAATTGATAAATCAAATGGATATTAAAATATTTGTTTGGTTAAAATTGATTTTCTTTTTTTCCTAAAATGATATGAATAACTCAAACGTGATATTAGAAGATTTTAAATAAATTCCTTTTTTTTCTTAAATAGTACAAATAAGATAAATGTGATACTAAAAGATTTAAAAAAAAACTAAATTGATTTTTTTTTTTAAATGATAAATATGCTTATTAAAAAAAAAAATTTTAAAAAATGATTATTATAAGAAAAAAATAAAAATCTTAGTCATTATTTTTTTTAAAAGAATATAAAAAATATGTATGATAAAATTAGGTGGCTACAATGGGAATCACAAGGAGTACAAATTAAAGTGTAGGTGGATGTAGACTTTGTATTCGGGCCAATCAACATTAGACAAGACTTGCTAATGGTTGTTGCTGATTGTGGCATTGCAAGATCCTAGTGTTCAACTCTATGCCCAACTACGTCGATCAAGTCATATTGTGGATGAAATTCTATACGCCTAGCTCATGATATCGATCGTAGATCACTAGGATCAAAACAAATTTTATACTACATTGATCTTTTAGATGTTCATATGCACGATCATTTAACATTATAAGCGATTGTTTGGACTTTGTTATACGATCATGTAGGAATATCAAAGCGATCGTTTAGCCTTTGTTATATGATCGTGTATGAAGAACTAAACAATCATTTGGACTTCGTTACACGATCTTATATAAATAACTCATCGTTCTTTTGGGCTTTAATACCTGATCATGTAGAAAAAAAAAAGCAAAACAAAAAAAACTTCACACTTACATTCCAATTGTTTGTTTCTGGAGATGGATCTGAGCAAATATTATGAAAGCGACAGAGAATCAAACTTTCACCTTTAAATATTCTGAGAGAGTTTCATTGGAGAATAATTTTTTAGTCCCACTAGAGAAGAATTTTTCAATCTCATTCTTGATACAAGATCATTCGATGCTTATATAGATGTTGGTTGAGAATAAATGTTATGGTGGAATGTTGGTAAAAGGTGCATTGAAGAAGTTTATTGGAGAGACAGAAAGGAAATATAAAGTTAAAGTTGTGTAGAGGTTAATAGATGAAGGTAATAATAATGTAAGTTCATATGAAAAAAAAATTTAGTTTTGATAAAGTTTTCAGAAATAGGTAAGTGATAAAAAAAATTAAGTTTTAAGGTTACATTACGAAAGTTTTCAAAACCATAAAGCTACGAACATAAACTATTACCTTATGTTACAACCTGATGAACAGTTGTTCATGGCATAGGTGTGGTACAAGGTTTTTCTTCGAGGGTATGCCCACAACATGGATACCCTAATAGGCTGCAAATTTCAAATGTTTTATAATGGATTATTAATAACGCTTAAAAAGTGCTATTTTCCTTATCTTGAACTCTTGACCGTTTTGCTATTTAATGTGTCAAATGTGCTATTTTATAGATGTCAGTCTTCTAGGAGGAAGGACCGAGCGTTAGGGAGGAGAAAAGATAAAATGGATCAATTTGGATTCTAACCAAGCAACCAGGTCAAACAGAATTATGAAGACAAAAGGATGAGCTTTCCCCAAGCTTCAGCTCTGCACGGCCAGTCAGCCCTGAGACACAACACAAAAAGTCGAGGCGCGTATGCAGAGTAGCACCACGGCATTGTGTGTTTTTACATAGAGTGGTCTCCCGTGCCAACACCGCGACTTGCACCTTAACGCCATGACGTCTACTTGTTGCTATAAATGCAATTTTTTTATGGTAGTTCTCTTGAGCTTTCAACCCTCAGTCGGATTTTCTCCTTTTCTCTTCTCTTCTCCTTTCCTTCATTCTTCTTAGTTCTTGGACATTATTTATGATTGTAAAATTCATTTTGGACAAGATTTTGTGGCTAAGCTAAGGTGAGTATGCTACAACTGCGACTAATTAAAACAGTTGTTTTGCATTTTGGATGCGACAAACCCAATCTATCAAGCATCTAGTTTAATTAAGAAATTGATACACCTTGTCCCAACATTCCGGGCAAGTAGGCTATGCACAATAGTTCATGAGAAATAATTTATAGATAATTTGATCGTTGATCAAACAATTGAATAGATCCTATAGCTAATTTATAGATAAATTATAATTAGGCTTGCAACGCTTTATTTTTCCTCATTTTATATTCTAGCACTTTATTTTCCTCACTTTAAATTCTCGACCGCTTCATGCCCTTCTCGTTGCCGCTTTAGATAGAAATCTAATTAGTTCAAAACTATATTTGCACTTCCTTACACATTGACTCAACCTTGCCACTATTGCTATGCCTTCATAGCAGTTGTAGTATAGTTAGTATTATAAATTGTATGGGATTGGTCTTTTGTAAGGAACGACGAAGGGCCTGCGATCAATTATCTAGCAACACAAAACTCATCTTAGATGTTGTTGTAGGGAGATTTATTTTTGGGAAAATGACTGCAAAAGCTTATGGTATTTTGAAGGATATGACAACCAAAACACCCAGACTAAATGAAGTTGCACAGGGAAACTCTATTAAAGCTCAGTTGACTTCAATTTTTAACACTTTTGCCCAATTGACTATCGGTGGTCAAGGATCACATTCCATTGCTTCCCTAACAACTAGGGCAACCGAGACTCCAACTCAGGAAACATGGGAGCAACAGGAAATGTTGAGACAACAAACTATGATGATAAAAATTAAGCACATTACCAAGGCCATCAAGAACAACTTCCAACTCATTAACACCCAGCTTTTGAGGAACCATGAGAAATTTTCATATGCTAATAACGAGAATGTTTATAAGCTAAGGCACCCCTTGGTTTTTCTGGTGTACGTAGGCCCATCAAACACTGAGAAGAAACTATTATTTGAAGGAGTTGGTTGAATCTGTCAAAGAATCGAAAGGAAGGACTTTTGGAAAATTTCGTTCAAACCATACCAAACACATTGTAAAGTCAGAGCAAAGCAATTTAGAGCTTGGATGTGCAGATAAAGCAAATTGTTACTTTCCTCGCACTATGCAAGAAGGTAAATTTTTTAGTTGCCTTAGAAGAATTCTAAAGGAGAATGTAAGGTTGTGAGCTTCAATAGTGGCAAGAAGCTAGATAAACCCATAATTATTGATGTGGATGATCACCTATATCATTGAACTTAAACCTGGAATTAAAGAAACTATTGAAAAAGAAAGATCTGAAACTGAAACAAGGGTAAAGGAACCAGACTCGTCGTCTTAAGATATGTCTTCTAGTTCTTTACCTTTTATTCTTAATACATATCCATATGCTCAAAGATTTCAAAAGAAGAAAGTAGATGCTTAATTTTCCAGATTTTTACAGGTTTTTAAGAAATTGCATATTAATAGCCATTTTGCTGAAGCTTTGGAACAGATACTCAATTATATGTTAAGTTTATGAAAGATATCTTGTCTCAGAAGAAACTTAGGCAATATGAGATGATTAATAAACAGAGGAATGTATTGCCTACATTGCAATAAAAGTTACCTAAAATTAAAATTGAAAGATTCGAAGAGTTTTACTATTCTATGCACTATATACTCTTTGAATGTTAATAAAGTTTTGTGCGATCTTGTTGCTTCCATTAACTTAATACCTTTATTTCAATATAGGAATCTTGAATTTGGAGACGTACAACCTATGACAATTTCATTACAGTTGGCTGACATATATTTAGAACACCCTATAGGAATAGTTGAGATGTCTTACTCTCGGAAGACAAGTTCCAGATTTCCTACATATTTTGTAGTGTAAAACACGGAGGAAGATGTTGAGATGCCCATCCTTAGTCACTAGAAGAGCTTTGATTGATGTCGAGTGAGGTTAAATAGAATCTTAAATAAAGTAAATTAGGATAAAATAGTATTTAATATCTCTATCGTTTTGTGAGTCATTCTAAGGAGGTTTAGTACTTGTCATATCATTGATATTGGAGATACAACTGTCTCAAAATATGTTGAGGCAGTACTAGCCATTGAATATCTTCAACAAAGTATATTAGATTTTGTTTATGATGAGATTGATACTTTGCATGATGATACTACTGCTTTGTATGCTAGATGGTTGGATTGTGTGCAAGTATGTAAGGAATTGCTTATTTCTATGCCTCTCATACATGTGCATGCTTTAGAAGAAGCAAAGGAACCTATTATAGAGTTATCCAAACATATTATATGGGTTGGGTTGGGTTAAAAAAATTGAATTTTTTCGTATTGGGTTGGGTTTCGGGTTGGAGGATTAAAAATTTTGGTTCGATCCAACCCAACCCGAACTAATATAATATATATATATATATATATTATTTATTTATTTAATAAAATAAAACTTGAAAATTAGGTCTTCCTCTTCTCCTTCACCTTCACCTTCACCTTCACGCACGACATTCCTATTTTCTATCAGTATCATTCGCGCCGCATCCCTTCACTCTCTTCTCACTTCTCAGTGTTACCTTCTCCGACAATCCGACTCACCTTCGTTTCCTCCGTCTCCAATAGTCCAACAACCATTCGACGTCAGATCTCATCCTCGCGCCGTCAATCTTCGCTGGATCTCATCTTCGGCAACAGTCCGACGACCATTCGACGTTAGATCTCATCCTCATGCCGTCTATCTTCGCCAGATTTCATCTTTGCCTGTCAGCAGAAACAAAAAAAAAAAAACAATGGAACGAGACAACCCAACCCAACCCATATTTTACAGGTTGGGTTGGAAACTATAAATTCGGGTTATTCGTATTGCCAACCCAAATAACCCGAAAATATGGATTGAGTTAAGAATGTCTTCCAACCCAACCCGATTATAAGTTATAGCAAATGCATGCTCATATGAGATATGTATTATGAGGAGAATTCTTTTCTCCATGTTATTATATTTACTAATATGAGTTTTGTTTACAAAGAAAAGTTGATAAAAGTCTTATTGAGTATTTTTATAATAGTTGAAAAAAAGTTGAATTCCCTCCTCATTTGAAATATAGTGAACAATACACATCTGCTAACTGCATGACACGTTTGTGTATGGGAGGAGTTTGATATCTCTATAAACATTCTAGGTTTTCTAGGCTAAAACTCCTAGAATAGCGACACTTTTTCATTAATTGTCTTGTTTTATAGGAAATAACGATATAGAGGAGTCGAAAAGTCCAACACGACATGAATCATTCAACTAAGAACTAAAACGATTGAAAACAGGCCAAAACACAAGAAACAATGGCAAAACCATAGATAAATGAAAACCAGTGCCGCCCTTAGGACCGCAATGTCGAGCATGGTGTGAAAGGCAGTAATCTAAAAAAAAATTCAGCACAACGACCTTACAAATTTTGAACTCGTGCAAATACGCCCCTTTTGCACTCCAACCGATCTTAGATGTCTATTTAAGCTCTAAGAACATAACTCTATGCTTCATTTTTATGTTAGTTACGGCTTTTGTCTTATAAATACCTCTCTAATATCAATAAAAATTCTATCAAATATTCCATCAAGAAATGTATCCTTTCTTGAATTTCATCTTGAAGCTACTTTGAGAACAACGACGAATAATAACTAAGGTACTTTTCTTTGAGAATAGTAATTCCTAGCACTAATTGACGAATAATAACTAAGGTACTTTTCTTTGAGAATGGTAATTCCTAGCACTAATTGCTTTCTAATTTCAATCTTGGATTTATAACTAAAAAGAAAGCAAGTAAATGCTACTAGATTTTTAGAATATAAGGGCACACGAAGAAATAGACATCTCTCAATCAAATTAAAATGGGGTGGTTCATTCTAGCATGATGACTAATTCAAACCACACCTAATTAGTTCAAGAAAACTAATCAATGTCTTTGTTAATTTATCAAGAATCAAATCTAATTTTTACTAAATTCAAAGAAAGCATCTTCATCTTAGTGATTTCCATGAAATCTTAAGAATTTGCATTAAGTTTCTAAGTTTCAATGTTCAATGTTGTGACATTCAATAGTAGAATTTGGCATTTATGAAACTTCCTCGTTATATGTTTGAATTCTCGTATTTGATCCAATATTTGTATACCTATACATTGATTATCTTGGGTTCGACCCTGAACTTTTACTTGTGACTACCTTTTGTTAGTATTTTATATGTACACGTTTGGGTTATAAATATAACTTTTTTAAAGTTTGATTTAGGGATTCTTGAACCATATTGATTGTACATCTTTTTGAAATGACATCCCTAATTTTCAGGCTAACAGTCTTGTTGGGTGTCTTACTAAATATCTTTATAATATTAACCCTTTCCATTTTTTCCTATTCCTCAGGTAAAGGCTAAGTTGTGGGAGGCCATAGATATGATGTTCTTGTATGAGTCGGGAATTGGTTGAGTTGAGCGTCCACATCGTCATTTTTGTCTAGTCAAACATTTAGTTTTAAAGCTGTAAATTTCTTCTCTAAGGTCGGAAGTTTGAGTAAACTACGATATGTTTTCTTCCAACAAAGACTCTGATTCTTCTTTATTTAATTTTTCCCCAATTTTACTCAAAATTTTATGTTACTGCATGGAAAACCTAAGGTCTATTTGCAAAGAGTGTGAACAAGGAGAAGTTGCACAAGTTGTATAGAAAGAAGATAAAAGTTGTGTTTGGATTTGAATTCAGAACAAATATATTTTTCAAATAATTCATTTTTTTTAAACACTTTAGTTTTTTTTTTAAAAATAACTTATTTTCTAAATTAAACACTTAAAAATGTAATTTAAAAATGTAATTGAATATATAGCTCATGTATCTCATATCCACTAGGTCAGACATCATTAAAACTGATAGTCTTTTATCTACACTTCCTTTGAAGGGATCAAATGGGTCAATACCGCAGAGGAAGCAATTGATCATGTTATTTTACATCATTGAAAGAATTAAAAGTACAAAATTCTTTGTTGATACAATGACAACTGCAACAGAAATCTTCTCAAACCGATTGTCTCCTCTAAGAAAGTCTTTTCTTTTTCCGCGAGATTTTCCATACTATGTCTCTAGCAAGGTTCTGGCTGGTGGAAACCATTCTTGAAAGATGTGAAAGAATGAGAAAGAAATTCTTTTAGAGAACTGTTCTAAACATTGACATAATTTTTCTCATTGAGCAAATCTCTCGATAGCTATAGAAATTGTGTTGTACGATCATTATAGGTTTAACTTAACTCGCATCTATATGTTCATGAGGATAAGACGTCTCGTGTTCAAATCCCTCATCTCTAAGTTGTACTTAAAAGACCTTTTAAAGATTGCCAACTCGAACTCAACTCAATTCTTCGAAAAATCAAGAGTAAGAATTTTTGTCTTTGAGTGATTTTTTTTCTATGGAATGTGTACTTGTTTTTTTATTTTTTATAACAAGTCATATTTAAATGGGTTGTAATCGTGACAAAATATAAAATTAAAACTAAGCCCATGACCCAAAATTTTAAAATTTGCACAAATAGCAAAACTAACAAAAATAATAACCAAAATACCCTTATAGTTAAAAATGTAGAACTACATTTGATTACCATATAATTGTTATCAGATTGTCATCTGATTACCACTAATTATGAATGACGTTAATTGCTATTTGATTTTTATATGATTACTATCTCATTGCCTTTTTTATGTTCATTGTTAATACTACTTATTTATCATCCAATTGTTATTTAACTACAACTGATTACCAATTTCTTTTTGACGACCCTTATATTTTTTTTATAATTAGTAATTAGTTTCCAATAATAATCTTACTATGTTTATTAAGTAGTTTTTGATTGCAATTATATTGTCATAGGATTACCTTTCACTTTTTGTCAATTGATAATGATTTTTTTATTGCATTATCATTGTGATTAGCTTATATTTTTTTTTTAAATTACTAAGTTATTTTTTATTACCATCCATTATTTAGAATCTACAACCACATTATCCACGATCCCATTGTCATTTAAACTTTTTAATTTTTTTTACAATTTTATTTAGGCTTATGAGATAATTACGTAACTTGATTACATTTTTTTGTCAATTCTAGTTAGTCGATAGTCATTTGATTACCTTATTTCTTTGATTACCTTTCAGTACCTTTTATTCAATTTTGGTTAATTTCTAAGAAAGTCATTTGATTACCTTTTAATTATCATCGGCTCATCTTCTATTTTTTTTTTTTCAATTTTAGTTACATAGTAATTTTTTATATTGTTTGATTGACTTTTGATCATCATCTGGTTAGCTTTTATTCTTTGACACGTTTAATTTTTATTTGATATTTGATTGTGTTATCTAATTTCTATCATATACTTATTTCTGATGAATTCTCCACATCTCAAACCATATATATTACATCTGTGTAACTCAATAAATAAGTCTAACTATTCTACCAAAATGTAACACCCCAAAATTTTCAAGATATTTCGTTATCATTTTATTAATTTTGGGTGTTATTTTGTGAGATGGTTTTAATTTTTGTGGAAAATAAAGTATTTTGGAAAGATGTGGGGTTAATGGTTGAAAATTGGTAATACTATTGTTATCATTATTAATTATTAAGGAAAGATATGTTATAAGGGATATTAATGAGGAGAGAGGGAAAATTAAATAGGAATAGGAAGAGATGAAGGAAAAGAGGAGTTATTTGGGGAAAATTAGATAATAATAATAATGGTATTAATGTTATTATAATTATTAGTATTTTACATATTAATACACCCTCGGGATGCTTGCCATAGTTACAATTCATCTTCTTCCTCACAAAGAACCCTAGCCGTCACAAAGAAACCCTAGCCGCCGCGAACACCACCACGACGACGGCCGTCGGACGAAGTCATTTGCCTCGCGTCTCAGTCGGCCAGCCGCACGCTTCCAGCCGCCAGCGTCTAGCCGCACGGGTTCCGGCCGCCAGCGTCCAGCAGCACGAGTTCCAGCCGCACGGGTCCACGCGTCCGTCTTCAACGAGCCGCACGCGTCCAGCCGCCAGCATCCAGCCGCAAGCGTCCGTTTTCACCAAGCCGTGCGGGCCGTCTTCGTCCGTACGTAAGCCGTAAAGCCTCAAGGTCCGAGCCGAGCCTCTTCATCAAGCCACTTGAGCTGTTTTCATTTGGTTCAAGCCATTCCTTGTTGTGGAGTCACTTTGGTGAGTTGGACTATTATCGATTGTGCTGGTACTCCCATTAATTGCCTATTCTATTCTGAATAAATAAAGTTATGGATTTAAGTGGATCTATGTTTTCTTGAAGGAACGAATATAGTTGGAGGAACTGAGACTGTGAATTGTTTCACTTAGGGTTGTGTTGGATTCAACCCTAATCTTTGGGATTGAGTATTGGGAGGAATTGACTGTCAACCAGTGAATTATTTTTAGCGGATCTTCAAGTAAGAGAATTTTTCCCTTTTAGCCTGAGATGCATATTATTGATGCATGATGTGATTATATGTATCTATGAGATTGTGTATGTTGATTTTATGATGAGCATGTATAGCCTATAGTGTTCTGTTGGTCTGCTGGTTAGAGTCATACCACGAGGGGTCCGTTAAGGTCCTCCCATATATATGTTTGAGTATTACTGAGACGTGATTCGACGGGATCACTTACAGCCCAACTTTCCTTTAGGGTGACTCCTTCGGGATCACCGAGAGCCCAGTTCAGTCCCGGTGGGACTACTGGATAGCGTGCGTTCGGGAGCACCATAGAGCGTGGTACCTTATTGCAGGACTCTAGCAAGAGACTAACAACACATAGGGAGACTAAGTACGGGTCTCTTACTGAGTATAATTTTATATACTCATTCTCTCAAATGTTTAAATTTTCAGGTAAAGATAAAGGCAAGGGCAAGAAGTCGAATGACAAGAAGTGACCGTGGTTCGCCATAGGGAATAGTTCAGTTTTTCCGCATTTATGATTCAAGAATTATTCTTTTTAGAACTTTAGAACTTTAATTATTTTAAAAGTATTTCTTTTATTTTTATGGGCCCAAATCAGTATTTTATTTTATTATTCTCATTACTTATTTATTTAAATATTTCTCAAAACTTATAAAATTAATTTGCCTTTTAAAAAAAAAAAAAAAAAAAAACAAACTACATTTTATTTAAATAGTAATGATCTCAACCTTCTAAGAAGGTTGGGGTGTTATACAAAATGTAATCAATCTCAATCTGATTGACATCTTATTACCATGTGATTTCTATATGATTGAGTTTTTAAACATTAAAGGCATTTAATTAAATTAAAACCAATGACATTTTATGCAATGAGTTTGTGTGAAGCCCAGATCCGAAATAGAAGGGTCTGTTGAAGGAAGAATTTTGATTAAAAGAATTATTTTGGTTAGGTGTAAAGAAGAAGTGTTTTGAGTACGTAGTAGTTGGTGTCGAAGCTTGACGACGCGGTGAGAAGAAGTACACATTCAACATTAAAAATTAGGCGTTCTGGTGTTGTTTTGCAAGTTGGTGACCATGTGAGAAAGAATTTATTATTTTAAGAAGATAAGTTTTAGCATTTGAGGGCAATGTCTAATCTTAAGTTGATGGCTGGCTATGTGTTGAGCTTAAGGTGGTAGCATGGTCTGATGAGTTATAAGTCAACATGTGTAAAGTGTAAGTAAGATGTGGCAAGCTAAGAAAGGCTTAAGTACTGATGACTAAGAAGATTAAAAGGATTAGTATAAATAAGATTGGAAGGATTAAAGAAGGTGGTGTTATTCTGAGAATTTTGCTAAGTGATTAAGCTGCTAAGGAAAGTATTGGGCAAGAAAAAGGAGCTGAAGTTAGACAAAGAAAGGAAACTAAGTATTTTGTGAGTGATTTTTTTAAAAGAAAGAAATATTTTGAGAGCTTTCTTTTTTAGTCTTATGTTATAAACGTACATTATTATATGTTATTGTTGTGGATGATTGATGTTGTTGTTTATTTGAAAAGAAAGTTTCTAAATTTATATTTCTTGATTAATGAATGTGATGCTTGTATGTGAGTAAATCATTAACCTTATTCCTATCAATGAGCTAATTGTTATGTGTACACATAGTGAGTACAGGTGTTGAGTGAACAGCCTAAGCAACAGAAAGTGAACTAGAAAAATTTCCAAAAGATGCTGGTGAGATGCATTTCGGGTCTATGCGAGGGAATGGTTCATGTTTTTGGTGGAAAGGAATTAGCAGAAGCTAATGTGTGATTTATATGTTTTTTTGAAATGAGGTGTTCAGAGGTTGTTTATGAAAATGAAAATGAACTTTTTGATTCAATTGTCTTCTCCAAAATGACGATTTCTAAAAGCATCACTCACTAAAGTATTTGACTTACGTGTTAAAGTTTCCCTTCCTCAAGTTCAAGGCATTGAGACTAAGATAAGAAGGGTAAAGTGAGCAAGCTAGGCTTTAGAAGCCGTGCTAGGCGTGAAGGCCTAATATTTATGTTTTTAGCTTTGTTGTAAAGAGAGCACGTTCATTGTATTATAGAACACTTGTTGTTAAGTTAATAAAGAGAAGTTGATTGTTATATTCAATTACGTTGTGTTTATCAAAGTTAAGTTATTTGATTTTGGTCGTTGAAGTAATTCCACTTACTAGGCATTCAACACATGCTATCTTGCGGAGAGATACTCATCGAGTGTCTAAGCGACACGTCTCCACTAGGTCGCATAAAGTGACTTTTATGGCAGGACGTGACAGTTTGTGTACGACTATATTGCGAAATAATTTATTCTCTCTCTATGACTTCGTTTGAAGAGATTTATATTTAAGATGTCCATTTTTAACTCAATCTTATAACTAAATAACAAAAAAGACCTTTTAGACATATAAGAGTTTGATAAAAATCTAAGCATTCACTAATTTAAGTTGAGTTTCAGAAATCTTAACAACTATATGACCATGGTCTTTCAGTGTGACAACAAGCATATATAAGCCAAGGAACCTAATTTTCTACCTTTAAAGCCATTGATAAGATGACTATGTGCTCAATCATATAAGTGGACATTCTTTCCTTAGTAAATTTGACCAAAAAATATGATTATGCATCCATTTCATGAATATAAAACAATGCAGATAGGAATTGTTTAAGATTACTCAAAGAACCTTGTCATGACTTAGGGTCTATTTGGTTAACGATTATTGAGAATGGTGACCAAAGGTGACCGGCAAAGGTCACTATAAAACTGTAACTAAAGATTGACGACAACGGTCGTCAAAAGTCAGTTGATGGTAGTCATAAAAAAATGGTTGTTGGCAGTTAACTTGTAATGTGGTCACCGAAAAACAATTGATGAATATTGTCTGACAATAGTAATTGAAAAATGGTGGATGAAAGTCGAAAAACAATGGTCACAAAAATTTAATCAAAGATAGTCATTGAACAACAGTTGAAAAAAGTTGGTCGATAGTAGTCAACAAAAAATGGTTGTAGGTAGTTACCCAACAACTGCTCTCAAGAAAATGATCAATGAAAGTTGGTCGACAATAGTCACAAAAAATAGTCAACGAAAGTTTATTAGCAACGTTCACCAAAAACGGTCCAAAAGTTGAGTGACAATGTACTGAACAATGGTTGACAAATTTTAGCCAAACACATTCACAAAAAAATAATCGGCGACGGTTGGCTGGCAAAGGTGATCGAAATTTGGCTGACGACGATCATCCAACAACAGTGAACAAAAGTTTCCCAACAACGAACACTAAATAACGATCGATTAAAGTTTGTAAAAAATGGTCACCAATTAATGGTGGTCGATAGTTGGCCATCCCGAAAAATAGTAAAAGAAAGTTGATCGGTAGAGGTCAACAAAAATGATTGACAAAAATTGACCAAAAAATAGTCAATGAAAGTTAGTTGACAACGACCACCACAATGTAGTTGTTGGAGGTTGGTCGGTAGTAGTTGTTAAAAAACTGTACAACGAAAAAAAATTTCAAAGGTTGACAAAAAATAATTGCAAAAAAATAAAAAGAACGATGACCATAGCTTTGCTAACAACAGTTGAAAGTGTTCGATGGTTTGTCAACTACCATCACTAGTAAACAATCGTAAAAAAAATGTCGTCAAAGTTTGGTTGGCAACAGTTCTTGAAAAGTAGTTGTCGAAAATAAATGACTAGTGACATGAAGCTGAAGTTTGGTAGCTAAAAGTTGATAGGTGACAGACATGGAGAACCATTTGTCGAAGATTGATCAACGATGATTGTTGGAGGTTGGTTGACAATGGTTGGCAAAAAAACATGTAGAAGAAAGTTTACTGTCAAGGGTTGATGAAAGAGCAAAGAAACGGTTACCGAAGGTTTGAAGACGATGGTTAACAATGGTCGGTAGTTGTTCTGTGACGATCTCCAGAAAACTGTCACTTAAAGTTTGATCATCGATGATTATCAGCGATCATCGAAGGATGGCCAGTGGCGGTTGTGGAAAAAAGGTAGACAAAAATTAGTTGTTGACAGTTACTTGAAAAACGATGGTTGGAGATTCACAGGTACCATCATGGAATGTTGACCGACGACAGTTGGTAGAGTCAATTATTAAAAGTTGACTAGGAAAGATAACCTAAAATTCATTTTAGGTGGTTATCAAACACATAATTTTTTTTTTCAAAACAACTAATTTTTTTTATTTAATCACTTAAAAATACAATCCAAATACACCCTGACTAAAATGAACAAAATTGAAACCTTGGACGCAAAATCATACATCTATTTTAAAATATTAAGAGAAAAAAGAAAACAATTTATTTGAATATTTAATAATACAATAACTCAAACATGTGTTGAGTGAAATTCAAGTCTAAACTTTCTCAACAAACGCATCATGAATCTGCAGGCCTCCCTTCCATTTGCCACTCCATACTTCGTAAAGTCCAAAATAGAGACTGCAATCTCCTGGGGAGCTTTGTGGTGCAACTATTTTGATTTCCAAACCCTCATCAGGAACACTAAACTTTTTGGAGCTTGTACCGGACCTTTTCCCAACATTAGTCTTCTTGAAAAAGTAGTTTCCCTTTTTTCCAACTTTTGCCATTATGAAAACTTCAACATCATCCCACCCAAATGCATCTGGTTGAAGTGATACATTAAACCCCACTCTATAGGTCTGGCCAGCTTCCACTTTGTCCGTTGAACATGTCACTTCTAGCCAACTCACTTGCAATAGTTGCACAACTGACTTCGGGTCCTTCCTATGTAATATTATAAGAAAGAACTTGGTAAACATTTTCAAAAAAATAGATCATATAAAATATAGTCTAACTTGTAAATATCTCAGGTTCAAATTTCTTTTTAGTATAGTAAAATATCATACGGTAAATAGTGATAAAAATTAATAAACTACTATCATTTATCAATGTCTATAGTAATAGATATTCATAGATTCTATAATTATCAAACACATATTGAGAACGACATTTTGCTACATTTGTGAGTAACCTTATCAAATAATATTTTGTTTAAATTCTCTTGTAACAAGTTTTAGATAAAAGTTAATTTCCATGGTTATACTTTTAATTGCTCTTTAAAAATCTTTCTAAATCTTGAGTTTTTATTATTATTATTTTTTTTTTTTTTTTGATGCATAGAGTGATTTGATTCAGAATTTGTATTTGCAAATATATTTTAAACTTAAAAGTTAATGTCAAATATTTATACTATTAGATAATCTTTCAGACTCTCAGCATATGATTTAATGTGATATTTTGAGTAGGTATGGTGTTAAAATTTATTATCCTAACTCATCAATGTGAAATTTGAATAGGTATGGTGTTAAAATTTATAATCCTAACTCATCAACAAAAGCTTTTAAATGATTCACGCAACGTAACAAAAGATTTACTTACAAATTAGTACTTGGAAGAAAACGCCAATAACGGTTGTCATTGCCCCATGTGATGGTCAATGCCCTTGGATAAAATATCATTTTGCCTCCCTAACATTTTCCATGGACATTAATATCATTTATATTGTCACGATCCAATAATAATAAAATATAGCATTTATGCACATAGTTTATGCTTGAAAAATTGGGGTGTTGGATAAGTACTAAAAATAGATTTAAAGAAAAGAAACAAGTTTATAAAATAAGTTGGTTTTAGTTAAACACAAATAAAACATACTCATAGAAAAATGAATTGATTGGTTTTAGTAGTTAATTGTTCCTAATTTGTATATAAAACTCTAACTCTAGTTAGCACTGTCAGTATAATCTAATCACTATCAGCTAACTCCACTTATTACTGTCATCCAACCTTGGTCGACTTCAACAAAACCTAATAATTATCCCTTACAACTAATTCTCTAGGAAAATCTTTATTTTAAATTATTAGTTTATAGTATTTTAGTTTATATTCGTTTTCGTAGCAATTAGATGTTAATAAAAATACGTTTAGAATATAATAAATCGAATAAACTTGTATTAAAATTTATTTTGACAAAGTACCGAGAAGAAAAACATGCGTATGAGTTTTTTTCTAAAATATTTATAAAAATAAAATTTTGAAAATTATTTAATTTTCTAAATCATCCCTAACATGACCTTTAGTCTTGAAACTTTTAAGAAAACTTTAAAATAAAAATTACATCACTCACTAATCTGTGGATCATAACACTACATGACATCTAGTTATTAGGTTTGAAAGTCCAATAGGTACTTTAAATCATAATAGAAACTTCAAAAGATATAAAAAAATATGTACAAAAATATGTATAATTGAATAAATGAAAGGAAAAAAATGGGAAAAGAAACTTAAAAAGAGATGAAATTAGTATATTTAGTTTGAATATACCTTTGGAATTTCTATGGCCCTTGGATCAGCATCAGAATGGGGTTTTGAAACCCTAGCCATTGAACTTATAAATTATAAAAAGAAAAATTAATTAGTAAACCCAAACTTAGTTCTTTCTCTCTATCACTTTGGGAAATGATAGGTATGTATATTTTGTAAGGGAAGCTTAGGGTTTTATATATGAAGAAAAAAGAAAAAGGAGATTGTAAATAATAATGTGTAAAAAGAACATATGCTACACACACATTGGAATAACTGGCTTCCATAATCAAATAAAAAAACAATATGAATTAATTTGTGGTCATCAAAGTTTGTGTTGGAATAAGAAACTTCTAATGTTTGAATATGCTGAAATTAAATAATTAGAAGTTGGCAAAAGAATTAGTTCTCTTCCATATATATATTATTCATATTAAGTCAAATAAAAAGGCTTTTCCCCTTACACTTGTGAATAATTATATTATATGGGGATGAGGGTGTCTTTGTTTGATACGTGCGTTTGTGTTGTATATATTAATTCTCACCTCAATTTTTCTGCCCACCTTGTGAAGATGTTATATTTTTTTGTTTTTTATTCAAATTTCGTGTCTATGTTTTATTCGATCGACAAATATTAGAGGTATTTTCCATGTTTTTTAGGCTTCCTTTACTAACGGTTTGGATTTTGACTTTTCGTTTTTTTAATATAAACCCTATGCTCATTTATGTTATCTTTTAAGTTTTTATATATTTTTTATTCATGTTTTAAAGCAACAACTTAATTTGAAAATTAAAAAAAAAATAGTTTAAATTATTTGTATAAGTTAATTTTCATAAATATAACAAAACATCAAAATATCTATTATTATATCGTCTCTCTTCTTTTCTTTTTCCAAATTTTTTTATATATTTTTTTTAAAATCGTGATCTTTGTTTTCAATAAATCATAAACTTTGTATTATTTTTTTTCCAAAGTGTTAGTTGGTTCAGGATTCTGTATCAAATGCGATCTTGAACAAAATTGTTGGGTGACCGTTTAGATTTGGCTTGTACCAAATCTAACAAATATAATCTTAAAAAACAAGTTGGAATATTGATACATGTATTGAATAAGAAATTTTGAGACCAATCTCAAATTGTCACATCATTTATTAAATTAATGATGACAAATACAAATAATTAAATTTGGGACTAATTAAAAAAAATGGACATGTGTCCCAAATTAAAATTGAAAACCTAAATTGGCTAATTCTAATGATGACACGTATTTTCATTATGACCGTTGGATCAAGTTAATTATTTTGGTCAAATTAAATATTATTTACTTTGGCTAGGTTCAATTGACTCCAAAAACAAGCTTAATTTAGCTCAAAGGCTAAATATGACCCAAATCTATGTGGTTGAGCCCATGAGTCTGGTCCATGGATTAACCAGGCTCAAGCCCATAAAGCCCATCGAAGAACTCTATAAATAGAGGAGTACTCCTCATTTGTAAGGGTTGAAAATTTTTGATTTCATAAGGCCTAGAGAGATTTCTCTCAAGAGCTAGAAGACTCCCTAACTCCAGAAGTCGACTACCCTCGAAGATTGAAGCTCCTTTGAAGATACAAGTCTTCTTCCAAGACTCCAACTTCAAGAACATCACGTGCTCTGCTTCCTCAAATCAAGCGTAGATGTTCAACCAACTTCAAGAACATCACGTGCTCTGCTTCCACAAATCAAGCATAGACGTTTAATCAATTTCAAGAACATCATGTGCTCTGCTTCCTCCAAATGAAGCGTAGACGTTCAACAAAGAGAGAATCAGAAGATCAAATTCTAGAGATCGAACCACATCTCATTAAATCAACAAAAATACAACATCAACTTAAGTTGAAGTCCACGAACCAAATTTCTTTGGAAATCTCGTGTGAACTGCCTTTCGCCTCTTTAGCATGATGACGACGATGTAGCTCTGCCTGCACCTCTCCAAGATGATGATGACAGTGTAACTTTACCTCCGCCTCTCCAAGAAGATGCCAATGATTCAACTCTGCCTTTCTCTTCTCTAAGATGATGACGTGGCATAGCTTCGCCTCCACCCATGTTGGTTTAGTTTGTTGGATTGATGTTGTTTCTTGAAGGTGCCAATTGAGGATAGCGTTGAATTCTTTGAGTTTCAAACGAGTTGGGTTGGAGTTCGATTCTCCACTATTTGGGTAAGTTGTGGAATTTACATTTGGGGTGAATTGAATGAATGAAATTATTTGTGAAAGTGTTTGATTTCTCTGTATAATTATGTTTAGGCTGGCTCGTTGGATTTTAGTTTGACCCAGGATCTTAGATAAAGTTAAGGTAAGTGATTTCTACTATTGGACTCTATAATGAAATTGGAATGTATTGACTGAAAGGATTTGACTGCTATATGTATAATGAAGTTTGAACGTATTGACTGTATGAATTTTACTGAACTGAGATGGTTTGAATGATATGTAAATTTAAATGTGATGATTGATGACTAGTATGGTTGAATGAACTGTGATATGCACTAGTGTTTATTGTTTACTGGTGATGTGTAGAAAAGGAGAAATGTAGATAGTTTTAATTGTACTTTGATGTGACTGTTATGAACTGTTTGGATTGAATTGGGGGAAATTGTTAGCTTTATCTATGGGGTAGTGTACGTTGCAAGTGTCCCATGGGATCACTACTTGTTGTTCATCCTTTGGGAGCTCTAGATTGATATGTGTATCATTCGAGAACACTAGACTGATATGTGTATCCTTCGGGAACACTAGACTGATTATGTGCATCCTACAGGATCACGAGATTGTTCTGATGTAGGGTACCTTCCAATAGAAAGTTAGTCGTTCTTACCCTTAACGGAACCAGTGTAGTGGGTCTCTTACTGGGTGTACTTTTATACTCACCCTTTTCATATTTAACTTTTCAGGCAAAGGTAACACAGGAGGTAGACCCGCGAGGGACAAGAAGGACTTGTGATCGCCATATGGGAATGTTCTTTCAAAATGCTTCTGCTTAACGTTTTTATTAAGTTTTGATCATTAAAAATGAGTTTCATGTCTAGAACAGTTTGTTTTCTAGGTGATTTAATGAACAATACTTTTAAACTTTTATTTCATTTGAAATAGAGCTCAAATAATTTTTTTTTTATGTCTATTTGATTTTTAATAGATTTTACAAACTTTTATGTTTAAACAAAGTGTCTTTATGTTAAAGTAAGCACTTCAGCTTAGATAGAAAAGTTGGGTTGTTACATCTCTTTAGAACAAAGTGTGAAAGAATATGGAGAACAAGCTGAACTTCGTCCCATACCTCCCTTCTGTGTTTTACGTGAGAGTTTAGAGTATAGTTGAGAGGAACATATACCTCCCATTCTCCCCCTCAATTGTAATAGACAGAAAATGGAGTCAATGAGCATAAGGAATTATTCTCAGAGGCTCGACCCCTTTCTTTATGCTTTCACTTGTATTTTCTCTTTAATTTGTATTTGTAATTTGAACACTATGACTAAAAGGCATAAAGTTTTATTTATAAATCCAAGTTCTTTCTATTTTCATTCTTCGAATTCTTTATCTTTTCACAAAATATTAGTTCTTTTGTAAGCATGATATGAAATAATGCATAATTAATATTAGAGAATATGGATACTTATATTATTCATCTTATTCAGTTTAGTATTGCAATCAATACTTCATCCTGTTCGAGATAAAGAATGAAGTGTATTCAATGTTGTCACTTGAAAGAATGATAATTAACTTGAACTTAACTAAAAATGCAGTAAAAATAATATAGCAATACAATCTTGTCACTGAATTCTTCTTTAAAATACATATAAATGCGAGTGCGTGTAGTGATAAGAACTGAGAGGTTGCTAACCTTAATATAGGATGAGTCGTAGATAATAAAAATATATTTGCATCTATTCAATGATCAAGTAAGCAAACTTTAGCTACTTTATTAAACAATTATTCTTTTCACCTCACTTTTACTGTTTATGTTTACTTTTTTTAACTTTTTTTATTTTTCTAGCATATTCACAAACGATACATCCCCCTTACTTTCGAACTTTAAGCATATTTAAACAATATGCATGATTAGACAAGTTTTAGTCTCTAAACATTTTAGGTCTGTGCCAATTTGTTATCGAAACTTTAATAATAAAAAAAGTGTATAATAGGTCTTTTAACATTCACTTTTCATCTATTTAATAAGTCAATAAATTTAAATTTGTTTGGTCCGTTATTTCCAAATGGATCCGAAATCGATTTATTCGATTTTTGTGCCACATGCATAGAAAATCGATTTATTCGATTTTTTTTTTTAAACTGCAATTGGTTGATTAGCTATAAAGATATAAAATTCAAGTTTATATTTAATACACTAGATCATTTTTTTAAAAAAAACTGAATATGTTATAGATATCTATAGTGCAGAAATTTGAAAAAGTTCAAATTAGTACTTGGTTAAATTCTTTCAAAATATGCAACCTTCTGTTAGATAAAAATGGAATGTTGAATAACCTCTAATAACAAGTATGTTGTGAAGTTTATTTTAATATTTTAGATTGTCGTAATAAATTTTGAGACTAAATTTAGAAAATGTAAAATTGACAAGTATGTTGTGAAGTTTATTTTAATATTTTATGTGTATATATAATTTAAAAAAGTATAATAGGAGACGAAGGTTGTGATTAAATGAACTTGTTTCGTGAACTAAGAATCTGGTGACTGTTCAGAAAAGAAGAAAAAAAGTAAAGGAAAAAAAAAGAACTTCATTAATTATGTTCCTATGATTTTAACTGTAATAGTGTGGTATGGATCAGAAGCCACAAGGAACAAGTGTGTTTCTCTATTTATAATGCTTCACAACCCGAGGTAACCAACCCAGAGAGAAAGGCCGTGCAATTGGAGTATTTTTAAAAATAGCAAAATAAATTAAAATGTTTATAAACTCTAACAAAATTTTAGATTCTATCAATGATCACTACAACAAAAACTATCTACTATGACAGTTGTGTACTTTACAAAATGAGAGGGAGGGAAAAAAACTGTCACAAAATTTAAAAATTTGCGTTTTTGCCGGGAAAAGATGGAATTTTTCGAATAACACTTCCTGCGACAGTTATTTGATGTCATAGAAGATACATAAAATAATTTTTTAATTTATTAAAATAAAATTAATTTTAAATGAAAAGTTTATTAAAGAGTTTCCCCAATTATAAAATCCTTCACGCAAAAATTTTTCCAAACCCACACGCGAAGAAGGGTCATCTCCAATCCGACCATCAATCTGTGCCCATCACTGCCACCACCTCCTCGTGTCCGTCTCTTCACTCTAGCACCGTCACAACCTCCTCTACCGGACGACGACACCTCCTCTGCTGGTAAGTTTTCTGTTCCTTCTCTCTTTCTCTCTCTCTGTCACGTTGTTCTCTTACTCCTTCCCACAACTCCACGGGCTAAAATAGGTGTGGAATTTGCAAGTCTCACTTATGTTTTCTTCATTGTGTCTTTACTAATAAATATTTGTAGTCTCCCCATTCACGGGATATTGATAAATTGCTGCTATTTGAAATGAATGTCCATTTGGTATTAAAGAAAGTGTTTCTCTTTTATTTGTATTGTTTATTCTCAAGTCTCTTAATTGAAAATGGTATGGAAAGATTCATGTTTTCACATTTATGGTGATTCCTGATAATGAGTGGTGTTGGCACTATAAAATGGTGCTTTTACTACAAGCAATGCCTATGAGATTTTTATTCAAATAAAAAACCAAGCCTCCTCTTCTGTTGCAGGTCGTAATTTTTAGTGGAAGAAGGTATTTTTCCAACAAAATTGAATCTTGCTAATAGAAAAATTCAAGTTGAGAGATGATGTTTGTTTTGTGGGAATGATTTTGAGTCTATTGTTCATGCTCGTTTCTAGTGTAATCGTGCTCCCTAGATTTGGAGAAACTAATTTGGATTTCCTCCTCTATAGGGTTTCTTATTGGGCAATTTAGGAGGATCACAATAAGGGTTGATAACTCGATAATGATTGTCGTGTTGATTGTAAAATTAAATAAATTCTTCATTATTTTATGAAGTTGCTGGGAATGGAGAAAGGCTTATAGCGGATTATGAATATAAAATAACAATTTACTTATTATGAATGACAGGAACTAAATCTTATCCATTGGATACTCATATTTGTGCTGGAATCAAATGTAAAATAAGAAATATAGCTGGATTGCTTTGGCTGTTTATTTGCAGCCCAATTTGCATATCAAAATCTACTTTACTCGAGTTAATATATCTGATTCTTTCATATTGTTTATAAAGAAGGGAAATGATTTGAAGTGAAAAGTAACAAGCAACAGTTCGTGTTTAGAATCAAACCTGAGTGTTTTGAAGATGGGTACCGTGAGGGAATTTTGAATTTGCTAAGCTGCTGGGCAATCTGCTATTAGACGAAATGGCGCCTAGTGTTACAACGAAATATGGTTTGTTTTTTTGTGTCATTATTTACATTGTTGTATACATGGACTGCTCAATTATGTTCATTCTTCAATCACCATTTTTCTTCTCTGCATGTTATCAAATGTTTGACTTTAAGTTCAAATCCATCAGTCCATGGCACAATAGACAGTTAGACAGGTGTTAGACAAACACTTGACCTTTAGTTGTTGCCCATCTCTTTTGTAACCAGGTTTGTTTAGAGGCCAATTTAGAAGATTCAATTTTTATATAGCTACATAATGGATAAGTCATGGATGACGGAAAACAGAATGTCTAGAGAATATGATTTAGGAGTCAAAAGGTTCATTCAATTAGATGTCCATGTTTGAATTTCGGAAATCTTTTACTTAAGGATGTCTGAACGGTTAAGAATCATTTGCATGTCAATGGGATTGATAAAAGTTACAAGGTATGGTTCTGACATGGTGAAGATTTGAACTCAGAGAATGTTAGCAGCGTAATGAAAAATGTTGTGGATAAAAATGACGATATATTTAATACAGTTGATATGGTTCAATCTGTTCATGAATAATCTTCTAATTCATCTAATACCTTTGATACTATGTTCAATGACACAAAGAAACCCTTATACCTAGAATGTAAGAAATTCACCAAGTTGTCAGTCCTCGTGAGATTGTACAACTTAAAGGTTAGGTATGGTTGGAGTAACACTTGCTTCTCTGAATTATTGTCCATAATAAGCGATCTCTTACCTGAAAACAATGAAATTTCAAGTTCCTTATACGAAGCGAAGAAAACACTAGGTACCTTAGGATCGAGTTACCAAAAGATTGATACATGTTCTAATGATTGTTGTTTGTACAAAAAAGAGTATGAAAACATGACAAAATGCCCTAAGTTTGGTTTATCAAGGTCAAAGATCACTAAAAACTCAAACAATAAAAAAAGTCGACTGCCTGCCAAGCAGATGTGGTACTTCCCAATAGTTTCAAGATTTGTAAGAATGATAAAGAGATTTGAGAATGCTAAGAATTTGCGTTGTCATGCGATCAATAGAAAAGTTGATGGTATTTTGAGATACCCGACTGACACTCCATCATGGAGGTTGATTGATCACATGTGGCCAATCTTTGGGTCAGAACCAAGAAATCTCCATTTAGGTTTGTCCACTGATGGAAATAACAAGAAATCTGTCACCCCAATTCAAGCCGCCATCTCTAGTTATTTCCATCAGCAAACTTCAACAACCTTCAGCACTATTTTCGTCGACTGCTACTGACATACTCCAATGACCACCACTAATAAATCTCTTCATACTAATTTGGGATTAACAAGAAACACTTTTGGTAACAAAAAAAGAAATAAAAAACAAACTTCTCTGTGCTAAAACAAATTTGATAAAAAGTTGTCAAATACATGTGTTTTCAATTTTCGAAGTTTCTATCCAAAGTGTTCAAATGAAAACAAACTTTTTTGTAAAAGCACTAAGGTGACTCGTCACAAAATCGAGGATGTCAAATAGAAAGCACAAAAAAAAAACTATAAAAGGAAAATACCAACAACAAGAGTAAACAAAGAAAGAATTGTAGAAGTTGGTTACTAGTCAGTTCAATGATATACCAACTACACTTCTCGGGGACACTATATGCCCATGAAAGATAATCCACTAATGTTAAAGAGTTAAGTAGTTTATAACATAGTACCTATATGCAATATTTGACTACTACAGTGTCTCACATAGAGGTCCACTAACTGATCACCTAGACTCTCCCAAGAGAGACTTCCTCTCAATTGTTCTTAGACTCCCCATAAGTTTCAGATTCTCTCACCTTCCACGTGCTTCATAAAAGTATTTATAAATAAAAAGGAATTATTTTTTTTTATTCTATTTCATCCGAAAAGTCCTTTTCGTCAATTGACCATTTTACCTCCAAGAGATTACATCTTGTTCCTTAAGCTTAAGCTAATCCTTCAATGAATAATTGGTTTAGGCTCTAACCTATAATCCAAACCCATCATAAGATAATGAGAGGACGAGGCCCCGTTGTTCAAGATCGACCTGGAGTCAACACTTAAGGGAACAACTTATCTAGTAATCCTAAAAGCGAGCACGAGTGAATTTCTTCTTGCACCCTACGTCTCCAAGTATCCACCTAGTCTTACCCCTAAAATGGGAGGTCTATTGAGTCAATGCTAATGAGCCGCCTTCACTTATGCGGATCTAAGGAAAATCATGTGTGAACAAGATTTTATAGTTAGCTCAAGATTAAGATTTAGTTGCCTAGGTTATCTATTATCCAAATAGTCAGTTTTAATTAGTTAATGATGTTATAATGTAAGAGTAACTGTTTCATGGTCCGGTGTTATACAATCCCATTGCTTAGAATGCCCTTATACTCACATTTCTCTACAAGTGTATCTTAGAATCACTCTACTTGTACTAAATACAAAGTGAGTCACATCCATAGTGTCCTCAAAATAAGGCGTCCAACCTTATTCCTTTAATATAGAACAAATAGACTATAACTCGAACTTGATTCCTGTTTATGTCTCTACAGAAAGTTCAAATACTGATACCATAGTCAAGGAACCTTGTTTACTAGATTTTGAGTTTTATCGTAAGTAAATCTATTATTCAATAGCGATTTATTGAACAAGACTTCAACAACAACTTTATTGAATAATATAACATTTTTTAACATTCTCTGTAACTGTGCCTTAGGCTTGCCCTATGACTGAGAATCTTTCTTCTTGTCAGCAACGACTTAGGCTCCCCCTAAGATCATGATAATCTTCAACGTGTTTCACTCCATAAATGATATACGTACTTGCACATCAGAATATAATGAGCCAAGATCAAGAACACAATGATTAACAGTTCATTTGTAGAATAGAAAGCATCTTGCATGACAAATATATGTAATAACCCTAAATGATCACCATAATACTCTTAAATAATTGATTCCAAGAAAGGAAAGAAATCCTCATTTAGAATAGAAAAGTTGTGCTTCAATAAAGAAAAATATCAAACAATACATAATAGCCAAGTATTTCTAGGAAAGGAAAATGTTCTGTAGGAAAATACTTCGATGTCAAAAGCAAATGTTAAGACTTAATTTATGACAACTATAGAAACAAATGTCTTTAGAAGAGAACAATAAGATCTCCAATGTTTTTTAAAAACAATTTTTCCCTTAGTCATTTTGAATGAACCCAAAAATAAAAAAAAAAGTTGGATTTTGTTTGTGGATTTTGCCCAATCAATAAGCGTGTGTTAGGAGTGATTTTGACATGACTAAAATCTCTTTCAGGGTTGTCAAAGTCATTTTTCTTTAAAATAAGGGGCGCTTGCAAAAATAGCAAAAAAAATTATGATAATAAGGCCCATGTCACTATATTTTCTAAATTATTAAAGTAGTAAATTTAAAAGCCGATATCCCCCTGATGTCCCTCTGATAGTCGTCTGATATCATTAATTATTTGTCATATTTGCCATATTCACAATATAAAAAAAAAAGAGGCCCCATGGGCGGTTTTTTTCTAAATGCTTTTGTCATCTGATGCAATTTCTTTTAAAATAATCATGTTTGGTAAGAAAGATAAAGTTTATTTTTTGAAAAATAAAAAAATGAGCACTTGCAAAAAAGGAAAAACAAGTTATAATAATTATGTTCATAGGATACATATTTATTGTTTGCAAAAATGACAAAAACGAAGCCCAATCCACATATACAAAATGCAAAATGTCACAAATGCCCTAGCTACTTATACACATTTGATACAACTGATACACCTATTATGTGAGACCTATTTCTAATTTGAGTATAAGAAGAATATTTTGGTTACATGTTTTCAAAATTTGCGTTTTGGATAAGAGGAGGCATTTTGAAGTAACACTTCGTGAGAAGAAGTTGGCGTTTGAATCAATCCGTGGAAAGAACTAAGAGATAAAATCCTTTATGGTTAAGTATCAGTTTTACGATTAAGAAGTTAATTCGCAGAAAGTTTTGAGAAAAGAATGATTTTTGGTAGGACCTATAAGCCTAAACACTCACAAGAGAAAGAGTCTTCATGAGAAAAGGTTGGGTAATCCACAAAAGGAGTTATTGCATTAAGACCTTCGAAAGCTATGTTGAGTGGTTGAAGTTATTCACAGAATGGAGTTGGGCGAAAAGAAAGGTATGGCGAAGAAAATGTCAAATCTGATTTGATAAAGGTTAATGTGTAAGATTAAGAAATTAAGCATGGTTGAGTTAAATATTAAATTTACACGTGTAAAGATTTAAGTAGGAGCTGGCGAACTAAGAAGAGTTTAAGTAAGTTAGTTTAAGGGCTCTATAAATAGAGGACTTGTTCATTAAGTAAGCAAAAAGATTTTATTAAAAAAAAGGCTCAAAATGCTCCTATTTGGCTTTGATGAGAAGAAGAAAAACAAAGTGTTAAGTACTGTGGTTTGTTCCACGAGAAGCCTCCATGAAAAGAGAAGGAAAGGGAGGATCCTTGGTAAAGTGTGGTGAGTATTTTCTCTCAAATGAATTTATGTTAAAAACTTTTTTATGATTTCTCTTTACGAATTTGAAAGAAGAATTCAAATGAGAAGTGTTGCAAAAGAGATTTCTATTAAAAGTTTAAATGTTTTCGAGCATGATTTATAATGTTAAAGCTTGATTTGATGATTATGACTTCAACACTATAAAATGGTTTTTAAACCATTAGTTATTTCCTTGAGATGATGCTAACTTTTATGTGAACATAAAGAGTCAAGGCCACCATGGGGTGTACGGGGATAGATGGTGATAAGAAGCTGGCTTATGCGTTGAAAGGAGTGTATAAAGCTTAGCGCTATGAGCACAATGACGAATTTGTATGTTCTCGGATGTTATTGATACAATAATCTAAACGCGGGGTAAAGAGACCAAACGTAGAAAACGATTCAGGGTCCTTGGCCAAAGGAATGATTGTGACTAATATGTTTTTATGTGAGATGATGCTTTATGCGAAATGTTTTGCGAAATGAATTGTTTATTGATAAATTGATTTATGTTGGAATTTATGATTTGGTGAAAATGGTTTATCAAAGGACATTGTGAAAAGAATTTCTGAAAACCTCACTAAGTCTTTTAGACTTAAGTTTTTAAAAATCTCATCTTCCAGGAATAGGCGTTTAGGCCAAGTAGAGAAGAAGGTTGATGGGCGTGTGGCAAATTGAGAAAGCTACCAGGCGTTTAAGAGTTCGATAAATGTTAATTATATTTGGTCTAAGTGTTGTAATTGTATGTTCATCCAAACGCCAGTTATTAATAAAGTGTACTTTTTGGTTATGTTACTTATCACACTTGGCATTTAAAGTTGACTCCCGTTGCGTTTTGAGTTTCGATTGATAGTTTAAAAGGAGTTGAAAATAAGCTACGCGATAAGACAAATTGCAAAGTTTAAAGTTAAATCGTGTCCTGTCCACACTACTTCCAGCGTTTTAGTTGTCTTGCGGATTGGGGTGTGACATAATATCCCTTGATACACCTGATACTCCTTGATATACTTGATATACATTTGATGCTTCTTGATAACCTTTGGACCTTGAGACACTTGGTGAACCATGATACTCTTTGATACACTCAATATCCTATGATACACCTGAAACACCTTGATACACCTAATACTCCTTGTTACACTTGATTCTTCTTGAACTTGATACCCTTTTGGCCTTGATATACACTTAAATGGTTCACTAATAGGTTTAATACACTTGATGTTCTACTAATAAACTTGTTATGCTTCATTGGTACACTCAACAAATTTGATACGCTTTATATATGTGATATGTTTGATACACCTAATGTACTGTAGATACACTTGGTATCTTCACTGATACACTCGATTGATTAAATACACTTAATATGTTTGAAGTCCTACTTATACACTTGATACACTACTATTAATATACAGTTGTAAACTTGATTGATATACATGATAATGATTCACTTTACTAATATGTTGATATTACTTTAATAATATATGGTTGATATACTTTGTAAGGATACATTGAGTTGTATCGTTCATATACTTATTTAATCAATAAATTACAATAAACTGCATAAAATTAAAAAAAAAATTAAAATCACCTAGTAACTAGTAAGTATATGAACCAACTAATTAATACATATAATATAAGTACATCAAAACATTCATATAAAAAACTGATACAAAGTAAAATCAAAACAAAACAGGCCAACATACAAAAATAAAACAAAAGTATTTGAAATTAGATTTAACTCAATATACATCGAAAAAATTAGAGAAAAATTATTAACGAAGTTAAATTACTCTTATTAGCAATCATTATATTTCATATTGAAAAGAATGTATCATTGATATTCTAAAATCAAGATTAAAATAGGAAGAGCAAATTGTTTTTTCCGTACAAGAAAGGATGATTTGGACTTTAGAAAGGACTGAGGAAATATCTATAGACAGACTCGGGAAGCTGCTTTTTCTATCTCCTGGCTTTAGCAGTTACATGAGATGAATTTCAATACTCTCAAGGTCCTTTACCTCCGACTATTCTCTAACTTTCAACCGAATTAATGTTATTTGGTTTTAAATTAATTACTTGACCCCTACAGCAGAATAAAACAAACAAGTGAAAGTACTAAAATGAGTCCAAAAACTAATTAACGATAATGTAGGCATCGAGATAACATTTTATATTATATACTAAATGGAATCTGGAAACATATTTAATTCAAAGTCGTAAACTCGTAATGTTGTTCTCCAATGTCGTCTAATTTGATTTATTATGTTTCGTATATGTATGGCTTCAATTTAAAAGTTTAAAGAATCTGTCTTTGATAATGGCAATTGAGTTAATGGGAGGAAAGTAAAAGATAGAGAAAGCAACTCTGAGCTGGAAAAGTGTTAATGACACATTAAATGTATTTCTTATCATTGTATATTACAAAGTTTGGGTCCTAGCAATAGACGATGTCTTCGAGAAAAGAATAACACGTTTCTTTTTAAAACCATTACATAACATTGTCAATATGATATGCTGCATTATATTGTGGAATCTAGAAGGTTTATTTAGACAAATATTCTAAAAACTCTTTGAACCAAAGAAAGAAGGGAGTTAACACTGCACCAAACCCAAATCATAATATTATTTTCACAAAATCAGCATTCTCTGTTTACAAGAGTGATAGTTATTTTGAATATTCTTTTTATTGATTTGATAAGCTCTAGTTTTCTGACGCCAAAAACGTCATCGAGAGTTTTATCAGAAAATACCAATCGGGAGACCTTCTCCCGATGCTCAAACATCAACCGTTGGAAGTTAACGATAACTCACGCCTACATACGGTGTCGAGAGTTAAGGATCTCCAACGACTATTATACACTCGTCGAGAGTTCTTTGATCTCCCAATTATGACAAAGGTCCTTGGGAGTTGAGTTGGAATTCCATACTTTCTGATTGATTTACTTGTAAGTTGTTTCAAAAACTTGATTGGAAATGTTATAATTAAAGCTATGGTTGTTGCTCTCCTGTTATGTGTCATTTTCACTGTGCATCATTTATTGTGCCTTAATTAACTTTAAATAGAACTTTCTTTTAGGTAATGTTCTTTAGTCATACTCTAAAATGATTTTTATTTTATTACTAGGTTTGGAAGAATCCATTGGAGCAGAGAAGCCAACTTGGAGCAATTGATTGATATAAGACTTTTGTATGGTTGGTAGCAAAATCTTGGTTCCAATATACTGATTTTAGGCTTGTTGGTAGCTAAAGATGTCAGTGTTTATTTTTTTGTATGTAAACTACCTTTTAAGAAAAAATGGTTATTAGTCAAGGGGTGTACGAATATTACAATGTGTATTATTACGTATATATATTAAAGTGTTGACTATTTGTTTTCATATGAGTGTGATGTATTAGAACATTATTGTCATTAAACTGGTTAGTGTAATAGCAGACCGACAAGAAAAACATGAATTAAGGAATATACGACAGAAAAAAAAATCATGCTATACAAATTTGTGACATTTTGTAGCTGCGTCAATATCGAAATAATGACAATTCAATTTTATAAAAACTGTCACGATTGGTCTATCCTTACAAGGAAAAAATGTCATAATATACGAATTTGTGACATTTTCATAACTGTTGTTAATATGCAGATGATGACAGTTATTTGTTGTTATAAAATAAAGATGACAATTATTTGTTATCATAAAATATTAAAACATCATTTATTTTTTGTCATGAAAAAACTTATTGTGACATTTTTTAAAACTGTTATAGAAGAACTCTCCACAAGAGGCGATACTATGATTGTAAATATCTGTTACAGATTTTATTTGCGATAGAAAATAACTATCGTCATAGACTGTTTTTCTTGTAATGATCTATCAAACACCATAAAGAAAATATTAGAGGCCTACTATGAGCTAATCTTATATGCTATGGTGCCCTTACATGAATTTTTGAATTCACACCATCCTCGAAAAGTACTATGTCAAATATGTTATTTGATGTGTTTTTATTTTGATATGTAGGGTCTCGATAATGATATGTTAGTGAAAGTGATTCTGGAAAAGCGAATATGCGTTTTTTTATATTGATATGCATATAAATAAATGGTATCATGAAAAGTTGATCATATTGTCATTTCTATTATTTGTTACGTTTATTCATTGGAGCATTTTTTTAAGTAGCAAAATAAATTAAAATATTTATAAGCCATAGTAAAACTTTGGATTCTATGACTGTAGCATATCAATGACTATCAGTGATAGAATTTCCTATAAGCGGTAAATATTTTGTAAAATCTACTATTTTTAAAAATTTCTCTTATTTATTTCTATTATTTGTTATAATTACTATTATTTACTGTTGATTTTATTTTATTGTTTCTTGTACATTTGACATTCATTTTTTGTGGGTTTTCTTTATTGTTTGTTTTGGGGACGCTCGTAAAAATAGCAAAAAAATTATGATAATAGGATCTATGTCACTACATTTTTTAAATTGCAAAAGTAGCAAATTTGAAAGTCGATAACCCTCTAATAGCCTTCTGATAACCTTCTGATACCCTTTTGATAACCGTCTGATATCACTAATTACTTGTCATATTTATCATATTCACAATATGCAAAAAATAGATGCTATGGACTGTTTTTTTTTTTAAATGTTTTTGTCATCCAATGTAACTTTCCTTATGAGAGAGAAGTAAAGTATATGTGGTAAAAAGAAAGAGAGATATGAGATTAATTATGAGAAAGATAGAGTATTAAATATCTTAGAGCGAGGAAGCTTTGACCTTGGCGTGGTGAAAAAATACTGTCATCTTGTTTAAGAAGTGTGGTAGAGTAGGGAGACAGGGAAAAAAATCTAGATGGAGGATCAAGAGGAAAGAAAATAGATGGAGGAAGAAGATTTATCATTTATGCTCTTGAAAAAGGTAAAAAAAAAAAAAAAAATCTTTGATGTTCGAGAGAGAAAAGTTTGGAAAAGTACTTTCAATTTAATTTTTTTAAATGTTAAAAAAGTATTTGTTATAAAAGGAAAAAAAAAAACCTGTAGCATGTAGTATGATTAAAAAAGTAAGGAGAGTTTACATGTAATATTATTGGTTAGGCCACGTCTGTTTATAACATCTCAAACAGAGACGGATTTATTAAGAGGCTAAAGACATGTGTTCCCTCATATTATCAATTTTTGTATTTTAATATTAACTTTGAAATATCGGATTAACATAGTTATTCAGACTAATATTAATTCTGTTGTATTAACTATGCTCCTATATTATAACTTCTATGTTAAGAGTTTGATTCTTACCTTTTGTAACTAATTTTCTTTTCTAGAATATAGGAAATTGTTGCTCTTTCTTGATTACTACAAATGTAGTGAATACTAGTGGAGTATTAGTGAAACGTTGAGATATTTTTTTAACATTTTTTTGTGTGTTTGTTATATAGTGTGCCCCTCCTTTATAAAGTTTCTGGATCCGCAACTTCAGGGCAGATTTATTAATGGGCCAGGGGGCATGTGCCCCTTAATATCGTCGGTTTTTTATTTTAATATTAATTTTAAAGTGTCAGATTACAATATATATTAAATTTAGCTTCATTTAATTAAATTTTCGTTCTAGCGTAGTGATTGTGCCTCCACCGTAGAACCCCAAGCTGTGTGAGTTCGATTGCCTATGACAATTATTTTTATGAAATTGTTTTTATCTCAAATATTAATAATTTTCTTTTCCAAATAAAAATTTCTTCCTAAATTTCAATGATTTTTTAAAAGGAAGATAATTTGATTTCATCCTAAATTTCAATGATTTCCTAAAAGGAAAATAATTTTTTAAAAAGAGGAAAAAAAACCCACCTAAGATAAAACCCTAGCTTATTTTCTAGGCCTCCATTGTGATCTAACAAATATTTAAAAAAAATGCAACAAAGTTAATGAAACCCTAAAACTTGATTTCCAAAAAGGAAGATCATTTTTTAAAAAGAGGGAAAAAACTGAGGCATTTGAGCTTAGCCTTGTTCTTACTAGTGCTCCTCTAATGAACAATCTGTTTATGGTCTAACTAATAAACAAAAATCCCTCTCGTGCCATAGAGAGGGTATGACCCTTTGTTCAAGTCTCGGAGACACCATTTAAGGGAACACTTATCTACTTACTCTAAGTCGAAAATGAGTCAATTCCATCTTGTGTAATTATGTTTCCAGTTCCCCACTCGGTCATGTCCCTAAAATGATAAGCATATTGAGTCAGAAATCTGACAACTTCTCACCCGTTTAAATTAAAGAACAATTCCTCGTGAACAGGAGTTCATAATACGCTCAAGATTAAGACTAAGTTACCTAAGTCATCCTAATGAAATAGAAACCTAACTAGTTAACAGAGTTACATCTAGTGGTTAATTACTATTTCGTAGTCCGATCTTATGCAAACTAATTTCATAGGATACCCTCACTTACATGTCACCCTACACGAATGTGTTGGATGATTGTGATTGTATCAAATACAAAGTGAGTTGTATCCATAGAATTACCAGAATAAGGTACCCAGTCTTATCTCTATACTATAGACCACTTAAGTTGATCTAGAACATTGATTCTTGTATGTCTCTTACTGTTGACTCATCCAACAACTTAGGGTGTTAGCTTATTGGATTCGGGTTATTAAGACAAAACTAATAATATAATCAATAACATTTATTGAAATTATAATAATAACATTTTATTGATAACGACAAATGGATTATTCTTATAATCAACGGGTTTTAGGCTATAAATCCCAATAGTTACATGTATTATGTAGCAGAGATCCTCATCGTGTACTACTTCAGACAGAGATGATTTTGTCAGAAAATGAGAAGAATATCAAATTGTTCTGAAACAATAAAAAGAAAGAATATAGGTTTTGATGGAAGATAATCATCGATTCATGTCTTCTATTGCTTTTCTCAAAGCTGAACTGAAAGAAGCTCGCAAGGATTTTAAGTCCCTTTCTAAATCAATTAAAATGCTTACATCCTATACAAAGAGTTTAGATAGTATTTTGAATGAGGGAAAAACCAGGTGTGATAAAAAGGGTCTGGGTTTTTCTAGAAATTGTTCTTCTAACATAGACTCTCCCACTGTATTTGTTCAAGCGTCCTGTGACGTTGAAAAGGGAACAAAAGCACCTGTGACCAGTGTTGAATGGTCTACCATTAAAAACAAAAGACAGAAATGGGTTTGTCACTTTTGTGGAAGGCGTGGTCACATACCACCATTCTGCTGTCGCTTACACACTTCCTACTCAAACAATCGGTTTGTCATAAAAACTGTCCCGCAGGCGTCTCCCAAGACTGAATGGAGACCAAAAAGTAGTAGAGAATTTAATAGGTGCAATGTTTCTTTTACTTCGGTTTACAGTTCGAAACCCACAGACTGGTATTTTAGTAGTGGCTACTCTAGTCATAGGATGGATAATACTTCATTATTTACTAATTTCAAAGAATGTGACACTGGTTAATGTAATGTTTGGTGATGGAGTTAAAGGAAAAAATCTTGGAAAATGATCTATTAATCAACTTGGTTTCCCATACCTTCAAGATGTTAGGTTAGTTAAAGGATTATCTGCGAACCTAATCAACATTAGTCAATTATGTGACCAAGGGTTTTCTATCAACTTCAGTAAAGACAAATTTGAAGTGGTTGATAAGAAGAGCAAAGTAATCTTGAGTGAAACTCGTCTATCTAACAACTATTATCACTGGGATTCTGAGATGTTTGTTTGTAATCTATCGAGGTCAGATGAAGTAGAATTATTGCATAAACATCTTGTTCATATTAGTGCTTCAACAATATGCAAAACTATTGAAACAGATGTTGTCCTTGGAATTCCTACCTTAAAATTCAATATTCATAATTGTTGTATGAAAATAGATAAAAACATTGCCAAGTCCACTGGTCAGTTCAACCTCTTGTGTTCTCAAACTTCTACATCTAGATGTGATGGGTCCGATGCAAGTCTTGGTGGAAAATGGTATGTGTTCATGTGTGTAGATGACTTCTCTCATTATACATAGGTGAAGTTTGTTCGTGAAAAATCTAAAGTGTTCAAGTATACTGAGCTCTATGTCTTCAATTATAGCGAGAATAAGACAAGGGGATTGTTCGTATACGCAGTGATTACAATCGTGAATTTGAAATCACTACTTTTAATGAATTTTGTGAGTCTGAAGGAATTTTTAATGAGTTTTTTGCCCTTTTGACACCCTAGAAAAATGAGGTTGTGGAGCGAAAGAATTAAATCCTGCAAGAGATGGCTCAGGTGATGTTACATACTAAAGCTCTTCCTCTATATATTTAGGCAAAATCTCCAAATACTGCCTGGCATATTCACAATCGTATTTCTATGCGTCTAGGTACTACTCCAACCAACTACGAATTGTGGAAGGGTCGAAAATCAAACATCAAATATTTTCATGTCTTTTGGAGTAAATGTCATATTTTAGGAGACATGAAGTTTCATCAAAAATGGGATTCCAAGTTAGACAAAGGTATTTTCCTCGGTTACTTCACGAACAACAAAATATATAGAGTCTAGAGCCAACACTCTCAATCAGTTATGAAATATATCAATGTTATTGTTGATGATCACATTATTGACAGAAGAGTTGGAAATGATATATGATGATGCTATTCCTTTTTACACGACATTCAATCATTCGAGTGACCAAGCTATTTCATGAAATTCATCTTCAATCATAGAAGAAGCATCTCCTTCTGATACATCAAATGAGTCTATATTTGTTCTTGTAGATGATCCGACAAATCTTAGCTCAGGAGATGACTCTGGTGACAGTATCACTTTTGGAGTCAATACTACATTTGGTAACACTGCACCACCAAATCCTAACTTTGAGAGTGACTTTGGAGGCAATATTACAGCTGGATCCTCTACATCAAAGTCCTTTATGACATCGTCTCATATTACAAAAAACCATCTCTCCAGTTCCATAATCTGAGAAATCAACAATGGATCATTACTCGAAAGAAGGAAAGACATGATTATGCCACGATGATTGGAAATGCATGTTATACTTCTGAGTTGAGCCTACCTCTATTGTTCACGCTCTAACTGATGAAAAATGGGTTTTAGGAAGCTAGAAAGTGTTACGCTTCAATTTAAACGAAATAAGGTCTCTGAGAGTTAGTTCTGAAGCCAGCTCACGCAAATATCATCAACAAGAAGTGGATATTTAAAACTAAAACGGATGAAAAGGGGAGAGTTACACGCAATAAAGCTTGCTTGGTTGCACAAGGATATGCTCATATCGAAGGTCTTGACTTTGGAGAGACAGTTGCTCTGGTTGCTCAGCTTGAAGCAATTCGATTGTTGTTAAGCTTTGTGTGTTTCGTCAAATTAAACTCTATCAAATGGAAGTTAAAAGCACGTTTCTAAATGGGTTCCTTTTTTAAGAAGTCTATGTTACCCAACCCAAGGGGATTATTTATCCTGTACATTCCGACCATTTTTACAGGTTACAAATGGACCTTATATGGGCTCAAACAAGCTCTTCGTGCTTGGTATGAACGCTTGTCCAAGTTCCTATCTCAGCAAGGTTATTGTCGCTGTGGGGTTGATAAAACCATGTTTATCAAGCGTAACAAGTCTGATTTCTTGATTGCCCAAATCTATATATGTTAATGATATTATCTTTAGTGGATCTTCTCCTACTTTTGTTAGTTGCTTTGTTGATCAAATGATGGCTGAATTTTAGATAAGCATGGTTGGTGAACTAGCTTTCTTTTTGTGATTTCAAATTCGAAAATATGTTTTAGGAATTTTCTTATCCCAAGAAAAGTATGCTCGGAATCTTATAACTAAGTTTGGTTTGGACAAAGCTAAGTCAAAATGTACTTCTGCTGTATTTCATCTTAAAGTCTCTCAAGATGTCTTGGGTGATAAGATTGATGAAAGCCTCTACCGGAGTATCATTCGAAGCCTTCTTTATTTGACTTTCAATCGATCGGATATTGCTTTTGTTGTAGGTGTTTGTGCTCAGTACCGATCTTATCCTGGTGCTTCTCATCTTCATTCTAGCTAAACGTATCTTCAAGTATATCATGGATACAGTTGACTATGGTCTATGGTGCTTTTAACACTACCCTTGTTCTTGTTGGGTATTGTGATGCGGACTGGGCTGGTTGCTCAGATGACCGTAAGAATACTTCAAGTGGGTATTTTTCTCTGAAAATAACTTAACAACTTGGTAAAACAAAAAGCAAATTAGTGTTTCTTTTTCCACTGCAAAATCAGAATACATAGCAGCAGGCAGTAGTTGTACAGATTTAATGTGAATGAAACAAATGCTTTCTGAATATGGTCTCTCTTAGTCTACCATGGTGTTATACTATGATAGTATGAGTGCAATCAATATTTCAAAGAATTCTGTTCAGCATAGTCGTACAAAACATATTGACACTCGTCATCATTTTATTCGAAAGCTTGTGGAAGATCAGGTAATTCAATTGGAGCATGTTTAAAGCTCTTTCCAGCTTGTCAATATCCTCACCAAACCCTTAGAAGCATTTGTTTTCGAAAACCTAAGGGCTGGGCTTGGAGTTTGCAAATTTTTGGAATAGCAATTATTGTTTTAGGCTTGGGGTTACCAAAGTTTGATATGTTCTCTACGCATTTTTGTGTTTCCATAGTTGTTCTTTCTGTTATTAACTCGTGACATAACAAATAGTACAACAATGACTATGTCTGTGTTTTCTCAATTGGTATCACTGGCAATTAGATTACAATCAATATCGAATAACAATCTAACAACAACCAATATCATTAGCATTCAGAGAACACTTAGTTTCAAATAATAATATTAAATAAGCATTGGTATCATTGAAAATTATAATATGGTAATCAAAGATAGTAATCAGTGCACAATCAGACTCTAATTTGTGGAAAATCAATCACATTTTTGGCTATAGGAGATATTTTGGTTATTCAAATATTTTAATCGAAGTAGACTTAAGAATTTTACGATTTTTTTCAAAATCATGAAATATGATATATAAGTCTAAATTTAACAAATCAATTTGACAATTCTATAATCTCTCTTTAAAATATAATTCGTATAAGATATAAGAATAAGGTAGGAAGAAAAAGAAAAAACTCATTCAATGAACATCATAAACGAACAATAATGTCAAGAAAAATGGCCCTTTTAATCAAATCGTTGGAAACAAAGAATGTTGAATGAATTCAAGGTTGTCGGCTTGTAATGTAATATTTCAAAGTTTCAGCTGATTTGACTTAAGAAGAGCTATGTATATGCATGTCTGTGTTTAATTAATTTAAAAAGTCTAAGAAAAGACATATTGTATATATTCGATTGAGGGAGATTCAAATTACTTTAACCCAAGTGGGTAACCAATATCAATGGAATAAGGTGGAGGGAGGAAAATAAAATGTTGGAAAGGGTAAAAGGTTCCACTTTTTGGGATGGAGATTGATGAAACGACGTTTCAATGACGCTTTAGATGGTTTTTTCTTTCTGATTGTAATCCTTAGTTAAAACTTGGGTTCCATGATAGAATAAAATGATGTTAAGGTTAATAAAAATATGAAAGAAGAAATTGATAATAAGGTTAAAAAGGGCAAACAACAACACAAATACATAAATCTCACAAGGGTTGTGCCTTCACTTTTCTGACTCAACTACCACTAATGATGATCAATTTATTAAGTTTTCAAATTCATCGTTTTGATTTTTTTGGTTAAAGTAATGTAAAGAAGGGGGCATGAACCTAAGTGTAGAAGGAATTGAAAAAGTAATTTTATCATTAGAATAGCTAAAAGTATGAAAGTTTTTATTAGTTTTTTATATATACATTATATAAATGGCATAAAATCGAGGGTTGGAGCCCCCATACCTATACTAAATATTCCGCTACTCATCCCTAAATATCATTGTCTTGTTTACTTTAAAAGTAGTAAAGAATTTTTCTTTTGAAAAATAGGTATATGCAATTTTCAACTAAATATCTAAGTTTCACCATGACAAAAATACCCTTGCAGCATATATCTTAAACTATCTATCTATCTATATATTAAGGATATGAGAGATGATAGTTATGTATGATAGCATGAGTTCTATCCTAAATCGTCTATCTTATATGGAATGTGAGTCTACTTGGTTTTTCCAAGGTGGAACTCTTAACATTTTCACCAAGTTAGATTTAAATTAAACAAATATAACAATTAGTAAAATCTAAAATTTAATTTAATTTTAAATAATTTTCAAATGTTTTTAAAAAATAAAAAAAAATAGTTATGTACTAATTATAAATAATATATTTCACAAATTTGCATAGATAAGATAGCAAAACTGATTAAATGACTTAGGATTAGACTGCATGGAAATTACACCTTAGGATAAGTTAATTATGATTAGTAGATATAAATATAGATAATTGGATCAGTTAGGAATTTCGTTAATAAATACTACCAGAAATGCAATATATGCATCCTTGAACCTATCATCGCATTCAGGATCGTGTAAAGTTTCAATGAATAATGTATTATATAATGCAAACAATGTATATATACACATGTTAACTATTTTATATATGTATAGATTAGTAGGATCTATCATCTTCTAGAGAACAAATCTTTCTCTTTCTCCATCCTCCTGTTTTTTAGACACAATCTCATTGATTGTCGCAGTATAGCACATTACTCAAAATTTATCAACTTCCATCCGTCACGACTTTCACCACACTATAAATTTTTTGTTCTCAAATTTAAACAACTCTTCTAGTTTTGTTCATTCTAATTCTCATGACTCGAGTTCAATGGCATTTGAATCTTCAATATCTTATAAAAGTGCTTTCTAGTGACTCACATGAATAGAATAACACGGCCATTTGAAAAAAAAAATTATCATACTAATCACACATCTTTTTTTAGCTTCAAATGGAGAGTAAAATTATTCCATACTTGAACAAAATCAATGAAACATATGAAAAAAGAAATTGTAGGCCTATAATGTGATCTTATAAACTATAAAATGAAGAAATTAAATGAAAGACTTCATTAAACAATCTACAATGGTCGTGCGAAGGTACATATCAAACATCTATGCATTTGGTTGGCAATCTTGTCACAAATGAAGTCGATAACCAGTTCAATATATTGGAAACGAGCATGAAAGACAATTATTCTTGGCAAGAGAGATTGCACTTTGATTCTCACACCATGCCAACGAACATGATGGCGGCGGAAAGCAAAATTCACGAAGCAACAAGGAGACCTAGATAACTTCAGCAGTTGTATTAGCAACACAACAATATTCTCTCAGTATTCGATCGTTAAATGGTTGCTTGACACTTGGAGGACCACAAAATCAAAGATGGTTAGAGAAAAATGCAATAAGATGAGATAGAGCGACGATCATCTGGGTTGGATGCCAAGTAAGCATCACAGTAAGTAGTGATGTTCAAAGCGCTACCTGATTAAAGAAGAAACCCATGGTAAATAGTACCTTTAAGATAGCGAAGTACCTTGTTTACGACTTGCCAATGAAAATCAGTAGGGCATTGGAGAAATTGACTCAATCTGTTTTACAATAAAACTGATATCCAAACATGTGACGACCCGGACTTTTCGGACTGACCGTCTAAGTCGTCAATTTAACACAAAACCGTTTGTTTACGAAAGACATAGAACTTTAAATGAAACCATATGAATTCAAAGAAAATTTAATCGGGCCCTATTTCAAAACATGAAATTTTAAAGTACTGTTTACAAACTTTAACTACTTTTAAATTCAGTTCAACAAAACATTTATAAAACCGTCAGCGGAAGCAGTTTAAAGGACAATCTTCTATGGCCATTCACGAGTCCTTCTTGTCCCTCGTCGGTCTGCCCCTTGTATTACCTTTGCCTGAAAAGTTAAACATAAAAAGGGGTGAGTATTAATATACTCAGTAAGGGACCCACTACTGGCCCCGTTCGGGGAAAAATAAATTATTAGTATCCTATGGTGTACCCTGCACAGTCACAGTCTAGTG
>CM046894.1:6586186-6668524 GCA_025688845.1 Cucumis hystrix | reverse complement strand
CCGAAGGATGCACATATCAGTCTAGTGCTCCCGAAGGATGCACATATAGGGGATAATCCCGAAGGACACCCGCAGGGTAACTATCCACTAGGAAAACTAATAATTTATCCCCTCAGTCCATTCTATACTTCTTAACAGTCAATTTACAACTCAATCAAACGTCCTAATCACGTGAACTTTCCCCTTAACCTCAAACAACCATCTTTGTTCCAATTCAACCCGAGGACTGTCACCAACACGTTAATACATCAGTCGACAGCAAAACCAACCATGACATTCACTTCAATCTAAAATAGCACGACCATGATTTCTTTTCCGTTCACAATACCTCCTCATAGTCGTCTACCAGACATTCAATTTACACAACAGTCTACTCATTCAAGTCACACATTATATAATCACGTCTACGATATCCAGACATTTCCGCACCCTTACATTTTGCACATATATATATACAACCAGTCATAACATACTATCAACCACAAATCCACATTCAAACATACACCTCAAAATCATTATTTCTCCGCAGTACAACAGCACGAAACATACAGCCAACACATTCAATTAACATTTATGCACGAAACATACAGCCAACACATTCAATTAACATTTATTGAGTCCAGTAGAAAGTCCCTTACCTCACTCTTATGCGACTTCTTCGATCGAACTAAGTCCAATAAACCAAATCCCAAGTCGATGGAAAATCGAACTCCACTTCAATCCTCTGGAAAATTTTAGCACATTAAGCTCAACGGTTAACATTTAACGATAGGTACAACGGAACCCACACTTTATCCTTACCCAAATCTATCACCCAAAGGTCCACGGCTGGGCGGAGAGAGACGGCGGCGCGTGGAGTCACGGCGGCGCGTGGGGTCGCGGCGGCGGCGAGAGGAGACGCCGGGAGGTAGATCTGAGCAGGGGGAGGGGGTTTGGCTCGGGTTCGGTTGGGTTTTGGCCGGTCGGACGGAAGGGAAAAAGGAAAGAGGCGCGCGGATGAGGCTTCGCCGGACGGAGTCGGGCTCGGTTTGGCTGCGGCTGCAGACGGAGAGACGACGGAGACACGGACGGAGGAGCGGCGGCTGGGACGCGTAGATCTGGCGTCGGCGTGCGGCTGGGGATTCGCGGACGGAGGAGCGGCGGCTGGGACGCGTAGATCTGGCGTCGGCCGGCTGCGTGCGGGCGGCTTCGCGAACAGAGGCGCGGCGCGGCGCGGCTGCTGCGGGCGACGACGTGGGCGGGGAGGCAGTGCGGTGTGCTACGCCGGCGGGGCTTCGAAGGCAGAGACCGAACGGCGGCGGCTAGGGCTGGAGAAGAAGGAGAAAAGGAAAGAAAATGGAGGGGGGGGGCTGCGTACGGGGGAAGAAGAAAGGGAAAAGAAAAAAAAAAAAAAAAAAAAAAAAAAAAAAATAATATTTTTTTAAAAAAAAAATAATATTTTTTTATTTATACCCCTTTTTTTTTTTTTTTTTTTTTTTTTCAAGGGCGTTACAAAACAAGTATCAATGAGATATTGAAGAGCACCGATAGCACGATACCAATTTAAAATCGAATCTATTGAATGTTAATTTGATGCATGGAAATTAGGCATTCCACCAAAAGATCTCCTAGAACTTAATGTTATTGAAAAATTTAATAATGCATGCTTAATCGTATAAGTGATGACAGCTCAAGGAATAATAAATTCTTTGGAGAAGGGAGAGATCTATTTAACCAAAGCTAGGCATCTTACTCTTTTATTGCCCCTCCCCCTCCATTTATCACTTTAACTAAAAAACTAACCCTAAGAAACTAATATTTGTGCTTTTCTATAGATCGACCTGGTCTTGCCACTTGTACTATTTAGTATAGATAGTATTGATCAATACAATTTCAATTTCATTTGATTGATTGTTTATAGGCAACAATAAAAGAACCACATCAAGAGCAAAAACTTAATAGTGATCATAATAAATTTGAACATATGTTAACTAAATCATTACTAATTATAGTCCAAAAGAAAATTGTTACTTCCATCAAAGTTAAATGCTTTTTGTAAATCTTTCATAGTTTTTTTCCAAAAATATGTGGGAGGGAGAATTGAATTTTTCATGTCAAAGTTGTACTACCAACACTATATCATTGATCAATTATACTTATTTTAACGTAAACTTTTGTAAACAATGAAAAATAAATGATAAACCAAAGAATTTTTAAAAATAAACAAACCAAATCACTTGTGTTTTGAAAATTTTTACAAAATAGGTGCACAATTTTGTTTAAATTAACTCTCTTCATGTTCTCTTTTAATTTCTTCACACAATAACTGGGATAAATTATATAAAAATCAATCATATATTCATAGAATTTTCATGCATAATAGGATTCATAACTCCCTATTTCTATGACAATTATTGATCTATAACTCTCATCATAAATATATAAAACATATGAATTCAAACCTCGTATTTCATTTAATAGATGGCCTACACTCTCTAATACAACAATTTATCAACTCTCATTCACGTCAACATACTTAATTCTCAAATCTATTTAACCAATTATAAATTCATGAACTATATTCTAATTTATCTAGAATAGTTCAAACCAACTTGTAAGTTAAATGATAATTTATATGACTTTTTTTTCTGAAGTTAAGGGTTTGATTTTCTAACCTTTTCATTGTCGTACGGATAAATCATATATATACATAAAACAGGTTTAATTTAAACATGGTTAATTTACATAAATGTAATAAAACAAAAAATATTTACGGTGGTCCATGTAATAAAAAATTAAAGTCCATCAAGTCACCATTGTTTCTTTCAAAAAATTTAGATATGCTTTTTATTGCTTTTTAATATTGTAGAATCATTCTTTATTTTACTTCACTTCTTTTTCTTCTTCTTTATGATTTATTCTTGGGGCATTTTTAAAAATAGCAAAATAAATTAAAATATTTATAAGCTATAGCAAAATTTTGAATTCTATCACTGATAGTCTTTTATCACTATAATATATCAATAACTATTAGTGATCAAATTTGCTATAGGTTATAAATATTTTGTAAAATTTGCTAGTTTTGAAAATTTCTCTTTATTCTTCTTGTCTTCATATTATTAATTTCTTCGTATTAATTATTACTTCTTCTTCTTCATATTCTCATTTCTTCTTGTTTGGGATTTATTCATTTTCTTTTCCAGAATTTCTTCCTTCTTCTTCATCTCTCGTCTTATTTTTTCTTCTTCTTGGTGTTCAAGATCTAAAAATGATATTGATACAGGATCTAAACAATCGTGTGTCAATATCTAAAACGATCATTTGTCTATCCTAGATAGACAGAGTTTGACCCACCATCACTAATAGATCTAGATTTGATACAAGTTCTTTTAGACTGGGTACAAGATCGTTTAGATTGCGTATAAGGGTGCAAAATCGTTTATATTGTGTACAAGAGTACAAGATTGTTTAGATTTGGAACAAGAGTACAAGATTGTGTAACAAGATATATCGTTTAAATTTGGCACAAGATCGTTTACACTGGGTACAAGATCAATTAAACTAGGTACAAGAGTATACAAGATCATTTAGGTTGGGTATAAGGATACAAGATCTTTCAGACTAGGTACAATAATGGTATAAGATCATGTATCCAGATCGTTTAGATTTGGTACAAAAATTTTTATAATGGGTACAAGATCGATTAAACTGGATATAAAGATATAAGATCATTTAGACTGGGTACAAGGGTACAAGATCGTTTAGACTTAGAACAATACTAGAATATCGTTTAGGCTGAGGTACAAGATCATTTAGATTTACAAATTTGTTCTTAATTGTTTTTTCAGGCGTGTGTGATCGAGGGATATTTTTGTTATTTCATGTTGTGAGCTTGTGAGCTCTTTCCATTTTTAAGATTGTTCTATATGGTGTAAATATTTTCGCGTTTAATTCTATTGTAAAGAAAACCCAACGATGTCTGAGTTTTAATTAATTTAGAAAAATATTAATGAAAGGTCAACTTGAATAAATACTTATTAAAGAATTATAAAAAAATATTTAAATAATTAATAAATAAACCTTTGAGACTATTTTAATAAGTTAAAAAGAAGCTTATTATTTAAATTAGATTTACATATTAAATGATTTCTTCTTGCTTTCTTTTTAGATATATATATATTGCTCTATTCTTTTATGTTACGTGCCATGGAAGAGAAACCTAATTCTAGATTGTGAACAAGTAAAAATATTGATGAAAATCTTTAGATCCATTCTAAAATATTGTACCCATAAGTGATGAGCAATATTAATATTCTATACTAGAAAGGTTATTTTGAGTTTTTAAAAGTACTCTTGACATCAATAAAAAGAAAAAACACCATTGTCATTAATGTATTAAAGTATTGCAAATTCAATATATTATAAAATCCAAAATGAGAATAGCTCCATTAACATCAAACATATATTATTGATCTCGAAAACAAGGGTTCAATCTCACGTTTCATTTTTTGCTCTAATTCCCAACCTTCTCAACAAATGCATGGTGGATCTTGAGTCCACCCTTCCACTTTCCGCTCCAAACCTCATACATTCCGAAGTAGAGACGGTTGTCTCCCGGCGAGGTCGATGGAGGTTTGACAGTGATAATTAGATTATCCTCCGGCATATTGAATTTGTTCTGATCATCTGAGGCTGTCCCATCGAGGCACATCTTCTTGTAAACGAATTTCCCAGCCTTCCCAATCTTGGCCATTATGTAAACTTCACATCCTTTCCATCCAAAAGCAGCGGCCGTCATGGAAACGTTAAACCCAACCTTGTAGCTTTTTCCGATCTCTACATTGTCTGTCCAGCATGTCACCTCCAACCATGACACTTGTAGCAGTTCTGCAGCTGCACTCGACTCCTTCCTACAAAGTATTTAAATGAAATACGGTTTTAAATATCTACGTTAACCAAAATGGTAGGAGATGTGAAGTTGGAAGGGTTGTGAATTTCTGTAAATTAAAAATTTGTTCTTTTAGAAAACATAATATAAAGAACTAATAAAGCATAAAATGGATATCTAATATCAGGACTGCACGTAAATAAAAATATTGATAGGGGTAATGAAAGAGATAAATGAATAATGTAATGGCTTACAAGTTTCGAGATTGACGAGGGAAACGCCAATAGCGTTTGTCATTGCCCCATGTGATGGTGAAGCCTTTTGGATAAATTATTACCTTTTGGTTCTGTAAAATTGAATTAATTAAATTATATTGTCATATGTGGAAAGAGATGTATAGATACATCTGAGCATCTCTACAAGGTGTATTATTAATGAATTAGCTATAGGATATGGTTTCCTAAATTACCTTGGCCTTCTCTATTGCTTTTGGATCTCCATTGAAGTGAGGTGATGAATAGAAAAATCCAACCATCTTTGCTATTGGGTGAACAAGTAGATCTCTCTCGCTCTCAAAAATAATATGGTGATACAAGTGATATGTGATGTTCCTTTTATAGACTTTGCGAAACAAGTGTCAATTTATCCCTTTTGACTTCTGTGCTGAAAGACAATAATTTTGAAGGAATAAAAAACGTGTGAATATTTAGCACAAAATTTATCACTAATCTATATTTGCAATTCTTTGCTAAGATATCAATTTTTAAATAATATCAATTGTTTTATTTCCAATTACATGTATAGATATAATTTTTATTATTGATATTATTTTAAGTTACCATTTGCAATTCTTTAAAATAAATTAATGTCTAATATCTAATTCTTATTGATTTTATAATTATATTTATCTCATAAATAATATCAATAATTGTTTTTTTTTTTCTAGAAAGTTAATGTACATTTAATTTTGGGGTTTTTTTAAAAATTGAAAACCGAAAAAGTTCACAGGTCCATAATGAAAATTACAAAAAATACTCCGGTCAACACGCGATTAATTCACCACTCATGTGTGTAATATATTTGGTACACGAACTATCGTGTACGAATATCCAACAATTTTTTTCAAAATTTTTTATATTTGTTAGATTTGGTTATTTGTAGATCAAGATCTTTTATATTTGTTAGATTTGGTTGTAGCCAAATCTAAACGTGTACTAATATTCAAAAAAAATTGTTCAACGTGTATCAATATTTTTTATATTAACCAAATAAGAGTTTGAAAAAAAAATACAATATTTACGATGGATTGAAAACAAAGATCATGATTTCAAAAAGAATATATATATAAAAGAAAAATTACGGAAGAACAGAAAAATACGATGAAAAGAAAAAGACAAATTGTAAGAGAATAAAGAATATAGAAAGAAATGGCAAATTTGAAATATTTTTAAGAAATGACCGACTTCATGGATTTTTTTATTTTGTTACTCGAACCAAAATTTGTATGTTTCGTTATATTTATAAAAACAAATCTTTAAATTTCTGATCATATCTACAAAATTTTTTTAGTATAATCTACACACAAGATTATTAAATTTAGTATAAACCTAAACTTATAAAGTTTCAATTTAAAAAATATATGTTTGTAAATGGCCCCAGGTCTTAATTTTGTAACATTTAAAATATAAATCATAAATTAACTTTTTTAGAATATATAAAGAAATTAACATAATTATCGTCTTACTTACATTATTGTTCTATATTTTATTTTTCGCTTTTCGTTTATGAAAAAAAATTGATACTTTTCACAGTGTAAAATAATTAAATTTAGATTCTCTCTTTGTTTTTTTCTTCGTTCTTTATATCTATTCTTTTTACTTTTGAAAAAGAATATATATATATATATATATATATATATATGTATATTGACTTTTCAAAACGTTCTTTTCATTCTTCTCAATTGCTTGGATTTCTTTTCAATTCTTTGACCACTTTAAAATAACTTCCATTTGTTAAATTTCATGGGTTTCCAACTTTGACCCTTCTCTAACTTTTTATTGGAATCATTTCATTATATGAATTTTATCATATGTCCCCAACCATCATTTCATTGTTATTACTATTATTATTAACATAAAATTAAAATATATATTGAAGTACTTAATTACATGATATAAAATATTACCTTTATCTAAAACAATCTAACTCTATTCATATATGGGCGAAAGTTTTCTTACATTTGTTTTAGTATTACATACGAAATTAAATACTACATTATTAGTAGATATTGAAGTAAAGATTGATTTAGACGCATATTTTAATATGAGAAAAATGTTTAAATTTTCACTCTTTCAATGTATTGAACAAAAATAAATATTCATAGTGCTGCGCTAGCTCACATTATTCACAGACATTAAAAAAAGAAAATAAGGATTTTATCAATATAATCAATATATATGGAATAATTATTCCACATCTTAGTTTAATAGAGAACCAACATACGAATTTATGTTATACCATGTTACTACTATCGACGTGAGAAAAATAGTTTTAATTTTGAAAATAGTTTTAATTTAACAAAATAATTTTGAATATAGAAAAAATATGTCTCTAAAGTTAGAGATTTACATAGTGTACTTTCTTAAACTTTAAAATAACAAAAAAAAAAAAAATTTAATTAGGACATGTCGTCCTTAAACTTCAACACGTTAATTGGACAATAAAATTTTCTTACTTGTTCATTTGAAGTGCCGAAAACCTAAATTCTAGACATTCCAATCTTTGGATTTGGTAAAGAGATTAAAAAACCAAAAACTTTATTTTGAAAGGTTCGTCCTAAATTTTATTCGTAATTTATATGAAATGATTGGTTGGCATTTTGTGCCGAAATATGGCGTTTGTTTACTGCAATTTATATTTGTTTTTAGAAAAAAGAAAAACTTTTAATCGTATCAGCTTTATTTTTTAGAATAAAAGTATAAAAAGTCGCATTTATATTAACATTAGGGTTAAGTCAATAATTTTACCAATTTAAATTAAAAAGAAATTGCATAGAATAACATTTTGAGAATATTATATATCAATTATAGCACGTTCTTTTAGAATTTTGCAAATATGGCAAAATTCTCACTTCATCTTAAATTTATTATTATTCTTAAACTACCCTAAAATAACTTATTTCTCATGTCCTACTCATTATTTATTTATTCTTATACTAGAAAAATTATTATTCTTTCTGTCTTAATCTTAATTTTAGAATATCAATAATACAATAATTGTAATATGAAATATAATGATTGTTGATCGGAGTAATTTAACTTCATTTGTGATATTTTTTTTTTTACTTTCTTCGATGTGCATGTTGAGTTGAATTTGATTCTAAATTATTTTGTTTTATTTTTTTACATTAATTTTGTTTTGGTTTTACTTTGTCTCAGTTTTGTATATCAATGTTGTGATATACTTATATTATATATATTAATTAGTTGGTTAATATACTTACTACGTGATTTTTCGTTTTTTCAAATTTTATGCAGTTCATTAGAGTATTATTAAGTATATGAATGATGTAACTCATTGTATCATTATCAAGTATATCAACAATATATTATTAAAGCATATCAGTAAAGTGAATCATTATCAAGTATATGAACCAAGTTTACAAGTGTATATCAATAGTATATCAAGTGTATAAGTAGGACTTCAAGCATATCAAGTGCATTTAATCAATCAATTATATAAGTGAAGAATTCTAAATGTATCTGCAGTACATCAGGTGTATCAAATATATATTAATAATGTTTCAGGTGTCTATCAAAAGGTATTAAGTGTATAAAAAAGTATCAGGTGCATCAAGTGTATCAATCAAATGTATCAGGTGTATCAAGAAGTATCAGGTGTATAAGGGGTATTATGTGTATCAAATATGTATAAGGTGTATCAAACGTATATTAGTAACAAGGGCATTTGTGACATTTTGCCTCTTGATGTGTGGGTTGGGCTTCGTTTTTGTCATTTTCGCAAATAATAAAGTGTATGTATTATGGACTTAATTATTATAACTTATTTTCCCATTTTGCAAGTGCCCCTAAATTAAATGTCTCATGTATATTTATTTTCTAGTTGGATAAACCTGTTATCAATCAATTCTTTAAAAAATGAAATTAAATTGATACCATCAAATTAATATTATTTCATTATTTGACTTCAACAGTTTTTTGTTTAGCTGTGTCGTTTTGCTTTTTTGGAAAAAGGGAAGAGGTCAACAATCTCACTTGGTTGTCTAATGTCTACCTTTTCCATTATTAGAAAAATGAGTTTTAATGACACTACTAATCAAGATATTGTGTTGTTGAAAAAAAAAAAGATGGATTGAGATAAATTCTCTCGTTGAAAATAAAAATACGGATTATTTCTTGACACAATTTAATTTGTTTTGACATAATTTTTGCGTCGTTAATTAACGACAAATTTTTGTTTCATTAAAAAAATTTCAAACGAAAAAACCCCAAATTTCAAAATTTTTTAATTTCCCTCCCTCACATAATTAAAACTAAATAAAAACCCCAAATTTTCTTTCAAGTAAAAATGCTATCATCGAACGAAGCCTTAACAAATTTATTTTCTCTCACCTGCCTACCAAAAAGCCAAAAAAAAAAAAAAAAAAAACTTCTATCGAACGAAGTGGGCTACCGAGTCGTTGTGATACTTGCCTTCCAATTTTCTGCAATTCGTCGTCGTCGATTCCACACTCCAGCCACTGGCGTCGTTGCCGCCACAACAACTCTTCGCCGTCGAACCCACCAATCTAGCCACTGTCGTCGAATAAATTTATTAAGAAATATGAGTTTTAATGACACTTGAAATCAAGAAAAAAGAGGTGGGAGGGAATAGAATGTGTCGTTAAAAATAAAAATGCGAAATTTTTCGTGACACAATTTTCTTGACGCAAATTGAGTTTTCTTGACACAATTTTTTGCATCGTTATTTAACGACATAAATTATGTGTCATTAAAAATTACCCTAATAAAAAATCAATGTTTTTCTTCATTTGTACGCTTTCTAATTTACAAAAAAAAAAAAAAATCGACGCTTTTATCTCTCTTGTGAACCACGACCGAAAAAGACCATTACTTCATCCCACGTGGCCTCTGTTTTTCTCTCTCGCAAACGCTCTTCGGCGACGTTTCTCCCTCTCTTTCAAAAGATCTTCATGACTTTCCCTCTCTGTCAAAAGCTCTCCACCCACCATTTGAAGGCGCTCACCAAATTTTCATTTAGTTGAAGAATCTGTAGACCATGAGATCGATCAAGTCCATTTATGAGTTAGTTTGATTAGATTAGGTAACATATACATGTATTACAATTAATTTATCTTTCGGATTATTGTAATATCTTTACATGCAATGTAATTTAAACATGACATTATATTAGTGTCGAGTTATAGATATTGGTGACAGATTTATTGCGTTAAGATAAGGGTATAATACACAATCTTGACGTCATCTAAGCATTTTTTTACAGGGACTTCAATGACGCAAAAATTGCGTCATTGAAACTCTTTATGACAGCAAATTTTGCGTCATTAAAATCCAAATTTTTAGTAGTAGATCTATTTATCAAAATAACAACTAATGTGCTGTCCATAGTTATAAGAAAAGGTAATGGTATAGAATCAAACAAAACGGAAAGGGAAAGGGGAAAGCTGGAAAGAATAACCCACAAAAAAAAATGGTGGGAATGGAATTCTGGGTAGCCAAATACATTTCTAATTCCATATTTTCCATAAGAAGAAAAAGCATTAAATAAGAGAAAACTAGTATTTGTGTGCTGGGGTACATATGAAAAAGAGAAAGAATCTTTAACTATTTTTAAATTATAACATTGTAAGATTAAAGTTGTGTTCTCTCCACATTTTAGTTTCATCTTGCCTCCACCTTAACCATAGAATTACCGACCTCAGATCTTATTCTTTGTTGCGTAATGGTGACTATACCTACATACATACATAGGAGAGTATAGGATTCGACGGTTAATTTATATCTAGAAAGGTAATTGTTAAACATATTTAAATAATACATGAAAGTGTGTATTATGCATGTGAATTAGTAATTTATCACATTGGATTATTTTAATAAATTGGACCTATTATGTGATCTATTTAATTAAGGTACAAGATTCCTAATTGAAAATGGATTAAATGAGTAGAAGCATATATTCCTAGATTAATTAGGATTCAATGGAAACCACAATTAAACTAGTATATAAAGAGTCTTAACTCAATATATCAAATCAACAAGCACCTAGTTTTTTTTTTAATCTCATCAAGAGAAAGATTCCACCAAAGCATTTAGAGTTTTGGTTGAGGAAGACATGTCAATACTTAACGCCTGCAGTTTTGAAATAGTTGACAGTTTTAATAAAAGCTGTCAAGTAACATGAGAAAAAAATTGGAAAAATATATTATTTTTTTATTTTAAATACTTGACAGATTAAAAGCGTAAAGATTAATTTTAATTACTTGACATTTTTTAAATGTCAAGTAATATATTTTTCTCCATCATCTAAACAAAAATTATATTTGCTCGTTCATGCACAGGCATAAGAACAGTGGTGGATTTCACACCGTCGTTCGTTTACGCACAGGTACTGTCGTTCAAAACTGCAATCATTCACGCATGACCGTTCACACACTTCACCACCTATTACCTAGTGATGTTGGTGCTCTTATCGTTTACGATATCAACCGTTGCTCTACTTTCAATATTATCGGCCGATGGCTCAACGAGCTCAAGAGTGGGTTCCTGTCTTTCTCTATCTCACTCAATCAACTTGTTCTTACAAAATTTCTGGTGTACGCATGCTTTGAGTTGAGTAATTGCTCATGATTTAGATGTGTCCAATTCCTACATGACTGATTATTCCAAACAACGAAAAGAACAAACAGAAAAGAAAGAAAAAAAAAAGAATTTTCAGTGAGGTTACCTTGATGATGCTAACCCCATAGCCTTACCTTGTACTTGAAAAGGTGTTAGGGTAAATCCTCTTTAAATCTCTAAACTTTTGTCACTTGCTATCCTTCAGTTTTTATACTTTTGAATTATTTGGATTTGCTCACTAAAGTTCGTTTTTTTTCTTTGGGTCTTACTGTGAAACTTTATTTTGTATTTAGCGAAAATCTTGGTTGATTGTTTGGGTGAATGGTAATTGATGTAAACCTTGTGTAGATATGAATTTAATGCAAATTTACATTCGAGCTAGCATCAAGAACCTCTCCTGTCACATGTTCTATTGGTTATGTTTTGTCACACGTCTTGGAATTTCGGATAGTGGATACCATACTTAATAACACATTGATTTCTTGGAATACCTTAAGGTTTTCCTTTCCTTGCTAGGATGTTAAGAATGGAAATTAAATTATTGTTTTCCCATTGTAGTCAACCAGGTCTATAGTTGCAAGTAAATAACATTTTGTTAAAAGTGATATAGGGATTTTTTTTTCTCTCTTTTGGAACATATCTTTCATTGATGTGGCTCGGATTGGAACGATGATTTTCGATTAATGATTTTGTTATATAGTCTCATCGTTTTCCTAATTCAATTCATAAAACGGAACACAATGTTGTAGATGCTTCCTTCGCAAGAATAGCACCAGAAACTTTTCCACTTCATGGAAGTCACCTACCGAATGTATATCGAATTTGAACCACGTTCGTTACTGGCTCTCCACTTGATATCGATTCTTTTTATGTGTATTACCCGTCTAATTAGAGTGTTTCTTCTAGATTTCTCGATGAGTTTTATAATTTGACGAGTTCTTTTCAATTTTATTTTGGAATTTTTATTCACTGTGATATATTGTTAATTAAAGTAGTGAGCATTGAAACTACCCTAATATCTAAACTTTGGATGTTAAGTATGTGGTTTTGTTATTGTTTGGTAATTGTGTTAAGAAAGAAATATTGCATACTGCACAAGTTTCAGTTTAAGTGATATAATGCGACTTCCACTCCAACGTTAAGAGTTTTATGATTGTTGTTGACTGTTATTGGAATATTAAGAAATTGTTTCTGGGGCTGTTTAGAAAATAGCGTAGTAGTTGGAATTTTTTAGTTACGAATTTTGGCGAAGATTCAGCTTGATTTTGCTAGGTATCAGCTAATGGTTACTCCTGATATCAGTGCTAAGCAAGCCAGCTGGTCAAAAGAAGCATGCAGTGAAACAAAATTTTGTTTCTATAAGATGTGAGCAAAGTGCCCAAGAGAGTAATTTGGATGTTTGGCTTAGGTGGTTTGTGATAACCTGCAAAAATGATGGTTATTATTGACCTTTTTATTAGAATAATAGGGTTAAAACGCCCAAGGAATACTCAGAACGCATAACTTATGTTGTAAAGGCATAAATACATAAATGCCGTTCCTGTTTTATGCGTTATCATGTTTAAATGCAGGACAAGTGGAAAAAAGCATAAAGAAGCAATTCGCACACGACATCTCGTGTAAAGACTATGTGAGGGATCGTGCTTGTTGATTAACAACTCTAAATGAAGAACCTAAACATCACTTGAGGAAAGCTCATTAAAAGATAAGAATGGTAGTTGGAATGATGTGACTTCACAGGGGCAGATGATAGCGCTGACACACTCAAAGGAATAGAGTTTTCCCACTGAAAAGCAGCCTATACAAGCACTTCATCCCCACCGAAAGAGGGAGAAGCCCGAATAGGCTCGAAGTCTGAATAGGCTAGAGAGAAACAGAAACTCAAAATGGTCAAAGAAAATTACAGAGAGAGAGAGCTTGAACAAGCTACCTGGAGATTAAACAATCGTGATAAAAGAAAAGATTATTTGTTGTGGATCTCTGAATTTGTAGTAACATTTTCCATTATTCTATCTTTCCATTTTTTATTTCATTTTAGTGTATATATTGCTCATATTGTACAATGATCGAAGGTCTATATTCTTTATACATAGACTGCATGTTTATACCTTTTCAATCTATCATTCCTTAACTTTTCATCTATCTTCGTGTTATTAAATGGGAGGAGTTCAACTTAAAAACCTTGTCGCATTAGTTGAGCTATGTTCATCACTTGACCAGTGTAAATCGCCAACTGTCCCAAATCAATATTAAGGATAAAACTAATGCGCGCAGGGAGGAGTTTGGTGACGAACTTTGTCTTAGTGAGGTAGCTTCCAACATTTGTATCCCGAAAGGTGAACAAGTTCAGACAATAGGCACTGACAGATTGTCATCCTTAAACGAGAAGGCCTATAAGTATTATGAGTCACGTTCTCTAGGTATAACTTGCCTAAGTAAGTGTAGTCATTTGTATATCCCGAAAGGTGAACAAGTGTGTCGTTTTAACACTTTGAAAGAAGGTTGCCTTAATCTAAAACAATTTCCTGTGTTCGACCCTAGACCACCCAGGTAAACCTACTATTGACTTACACTTGGGCGAGCCGTGGGAAAACTTGACTCAGTAAGGACTTAGAAACTATGCAATGAAGAAGTACATGGGGGCACTTCAAATGCAATGATCATAACTCATGACTCATTGCCTAGAATCAAAGCATGCTATACAGAGAGTTACGGTGAGCGCATTACACGCGATGACCTGACTCGGTGATGTATTGCACTTGCATTACACACACATGAAAGTAGTAAGTCCAACTGAAGTCACAACTAGTTTGCAATGGTAAGATTTGCAAAGCAATTAGTGCTGAAATTGCAACAGGCAAGGGACTTTTAGAGGTATGACCTTTCCACGTCATTTGGTACTTAGATGTTTGCTAGTTGATAAGAAATTGTTAAAGGATTTCTTTAGCTTTTCGTATTTTGAATTTGGCTTATCTTATTGGTGAATACCTAATTGTTAGTATTAATAAGATTCTAGCTTCAATGTGAGGTTTGGTTGTTTTCATTTGACACAATACAAAGATATCATATTTTTGGTTCAGGAAATTGTCTTCTCCTTAATTATTTATTCAAAAGTATCCTTTTGTACCAGTTGGAGTATTTCATTTGAAGTGTTGAGTTTATTCTAAATATGGGTCTTAAAGTGCATCTGGGATGTATTCCAATATTGACTTTCTCGTTACTCTAGCATTCTTATTGGGATATTCAGATATTCAGATACCAATTATGTTGTGGTATATTTTCTTCTTTATACTATTTTACTAGTTATCATATGGTATATAACTGGTGAGATGATATTTTCTCTTGGTTGCTAGTTAGCTTTGAAGGTGCTAAATAGCCAGGGGTTCAAGGATAAGTTTCTAACTCTTTATAACTATTTTGCTCTAATATACTATCAGTGTTCAAGTGAAGTAATGGAACTCTAAGATTATACTAGTCTTTATGGCTTTTATCCAGCACGTAGAGTTGGCCGAAGTTAGTGGGGTACTTCTTGCTTTTCTTTGGTTTGGTTGAATTTTTTTGGAATCAAATAGTTTTGTTATTTTTGAAAAATAAGAGTCGAGCAATATGGTATGTAATAATTAATTGGTTTGGTTGAACTATTTCCATGCTACAAAATGTGTTTTATTTAATTTTATGTAATAATTAATTGTATTTTCCTTTACATACCATAGGTAGACTAGAAATTTTGCAAATATTTCCATCATGATAGTGTTGGTGATATGATGGTGAATTAAAGATAACGTAATTAACCAATTTAAGTTTTCTACATGTAGATCTAGGAATTCAATGATGTTAACAACAACTACAAAATATTTATTTTAAGCACAAAAGCTGGTGGTCTAGGTATCAAGCTTACTACAGCAGATGCTTATTAACTCTAAGATAGCGATTTGGTACTTTTCTCGATACTACATTTATTTTTTTCTTTGCAGTTTCTACATTGCTAGTCTTGTTTATCTTTAGAAAGTCCCAAGTCTTTTTGCTTGTTAGATTAAATCTATCTTGAACACTAACTTAAGCAAAAAAGCATGACATTACGTTATTCTTCTCTTCTTGCAAGTTTAGACTATGAATTAGTTTTAGCTTGTTGGAGGCATTATTTGATTTAGACTTAAAGTTCATAGTTTTAATGCTATTCTCATTTTTTTTTTTGTAGATTTCAAGGAGTTAAGAAAAACAATTGGTGAGACTTTGAGCTTGGAGTTATCTTAGAGTGTTGTGGCGCTTGGAGGAGGGTGATGTCTCTATTTCTTATTATTACATATACTTTGTGTTTTATGATTAAGAACAATGATCATAACTCATTTGGTAATACAAATGATGTTTCTTATTATTACATATACTTTGTGTTATATGCAATTTGTTAAAATATATTTAGTTCTTTGATTGAAAAGTTGGGTTGATTAAATTGTTCAAATAATGTGTAGCACATTTGTGTACTATCTTGCTTTATTTATGTTCGTCATTGTTTGACTTCAAAACAGATGCATGATAAATTATATGTATATTTTAAACTATATAATTTTTCATTTGAAAATTAAAAAAAAAAACCTTGGCTGTAGAGCATGTCAAGAATAAATCAATTCTTGACATGTAGAAAATGTCAACTAATCTTATATACTTGATGTGTATAAACTGTCAAGTATAATTTTACTTGACGCTTAGAAACTGTAAAAAACAACCATTTATTCTTGACACCAGATTACTTGACGCATAAAAAATGTCAAGTAATCTCATATAGTTGACAATTATAAACTGTCAAGTATAATTCTACTTGACGTTTAAGAACTGTCAAGTAAACCTCTCTTATTCTTGACACTGGATTACTTGACGCATTGAAAACCATCAAGTAAACAAATACTTAACAAGTAAAAAGCGTCAAGTAAACTCATATTTGTAGTAGTGGTACAATAACCATTTTATAGTCATGATCAATTCTTTATGATGAAATCTGGTATGTAACTTATTCTTGACAATTTGGCATGAATGATCTTGGGTTAATCTATAATATAGATTTAAAGTATTTATGCTAACAAATAGTATCATATAATGAATTTCATATTGACTTGTTGGAATATGTTTGTTTTCTACTTGTTTCTTGATCCAATTTTTGGTAATTTTGGCTAAAGAATTATAGAAATCTGAATCCAAAATATGTTTTGTCACCAACGATGAGGTTTTGATTGAATTCATCGGTGATGAATTTGAACCTGTTTTTTATATTGATCAATTCGATGAATTTAAGAATTATTTGGTGATATTGAATTTGCCAATCTTTGAATTAATTGTCCACTGATTTTATTAAAGTTGGTATTTCTAAGTGATGTAGAGACAAGAATAAGTTGTAGAGATAATAGAGAAATCGTAGACTTGGCTAGAACTGTAGATTCTCAAGTGTATTTCATTCTTATATCCAAAAACTATCTCCAGATTTTTGTCTAGGGAAATATAAAGAAACTAGGGTAAAAGGAATATGAGCGAAAAAAGGAAATAAGGCTCATAATAAGCAAAACACTAAAGCCCAAATGACAAACATAATTAAAAGTGATCATAACTAAAAGACTAACCCTATATCTTAAGTTAGATCTTCATCAGATTCTCTCCTACTATATAAAGAACGTGTCCCCGCGTTGATCACCATTGGAGATCAATCATCTTCTCGGATCAACATGGAGACTTGAAACAACTTGGCGTGATTGGCGTCCTTTGTCAAGATGTTCCTGATTAACGAGCTTGCGTTGTTCAATTTCATGCCAAACTCCTCATTTTTGGATTCTTCAATCATTGGTGCAGCATCGGACGGGTGGTACATAATCAGATCTGAAATGTTAGAGGTAGAGGATGTGTAGACTAATGGAGGTAAGTCCAAAACGTAAGCAATAACACAAATTTTCGTGGTTTCAACTTGGAATACGAGCCAACTGAATGTCTCTCTCGTCAAGAGTCAGCCATAACAAGATCTCCAACCTGAAATTTTTCATCTCCTCGTTTTTGGTCTAACATGCTTTTTATTTTTTGTTTTGGCTGGTTGAAGATGGTGCTTTACTCTATCACTGATATTGACAATTTCTTCTGACATTGTGTTAGCTTTTCTGCACATTTCCTTTTGACTTGGAATTAAATCAACTATGTTGTTAGGCACTTTTGTATAAACTATTTGAAATAGTTTAAATTTAGTAGATCTATTAGGCATGTTATTATATGAAAATTCATATTATGGCAAAAATAAATCCCAATATTTAGGATTTATTCAACCAAACTACGAAGCATATTTCCCATAGTTTTATTGATAACTTTTGTCTGCCCATCAGTTTGCGGGTGATAAGCACTACAAAACTTTAGAGATGTGTTAAAATGCCCCCATAAGATCCTCCAAAAATGACAACAAATTTCACATCTCGATCAAAAGTGATAGATTTTGACATCTCGATCTAAAGTGATAAATTTTGGAATGTGTGCCATGTAACCACACAATCTCATGAAAAAACAATTTCGCCATAGCACTAGCATCAAATGTTTTCTTGCATGGTAAAAAGTGTGCCAGTTTAGAGAATCGATCAACAACCACATAAGTAAAGTCAACTCCCCTTTGTGTTCTTGGTAACCCAAGGATAAAATCTATTGATATGTCTTCGTAAATGTCATTAGGTATGGGAAAATGAGTATATTAGTTCTGTGTTTTGGGAGTGTGCTTTAGCTGATTGACAAACGCCACACCGGTGAACAAATTTTCCAATATTTCAAATGAGCCACCACAAGTTGTACCGTTTTGACCCTTCATGTATGAGCTGCTAAGCCATTAGCATCTAATTCCTCAATTAGTTGGACTCGCAAAAATGTGTTAGGGATGAACAACAAGTTTTCCTTAATCAAAAATCCTTGATAAAGAAAAAATTCTCCACACCATTTGTTTGTTAAACAAGAAATCAATATCTTTGCATAATCTGGATAATCAACATATAAATGTATCTTTCAAACAATCAAATCTCACGATCTTTGTGTTCAAGGTCACAAGAATATTAGCTCTCCGAATCAAAGCATCAGTAACTACATTTTCGTTACCTGGTTTGTGTCGAAGAACAAACTAAAATTTATGTAAATACATAACCCATCAAACATACATTCATTTCAAATGTTTTTTAGAGTTGAGGAACTTTAAACCATGATGATCACTATGTAAGATAAACTCTCTTTGTACCAAATAGTGTTCCCAATGTTGGAAAGTGCGAATAATAGCAAAGAAATCTTGCTCATAGGTAGACCACTTTTGCTTAGCTTAATTCATTTTTTCATTGAAAAATTCAACCGATCGGCCTTCTTGCATCAAAACAGCCCTAATACCGGTCAAACAAGCATCAGTTTCCACCTCAAAGACTTTCTCAAAATTTAGTAAAACGAGGATAGGTGCTGAAACTATTTTAGACTTTAGCAAGCAAAAACTACCTTATTCCTATGTATCTCATTTAAATCTATCCTTCTTCATTTAATTTGTAAGTGAGGCCACAATGCTACTAAAATTGCAAATGAATCGTCTATAAAAAGTAGTTAAACCATGAAAACTACGTACCCCACAACATTGGTAAGGGACGACCATTCCACAATAACTTTAACTTTAGCTGGGTCCATTTGAATGTCATGCTTACCAATAATAAATTTTAAAAATAGCATTTGTTCATTGCAAAATTCACACTTATTTTGATTGACATACAACTAATGTTCCCATAGTGTCACAAAAAATTCATAGGTGGTCATAGTGTTCAGTTTGAGACTTGCTAAACACCAAAATGTCGTCAAAGTAGACTACTGCTGTTCGACCAATAAACGACTTTAAAACATGGTTCATTAACCGCATAAAAAGTCTTGGAGAATTACTCAACTCAAATGACATGACTTTCCACTCATATAACCCTTCACGAGTTTTAAAGACTATTTTCCATTCATCCTCTTCTCGGATACGAATTTGATGGTAACCACTCAGTAAATCCAAGCGATAAATAAACAAGAACCCTCCAGTTTGTCCAATAAGTCCTCCAAAAGAGGGATTGGAAAATGATATTTCACTGTTATCTTGTTGAGGGCTCTACTATCGACACACATTTGCCACGAACCATCTTACTTTAGAACTAAAATTGCCGGAACAACACATGGGCTCATACTCACTTGAATAAATTGTTTTTCCAACAACTCATCAACATGTTTTTGGAGTATGTTATGCTCTTTTGGACTCATTCGATAGTGTGGAAGGTTAGGAAGGCTTGCCTCAGATACCAAATCAATACAATGTTGAATATCACGGAGCATAGGTAATTCCATGGGTAAATAAGCAGCTAATATATCCATAAGTTCATTCAGTAAACTTGCTATTTTTTTATCAATAGCGTTAGTATTCAATTTTCCTTTACCATCAGCATTAATAAGGGTGAAAGCACCTCTGTGAGTTGATACAAAAAATCACTTCCAAAAATAGTCAATAATAAGGACTTTGATAGCAAAATGAGAGGATTGCGTGGGCCAAACATAGGGAGTAAAACAATATTTCTATTCCCCCATTTTAATTTTTAAGTGTTTTCCTTTGCATCATAGGTAACTACTTTATGGAATTGTCACAGTCTACCCAACAGTAAGTAACATGTATCCATATCAACCACGTCACATCAAACCGAGTCTTTGTACGACTTTCCAATTGAAAATTGGATTTCACAAACATCTAACACTTTATGCTCCCCTCATTTTTTAATCCAACTAATTTTATAAGGTTGGGGATGTTTCTCAATGGGTAGCTTAAGGTTCCTCACTAACGAACGTGCAATAATATTTTTGGTGCTACCATTATCCACTATTACATGACAAACTTTCTTTTCAATAGTACATCTTGTTTTAAAAATCTGATTGCGCTATGAAGTAATTGGCTGTTTGGGCAGTAGAAGCACTTTATGTATAACGCAGGATACTCTATCCTCTTCATCACAAGCAACCTCTTCAATTTCATTTGGGTCTAACTCATCATTGGAGTTAGCATCTGTAGGGCTGTCAACTTCCTTAACTAAGTTGACTTGCTTTCGTAGAGGACACTCACTTGAACGATGTCCTTTTTTGTTACACTTGTAACAAACAATCTGATTGACTCGAGTATAATTATTATTGTTTTTGCTGGCTGCTGTTTCTACTTTCTCGTGCTGCATAGATGACTCTTCCATGCTTTTCATGATTGTTGACTGATTTTGGGTGCTGTAATTTTGAATGATTATTTGTTTTCCTTTATCACTACTATTACTATCTCCTGCTCCCTTTATGTATTGAGAGTAATGTATGTTTGCTTCAGTATTGTATGCCTCTTCCTTTTGTGCTAATGTTATTGCCTTTGATAGAATTTTCATGGACTTTAAAGATAATTGGTCTTAAATGGTTGACTGTAGCCCCCAACATATCTTGCCACTTGTTATCTTGGAGTTTCATTTACTTTGTTCAATGCATTTCTCGACTGAACTCAGTTGTATACTCACGTACACTTTTATTTCTTTGTTGGCAGTGTTGGTATTGTTGATACAATACTTGATCATGATCTAAAGGCAAGAAATACTTCTTCAAACAGTGTCGCATCTTTGGCCAAGTACGTATTTTCTCTTTTCCATCTCTTCGTTTGTTTACTTTCAGTTGTTCCGACCATGTGGATGCTCCCCCTTTAAGCTTATATACTACAAGTTTAACTCTACTATCTTAAGGAATTTCCATGTACTCAAAAAAAAAAAATTTCCACATGTTGTAGCCAATCTAGAAATTCTTCAATTTCAAATGTACCATCAAAATTTTGTGGTTGCGCACCTCAAGGTTGGCGTTCATTTAGGTCATGCTTCGCTGTATTTCTTGGATGTCTCTATTTCTTCACTCAAAATGTTAATTCATCGAGTCGATTTTCGATTTTAGATATGGTTTGCCACAAAGCTGGAAGGTCTCCTGCCTCATTCTCCTTTTCTCTATCACCTCTATTTGCCATTGCCCAAGCCAATCTTTTGGACTCTGACACCATTTTGATGTAGAGACAAGAATAAGCTATAGAGATAATGGAGAAGTCGGTCTAGACTTGACTAGAACGGTCGATTCTCAAGTGTATTTTATTCTTAATATCCAAAAACTGTCTCCAAATTTCTGTCCAAGGAAATATAAAGAAACTAAGGTAAAAGGAATATGGGCTAAAAGAAGTAAATAAGGCCCACAATAAGCAAAGCATTAAAAGCCTGAATGACAAACATAATTAAAAGTGATCATAACTAAAAGACTAACCCTATATCTTAAGTTAGATCTTCATCACTAAGTTTTCTTCATTAAAATTTGTGAAGTTGTTACGCCACTGATCTTTTGCCTCATGGCCTTATTGTTTTTTTTTTCTTTTTTTTTTTTAATTTCAATGTAATGATTTTGGTGAATTCATCTAAAACTGATTGAGATAATTTAGGTCTATATTTATTCAATCAAATTCTATGTAAATTAATCGGTTCATGAGCTTGAACTTAAAGTTTCATCATTAGAAGATTTAAGTTTAAAATTTGATTAATCTTGTTTTGGATTCAAATTTAATTGATCCTCTTGTAGATTCAAGATTAATTATTTTTGTTGTGGATTAAACTTAAATTTAATTGATATTTTTAGTGATATTCACATGTTTATGTTGCATTAATTGTATTTTAATGTGACCGATTATTGGCTGAATTTTGGTAAAGATTATTTGGTGTTCTTCCTCCATTATTTTTACAATAATAAAATTATTATTATTGTGTGTTATATTTTAAATTGAATTGGTCAAAATAACATGTTGCCTAAGTGGTGTCGGTTATCTAGATTTAGTTTAATTCTAAAATATAGGATGAGCATATGCATTGATTTATGTGAATAATTATCAATCCAAAGGAAGATAATTATTTGGTCAAATTATAAGTATGCGTGTGGTAATTGGTAGGTGGCAATTATAAGGATTTCTCATGTGAAAAATAGTCGGTCCAAAGAAAGGCTAATTTTATTTTTTACAGAGTTTCTGTCAATAATTTGATTACTACATTGAGAGTATCGTTTACAGTCGATGACTTTACCTAAAGGTTGGACATCAATGTTGTGCTAGGTATCTTGTAAAAGAGGCCTACCATGTGAAATTATTTTGTTTTACGACATATATTAATTGTGAGTATATCATTTATTTTTTTGTTCTTTGTTCAGTTTTTCTTACTCAAATATATGGAAATCTAAGTCCAATCCCTAACTTGAATGATCTAAATTCAAGATTTGGAAGAAAATTATGAGATACTTCTCGAGTGTATGGATCTAGACCTTGAATTGAGGATCAATAAACCTGCATCTACTAAGGAACAATCAAATACGACTATTATTTAGAAGTGGAAACGGTCAAATCGCATGTGTCTGATGATCATTAGGCACTCCATTCCAGAGTCTTTTCAAGGTTCTATCATGGAAAGTGAAAATGCCAATAAGTTCCATCCATTTCTTCACTGTTCATTTGTCTTTGTGGTATTTATAGTTTAGTTTTATGATTCATGCTTAATAAGAAGCTTTACTTATAATGCTTATCATGTTAGCTGAGCTACTTTCAGCACTTGGCCAGTGTTTGTCGCCAATTGCCCAAGAGGGTAAGTAGTAAAGACATGGCTAACACGTGCAAGGAAGAGTTTTCTCGACCTTGGTGGGATCACTTCAATCATTTGTATCTCGAAAGGCAAAGAAGTGTGGATAATAGGGACCAAGAGGTTGCCATCCTTAAACACGAAGCTCTATAAGTAATATAGGTAAATACTTCAAGATATACCTTGCTTAACTAGTCTTAGTCATTTGGATCCCGAAAGGAGACCAAGTGTGGCATTCAATGACTCTAAGAGGAGCATGCCTTAATCATGAGATAGTTTTGCAAGTTATATCTTATTGAGGTGATCGTATAGCTTATTTGCCTGATAACCTTAGATTTTCCTTCATTTTTCTCGTAACACAAGTTAGTGCACACCCTTTCTACACTTCTTCATTCTTTCAACCACCTCATTAAGTCACCTTTACAGCAACTCTAGAATCTTTAGGTAGTTATGATTCTTTTTATATTCTTTTAACTCATTTGTCATAACGCCTAACTGAAGAATAGGCCCTAAAACTATGCTTTGATATCAATTCCCTGTATTTAACCCTGGTTCATCTGGGAAAACCTATTGTTTCGCTTACACTTGGATAAGCAATAGGAAAACTTGCACAACGCGGACTTGGAAATAGGTGGTGGGAACATTAGGAGTATTTTGCATGCAATGATCATGTCCACTTACATGATGAAGAAAATATTGGAGGGCATTTTGCATGCAATGATCCGTACTTAATGACATGTCATCATACCACAAATATGCAAACTAACAAATAAGTTTGTGTGCCTTGATTGGCAAGTGTTTTAGAATATTTTTCACAAAGACAACATAGCTTATTCCACTGCAAGTCCCATGAAACACAATCCCAATTTCAAAACAATCACATTCACAACCAATACATTTTTGGATGAAGGTTTCATGAACACTAAAAACAACAAGCAACATCCCAAGCATCATTAATGCTCTGAAAAGTTGTACCAATGTTGCGCATATGCCCTTGTGTCCTTTTTCTGACTTTCATGCCAACCAAATTTGTCTACTAGTGCCTCATATCGCCTAGCTTATTTGCTTGTCGCCGCATTGGTTGGACCCATCTCCTTGCGTAAACATTATATCACCGAGCTTCACTTCTTTTGCCTAAAATTCTACAATTAGAGCACTAAAACACAATAAAATAGGGATTAGGTTCTTTTGTATCATTCTATTCACAGATTAATCAAATCGCTTACTTTTTCTCTTGTTTTCTTCTAATCTCATGCGATTAGACTTCATTATTTTATATAAAAGGCTACAATAACCTATATTTCTACAAGTTATCAGTACCCGGTCGCGTAATCAAATCTAAACAATCGTGTACCAAATATAAAAGAATCTTGAAAAAAATGTTAGGATATTTATTTGGTATACGATCTTGAAAAAAATGTTAGCATATTTATTTTGTATACGACCTTGAAAAAAAATCATTGGGACACGATTGTTTAGATTTGGGTACACGATCGTGTATCAAATCTAAACGACCTTGGTACAAGATCGTGTACCAAAAATATATTACGCTTGCGAGTGGTCAATTAATTACGTGCTGACTAGGCATTTTTGGTATTTTCCATTATGGACCTATGGACTTGTTTTCATTTTCAAAATTGTTCTATACATTGAAAATATTTTGTCGATTTGTTATATTTTAAAAAAAAAACTCTAAATTATATTTAACTAATATTTCATTTAAATTGTATGTAAATGAATATCAATCACACGTAGCCTCAAATGCCACTTCCTCCACCAGATGGAGGGCATGCCACCTAAACATTAATGCATACCTCTTACGATATAACAAATTAAATGCCTAGTAAGAAAAATAACTCTTTTCTTTTTTACCTTCACAAAGCTCTTCCGCTTTAGTCTTATAGACCATCACCTCTTTTATAGCGGAAACAACTCAAGAAATTAACACAGCAGAATAAGTAAACTCGTTTTTTCTTAACTTAATGCTCATATGTATAAATTACAAATTCCACTATGCTTTGCATAAAAGAAACCAACTCTGGTCTTCTCAGGTCCTTGTTCTTTCCTCCAAGGTGCCTCTCTTTGCACCAAGTTGTTCTGCCATATAAGACTCCGATCTTAGCCTTTTTTCCTCTAGTCAGCAGCAGTCCAACCCAAGGACATCCTCTGAAGTCTTTTTTCGTGTTTTTTGCCACTAACGCTACTCCTTGTAGCGAGTACCTAGAGTGTAAAGGTGGCACCTCCTCCTCTGCCTAAGTTGCCAACCTACCTCTCTTAGCCAACCACGTTTAGGGCTACTCTTTCACTGACTTAGCTTTTTGGCTTTCTGGCTCACTAGGTTAGGCCTCACCAACCTAGGTATTGCTTTCGCCTTTCTCATGAGTCGGACCATCCACGCAAGGAGTAATTAACTTACCAACCGGTGCCTTAGGCATATTAGAAATTTCAATGCCTAACAAGCCATCTAAGACTACAAATATACTTTGTATTTCCTCCTTAACTTGGCTACACAACCTCAGAACTACTCTTCGCATGGCCTCAACACATGACAACCTGGGAAGGGGAAACACTTAAAATGTAAGTCAAATGAACTTAGTAAGCGACGAATTTTAAGAAAACCTTTTGGGAAATCACAAGGAATCCACAAATTAATAAACAGTAATCATAACAAATAAGGTTCATCACAGCGAATAGTTAAGGCACATCGCATAGCCACCACAAATCAATAATCACACAGCAAGTTACCAACCAATACAACAATTACTGTGAGACCAGTATCTAAGAAAGACTGAAATTTTAACAAAGTGTTCTAAAGATGGCATTCTGAGTAGTCTAGGCAATAAGAAGATGGTACTTAAGTAGTATGTATTGAAAGAAGGTTATGCGTTACAAACTTCTCGGTGTTTAAGTATAACCATGCGATTAAGGTACTACATGAGATCAAAGATTTAGTGAGAAGAGATAAGGAAAGTTTCCAGAAATTTCCTAAGTGTCTTAATAAGCCACGTATAGAGATTAAGCTAAGCATGATTATATTAAAACTTAAGCCTACACGTGCGTGCACCACTAAAAGTAAGAGCTGGCAAGCTAGTTTAAAGGTAACTAAGCTTGTTTAAGAATTGCTATAAATAGTAGTCTTCAGTCAGATTTTTTAATATTGTTACTCTAGAAAACCTCAAGAGAAAATTTAAGCACTGAAGTGTTGCCAAAGTGTATACGCGAGAAGAAGAATAAGAGCATTCCTAGTTAAGTTATTAACTTTTGTGAGTGATTTCTTCCTTTAAAGTGTTTTATATGTTGAAAGCTTTCTAAGTTTCAATTGATTTGAGTTGATGACTTATATATAAGTCTTTCCAAAGAGATGAAGCTTATGTTAGGTTCAAGGTATTCAAATGAATATGAAATTGTGTTCAAACCATTAGTTTACTTCCTAACTTTGAGCTAACTATTATGTGCACATAAGAAGTAAAGGCGGCCACGTGTAAAAGATGTGCATTGTGAGATGAGGCGGGACAATGTATAAAATATGTACATTGCGCTTTGGCTCGAGCAACAAGGAAACATCTGTATATTCTTGGATGCTATTGTTACAATAGTCTAAACGTAAAGTAATGAGACCTAGCATGGAGAATGATTCGATGAAAGGAATGATTGTTGACTAATGTGTGTTTATACAAAATGTTGAACTTATGTGATTATTAAGAAAAATGATGTTTACCAAGGGTTTTTTCGCAAAGAGGATTTTTATAAAACCTCACTATGTCTGTTTGACATATCTTTATAAATTTCATCCTCTAGGAATCAGGAGGTAAGGCCAAGAAAGGAAAGGGTGAGAAGCTGCTAGGCAGGAAGAGCTGTCAGACGTTTTACTTTTAAGTTTGAGTATTTGAATCTTTGTAATCTATATTTAAGTATTGTAAAACGCTTAGCCAAAGCTTAATAAAGTTTGTTTTGATTACTTTCTGTGTTAAGTTGTTTGTATCGCCTAAAGTATGATTGTAGTTAAAGTTAAGAAAAAGAAGTCAAGTGATTAAGCAAATCTTAAAGACCTCAAGATTGAGTGTCTTTGGCTCTTAATGGGTCAGAGATACTCAAGACATGCCACGTCTCGTGTATTGCTTGTTTTTGTTTCATGAAACATTCACCCAAATGTATTGGTTGTTGGATGTGATTGTTTTAAAATTGGAATTGTATTTCATGGGACTTAAGGTGGAATGTGTTGCACGATACTGGCGAGGTTAACATTTGCGGAGAGTTAATCTCGCGCAACATGGTCTATTTTGCTTTATTGAAGGTTGTTTATTTGTATGTTTGGTTTGAGGGTTTGCACCACTCAATCCTACTCAACTATGCCTACAACCTAACTATGTTGATACTTGCTTGTCATTCTGAGAACAATATTCTCAAAAGCTTACCTTAAATTAAGGCATAAAGACTTATTTAGCAAGATTAACATTGTACGACCTTAGCATTAAACTCTTTGTGACGCGTCATTGAATACAGATCATTGCATGCAAAATGCTCTCAATTATTCTCTTCATCATGCGAGTAGACATGATTATTGCATGCAAAATGCTCCCAATGTCCCCACCACCTATTTTCAAGTCCTTGTTGTACAAATTTTCCTATTTCTTGTCCATATGTAAGCAAAAAAATAGATTTTCCTAGGTGAACTAGGATCGAACACAGGGAATTGATATCAAAGCTTAGTTCTGGGGTCTACTCACCAATTAGGCATTATGACAAATGAGTTAAAAGAATATAAAAAGAATCATAACTACCTAAGTATCCTAGAGATGCTGTAAAAAAGTGACTTAATGAGGTGGTTGATAGAAAGAAGAAGGTGTGGATGGAGTGTGTACTAACTTGTGTCGCAAAAAAGACGAAGGAAGATGTAAGGTTATCAGGCGAATAAGCTATACGACCACCTCAATGCGATATAGCTCACTAAACTAGCTTATGATTAAGATGTGCTCCTTTCAGAATCATTGAATGTCACACTTGGTCTCCTTCTGGGATCGAAATGACTAAGCCTAGGAAAATGAGATATATCTAGAATTTTTTACTTATACTACTTATAGAGCTTCGCGTTTAAGGATAACAACCTCTCAATGCCTGTTGTCCATACTTGTTCACCTTTGGGGATACAAATGATGGAAGTTATCTCGCTAAGTCGAGAAAACTCTTCCTTGTGTGTGTTAACCACGTCCTCACTAATTACTCTCTCGGGTAGTTGGTGACATACACTGGCTAAGTGATAAAAATAGTTTGGCTAACACAATAAACATTATAAATAAAGCTTCTTATCAAGCATTCATCATAAACCTAAACTGCTAATTAATAACACAAAGGAAAATGAACAATAAAGAGATGGATGAATTGAAAATGGTATAAATATACACTGTATTAAAGAATGTAGGTCTTTAGCCATCATACAATATGAACATCATATAATGTAAAGAAATACAAAGATGGAAAGAATAGAAAAGACATTACAATTTAGGGGGATATGAGGATGTGATCTTCTTCACTCAGACTACAAGCTTTCACTTCACAGGCTGACCAGAGAAGATGTCAATGTGATTTACAGACGGTGGTAAGGCTAATCCTTGTCACCAACTCTCTAGGTCTTACCCACCTCTTCAACGAAGGGGTAGTTGCTTGTTTAGACGTCTGGTTAGTCCGTTCAGACGTCTTGCCACTCTTTTCTTGATGGTGATGGAGCTCCTTATATACACATATTTTAGCAGAAAGTTTATATTTATGACCATGTCAATGCCGAAAGCTATCCTTTTTGTTAAGTCACATCACTCCATCTGTCATTTTTGTCTTCTAGCAAATATCTTTATGGGTGGAAATTTGGTATTTTCGTAGTCTTTGCGTGAGTTCCTCAGCAAATTGCTAGCTTATTCTTTTGTTAATAATCCTGCATTTAGATACTAAAAAGGGGTAAAGTAGGCAACAAGCTTATGTAAAGTGTGTTTCTAAATAATTATGTATTTACAACACAAACTACACATTTTAGCACACTTACCACATGTTTTGATCCTATTATTCTACCTAAACGGCCATAATAACTTGTAATTCTACAAGTTATCACGTACCAATCAAGAACGTACGCGAGACGGGGTGTGACAATTACAATCACAAGCTCATTCTAAGATCTAGGAATCTCCCCTCTCTAATCTGGGATACGCTCTCGCTAGTATCACACGAGTTATCTGGGATATCCAACAATGTCTCGCCACATTCACATGCTTAGGCCTGAGAGTTACACTTCACCAGCGTCTCATCAACATCTTTCTCATAGCGAGCGCTACAATGCCATACGTTGGAATCGTTTCACAACAAGTCCATTTTGAGATCTGAGAATCTCCCCTCGCTGACTTAGGATTTGCTCTCGTCAATACCACACGAGTTACATGGGATATCCAATAGAGTCTCTCCCCGACCTGGGAATTCTCTCCTCATTGACCTAGGATTCGCTCTTTACAGTATCACGAGAGTTACATAGGATTCCATCAAGCATCGTGTAATAGATCAAGCCACAAAGTAATCATACAACACAGTATCACTGCTTACTCATAGCATAAATTAATTAGCACAATTAATAAGGCATTTTATGATCATCAACGCAAAGAAAAGAATACTGAACATGCATCGTGTGTAAACATTGCTTTTCAAAACAAAGATCAACCAGTGGTTTCGAAATCATATTAAGAATCATTCACCACATTTATAAAACAATTTTTTCCATCCTTCAAAGAATACTCGAGTTCATAGAAAACAATTACATAATTCACTTTTCTTTTAGAAAATGTTCACAAAATGGATCTTAGCGGTCACAGAAATAGAACTCATAAAACATACTTTATCATTCATTGAAAGGTAATGACCCATACTATTATATCCAATGAAGCTTGTAAAACAAATAGTGTAGCATACACAACAAGCACGTAAATCATTTTGTCACTCACATAAAACACTTAGCCTTGACTTCCCCCTTTTCGACTTTCAACTTTCTCTTCTCAATCGACGGTTGGAGGATCTATCCAATCAGCATGCAAAACTTTCTCCTCTTACTTTCATCAGAAAATATAACAGTTTTTCTTTTTAGGAAAAACTTTTCTTTTCTTTTGACTTTCGACCCTATTTCACATCCAAGGGTCACTTATGCGCTTTACACGTGAAGTCTTATCACATACTGTGTTATGCTACCAATACGAACTCGACACATAGTCTATTCGTCAGTGGTGATTTGACTTTCCCCTTGAGACACACACCTTATCTCATTGGGAAGTCAAACTCTTAAATGTTCAACTGTCTCCATTCTCTTTACAAAGAAGCGACCGTTATTTCTTTTTTCACACTTAGTTGTCATGTCATTTGACAAGACGTTTACTTCCTCACCTCAATTCTTGGGTACAGATACTTCTCACCGTATCCTGCCAAAGCCTCGCTTAACGCATTGTCTTTCTCGCTAGCTATTCTTATCGCGTTACTCACTTTTACGTGATAAGACGTTTAGCTTACGTTGTTCTCTTCGCATCCGTCCTTGAGAGATGTCTCAACACTTACCCGAAATAACTTTTGAACAAGGCTCTCCTCAATAGGACATTCGAATCAGAGCCTTACAATATCTCTCACGTAACCTATAATTTTAATTTAATTAATTTAATTAAATCAGCTTTAATTAAATAGAATTAAGGGGTATTTTCAAAAATAGAACAAAGCGCAAAAATATTTACACTGTATACAAAAATTTTGAAAAAGGAAAAAGTCCACAAGCCCACAACATGACATAACTAAAATACCCCCACGATTAATTGGTCACACACGGGTGAAAAAATGATTTCATACCCAGTCTAAATGACCTTGTACCAAATCTAAATGGTCTTGTACCCTTGTACCAAGTCCAAACAATTTGTACCCTTGTACCCAGTTTAAATGATCTTGTAGCCTTGTACCCAATCTAAATGATCTTGTACCCTTGTACTCAGTCTAAACGATCTTGTACCCTTGTAACTAGACTAAATGATCTTGTACCAAATCTAAATGATCTATCAATGATAGTGGTCTATCTCTCCCTACATGGGATAAGCAATTGATCTTTTACATTGGTACGTGATAGTTTAGATGTTGTATCAATATCATTTAGATCTTGTACCAAGAAGAAAAAAAGAAGATGAGAAATGAAGAAGGAAGAAATTCTGGAAGAGGAAATGAAGAAATCGCGAACAAGAAGAAGTGGAAATATGAAGAAGGAGAAGTAATAGTACTAATAAATTAATAATATAAAAAATAGAAGAATAAATCGCAAAAAAAAAAAAAAAAAATAACTGAAAAATCATTCCGCAATAATCAAAACCAAAATGACAAATATGAAATTTATAAAAAAGTAATTGAGCTTCATGGGCTTTTCTTAAATTGTTATAAGGATTGTAAATATTTAACATTTTTGTTATATTTATGTAAATTTACCTAGAAATAAATTAAATTATTGATTAATTATGTAATTAATTAAGGTTAATTTTCATAAATATAATGAAACACCAAAATATTTACAACCCGTGTAACAAAATCAAAAAGCCCATGAAGCAGATACAAATTTTTTATAATTTCCAGATTTGCTCTTGATATTGCGAACCATTGGTTACTTCTCTTTCTTCTTCTTCTTTACAATTTATTCATCTTCTCTTCTAGATTTCTTCAACTCTTTCTTCTTCTATTTTTATTTTTATTCTAGATTTCTTCAGTTCCTCCGTTCATCTTCTTGTGGGTAAATAAAATACATATTTCTTCCAAGATTTTCTTTCTTCTATTTTTAATCATCTTCTTTTCTTCCTTTCTTTCTTCATCTCTTCTTTCTTTCTTACAACTCCTCTTCCAGAATATCAAGATTGTTTAAACTTGAAGCATTTTTCTCATCGTTAAAAAGAACTACACTATTGTGTATAATTTCCTACACGATCGTGTATAATTTTCTACACAATCATGTATTATTTCCTTCACGATCACATATCATGATCGTTTAGAAAAAAAATTGCATGAATCATTTTTCTCATCGTTAAAAAGAACTACACAATCATGTAACATTTCCTACGATCGAGTATCATGATCGTTTAGAAGAATCCTCTCACAGTGAGAGGCAGAATATTCATTCAAAATAAAAAGACTCATTGGTTCACACCAATTGGTATCAGAGCGCCAAAAATTTATGAGCCAAATGGTTGTCTGATGTGCTAACCCAACGACAGCAGACCACTTGCTCAAAACCAATAGGTTACGGAAACCCCCATCCTCTCTCCAAGAACTTCCTCAAGCTGCTTGTTGTCTATGGAAGAGTATGTGGAAAGAATCGAAGTTACACTTCAAGAAGTCCTACAACGGCTTGAAAACTTGGCACCTTCTCAAAATGTTCATCAAGAACATCAAGAATTTTTTTCATGACTAGGAACAACACATAGCTTCCATGGTGCTAGAATTCATAGACCTGGACAAGTTCATCAAGAAAGGAGATTTTATGTCCAAGATTGAAGGTGACCATTTCGAGACTATCAAGATCCTTTTTCAAGAAACCAAGAAATCTATCAAGAACCTCAAGATTGAAGTTTCTCTGATGATGAAACGCAAGAAAGGCCAGTTTTTAACCAGAACAGAAGATTTTGACCTTAGTTTGATGAAAGGAGAGAACGAGCAGAATACAAGATGAAAATTGATCTTCCAAGCTATGATGGTAAACGTAATATTGAGATTTTTCTTGATTGGTTGAAGAATACTTAATTTTTTTTCAATTATATGAATACTACTGAGGTGAAGAAAGTATATTTAGTAGCATTAAAACTGAACACTGGAGCAGCGACTTGGTGGGAACAACTCGAGGTTAATAGGCAAAAAAATGGGAAGAGACCTATTGCTTCTTGGAAGAAAATGAAGACTCATTTTCTTTCTCCCAATTATGAGCAGACTTTTTATAATCAGTATCATAATTGCCGGCAAGGAGCAAGAATAATTGCTTATTATATAGAGAAATTTCACCGGTTGGGCACAAGAACCAATCTAATGGAGAATGAGCAACACCTTATTGCCCTGTTTGTAGGAGGTTTAAGGTTTGATATCAAAGAAAAGGTAAAGTTACAACCTTTTTTAAATCTTGCTGATGTTATTACCTATGCAGAGTCTGTTGAAGAAATTACTAAGTTAAATTTGAAGAAAAATACAAGAAGGGGACCGGAACACTAATCCCAAACTAGCTACAACACAATTCTCTATGGCTCGTTATCACAAAGATCAAGAGAAGGATAAAACTAATGAGGCAAATGGGAAGAGGGTTGAAGTAGTCCCCAAGAATCAAGCAAAAAATGCCTATCAAAGGCCGAATTTAAGCAAGTGTTTTCGTTGTAGTCAAACTAGTCATCTCTCAAATGCTTGCCCTAAAAGAAAGACAATGGCTATTGTTGAGAGGATGAATATTATATTGGAGACCAAGAAGAGGAATTTTCTCAAGAAGAAGAAGTATTAGAACCGGATGATGGAGAGAGGATATCTTGTGCGATTCAAGAGTCTTAATTACTCTAAAGAGTGACACCTCTCACCAACAAAGGCATAGCCTTTTCAAGACCCGATGTACCATCCAAGGCAAACTGTGCAGTATGATCATTGACAGCGGCAACAATGAAAATTTTGTATCCAATAAGCTTATGGCTTCACTTAAGCTAAAAATGGAGCCTCAATCAAGTCCTTACAAGATTGGGTGGATCAAGAAAGTTGGAGATGCCCAAATCAATGAGATTTGTTTGATTCTTTTATCCATTGAAGGGACTTACAAAGATCAGATTGTATGCGACGTTTTAGACATGGACATTTGTCATATTTTTCTAGGGAGATCGTGGCAATACGATATTCAAGCTATTCATAAAGGGAGGGAGAACACCTATGAGTTCCAATAGATGAACAAGGAGATTGTGTTGATGTCCTTAAGCAAGAAGAATGAGGAAGGAGTCAATCAAAAGAAGGCTGAAAGTCATCTTTTCATCATTGTAAGTGGAAATAAATTTTTGCAAAATAGAGAATCTGATATTTTAGGACTTGTGATTGCAAGCTCTCATACCACAAAAAATTCCAACTTGATTCCACCAAAGGTTCAAGATCTATTAAGCCAATCCCAACCTATAATGGAGGAGCCCTCTAGATTGCTTCCTCTATGAGACATCCAACACATTATTGATTTGATACCCGATTCATCTCTTCCTAACCTTCCTCATTACAGAATGAGTCCTAAGGAGTATGAGTTCTTACACCAACACATTGAAGATTTGTTGAAAAAATGACATATTTAGCCAAGCATCAGCCCTTGTGCTGTGTTAGCTCTCTTAACTTTAAAGAAGGATGGCAGCTGGAGGATGTGTGAAGACAGTCGAGCCATCAAATTAGAATAAGACCGAGAGATGAGTGGAAGATGGCCTTCAAGACAAATGAGGGGTTATTTGAGTGGTTAGTGATGCCCTTTGGCTTGTCAAAAGCCCCAAGTACCTTTATGCGGTCGATGCACCAAGTGCTACATTCGTTCTTGAACAAATTCATGGTAGTCTACTTTGATGATATCTTAATCTATAGTAAGAATAAACAAATTCATGGTAGTCTACTTTGAAGCTAGTTTTTAAAGCCCTTCAAAGTATTAAGTTGTTCAATAAGTTGATGGAACGCGTTTGATCATTGCATTTGTATCAAATACAAAGTGAGTTGTATCCATAGTGTTACAAGGATAAGGTACCCAACCTTATTCCTATACTATAGACCCTTTAAGCTGATCTCGAGCATTGATCCATGCATGTCTCTACATACTGTTCATGACTCATCAAACAACTTAGGATGTTAGTTTATTGGATTTGGGTTATTAAGACAAAACTAATTATATAATCAATAACATTTATTATAATAATAACACTTTATTAATAACGATCAATGGATTATATTTATAATCTACGAGTTTTAGGACATAAATCCCAACAGTCATATCACTCCAACTACCATTTTTGTCTTGTAGTGAGCTGTCCTCGCATGATGACATGGTTCCTCGCTTGGAGATGTTATTCGCCAAACGAGTTCTCATAGTGTGGCCCTTGCGCGAGATGTCCTCTATAACTTGCTCCTTTCTTCTTATCTACTTATCCTGCATTTAAACATGGTAATCGCGTAAAACAGGCATGATGCTTATGTAAAATGTATTTCTAAATACTTATGTATTTACAACACAAGTTATGCATTCTGATCATCTTCTTATGCGTTATGATCATCTTCTTATGCATTTTGACTTTATTATTCTACTAAAAAGGACTATGATAATGGGTGTTTAGCCACGTTATTACTAATTTTGATGCCTGTTTGGCTGGGTTGGAAGGCAGATAAGTTAAAAAGTGAAATTGAAGAAAGAAGTCAAATTCCAAGGCTAATCTAGGTGTTTTCCGATCGAGAAAATGACAGAAAGCTTTAGAGATTGAGTTCTCGGGCTAACCTCAATGCTTGTCCATCTGGGGTGGAAGACAGAGAAGTTAAAAAGCCTAGAACTTAGGCCGAGTTTCGTCGAGATTGGATACATGAAGTTTCTTGCTATTTGTTTCTATTAGTGATACACTGATAGAAAAGTATCAGTTTCTATCAATGATAGAAACTTGTAATGGGTATCTCAATGTGATATATAGTCTATTAACTTCTTGTTGAACTACTACATCTTGTGGAACTACTATTAGCTTCACCGATTGATAAGATTCTTAACTTTTTAAGTCTTCTAGGCTGGACTCTTAAGTTGATGATGGATGTGGAAACACTGACTGTAGAAATACTTGGTGGTGATGGATGTGGAAAGATATTGTCGCTGTGATCATCAAGTGAAGATCATGTCACCAAAAAAAATAAAAGAGGAAGATTAGAAGAAAAATAAAGGAAGAAGACGATGAAGTTGCTTAAAAAATGAACGAAGAAGATGATTCCTCACGCAAATATTTTAGTGTGTTAAGGGGTATTTTTTTAATAATATAAAATTAATATATGCCCTCCATTTTTTTTTTGCTATAGAATATAAATACTTTTTATTTTTTTTCTATTTATGTAACTTTTCCTAATAATAATAATAAATAAATAAAAAGACCTCGAGACCTTGCAATTTCATGTCCAAAGAATATACAAATCTGGTAAAGCTATTTAATTAGATTTAGGCTTCGTTTGGATTGCCTATGAAAAAAATATTTTTTTAATAATGCATTTTTTTAAAAATCTTTTTTGTAAAATGATTTTAAAATCTAAACACTTGCATGTTTTGTTTGACCTATTTATAAATATTTATATGTAAAATTGTGTTTTGTTTGACGGCTTATTTATAAATATTTATATGTAAAATTGTGTTTGATTTGTCCTATACTAACAAATGTTTATACTTAAGTCAAATTACCATAAAAGACTATTAATTAAACATTATGAAATAATTTCACAAATAAATACACATATTTTGAATTTTTTTCAGAAATATATTTTAAAAGTAATTCCAAGTTGTTTTGAAATTATTAATTTTTTAGTTACTTAAAACATTAATTTCATTCTTTTTGTATTAATTTTCTTGGACAATTCAATTTTAGAAGCACAAATAACTTGAAATGTAAATACATAACCACAAAATATATTTGATTCCCAACAACAAAATATAAATAAGATAAATATTTTTTCCAAGACAATATAATATCAATTAGACAAAAAGATGTATAGTTTGATCAGGTTCTTAATTCATCTTTATTTCACGAACCGAACATTCTTCATTGACATTCTCATGATTTCTTTCACAGATGTTAGGGCAAAGTAGATTTGGCTGAGAAATGAACATTTGCAAATCCCTATATTTAAATGTATATGAACACACATTGAAAAAATATTCAAAATATTTGAAAATTAACAAAAAAAAAAAACAAAAAAAAAAGAACGACGAAATGAAAAATAGATAGTAAAAAAGAATACAAAAAATAGATATTTGGTAGAGATTCCGCATTAAACACCAAATAAACATTTATTCTAAAATTTGGTTGATTGTGTTTTCTCTAAAATGATTTATTTCATATTCTCATTTTTCTAAAAATTATTTTAAACCAATCAAACACCTCAATTTATCTTAAAATGAATTATTTTAAAAATTAAACACTTCAAAAATCAATTCAAACACATCCTTATATTAATTGTTGACGTGACTTCAGTAATCTTCAAACCTAAGTAGTGGGATTTTACACCTTAAAACCTAACAACATTTTAATTAACTAACCAAACACACGTAAGAAGAATTAACAATGAATAAATGGTAGAAATTAATTGTAACATCAATGGTATAAAGTCTAGTGTGAACATTTAAAGCTCGTTTATGGTGAAAAATCAATACAATATGTCATAATTTTATATGTAAATTTTGTATATTTCCACACGATTCTACTTTTATTTTAGATTTTGATTGTTTTAGCTTCATTTCTTTTGGATCAATGTGCTCTATAGACTTAGAAACCATATCTTAGAGTTTTTTTTTTATTGCACTATGGATTGCTTAAAATTTTCTTACCCTTTCTCTCCCACTAACTATTTTAATAAGTCTTTGGTTTTTTTTTTTCAATACTTGAATTTCTACATTTTTTTATTTTTGTCTACCACTCCTATGGAAAAAGTTTAAGTGAAAAGTTAGTACTAAGGATTTGAAAAAAAAAACAATTTGTCTATATAGTCAAATGAATGGAATTAAAAATAGTTGAAAGTCAAGAAATTAAGAAACCCTCATGTGCTTAAGTTCTTCAAAAGATCTAAACCCATAAAATTAAAAAATATGGTCAACATCTTTTGATGTAAATTCTAAATTATCAAGTTTCTTTAATATATTCTACAATTCTTTGATTAGGAGACTCAACTCTAAAAGAACACTTTTTAGTTTATAAATTAATTATTGGGAAAAAAGATAAATCACCACTTAGCTTTACGAAAAGGATTTGGTTCATAATTACTCAACAATATTTCAATTCACATGTTGAAAATGTTATATTATTTTAATGCTACGGAAAAAATGGAATCACCATATTGTCAAACAAAAAGTCAGACAAGCTAATAAAAATAGATAAGTACAAACATATAATACTTTACTTTTAGAAGATGAATAATTGAAACCTTCAAAAAAAAAAAAAAAAAAAAGAAGAGACAAAACAAAACAAATATATAAATAATTGCAATTGCTTAAAAGCAATTTTAGTTTTTATATTAAAAATTCGTTTATAGTTTAACTTTTTAGTCCAGAAATTGTAGGTGGGGCTGATGATTAAGCTTTGGTAGGTATAACATGTGATTTTGGAGTAAAGAGTTTGGGCAAAAGTGTATAATTGACATTTAGAAAGGAAAGAATAAAATGAAACATGATGCATGCCGAAACTGACAACTTAAGGCCAAAATTAACAAAGGAAAAGGAGGTTGACTTGGGTCAGGCCCAAGCCAGAAACCTAACTCAAGGCCGAGGTTGAGGTTTTATCTTTGTTGAATGCCAAACAGAGCATGTTTATGCATGTCCCAACTAAAAAACACACTTTAAGCCTAAGAAATAGCTTGAGGAAGTCCCCCGTCCGTGGCTGACTGTCCAATCATGAAATTTGGCATGCCCTTTGACCCGATTAATGATCTAACTATCGCCAGGTAACTAATTGGAAATCATAGAGAGCACCTAGGTCATGTTTCTCCATAAATACATGATGACAACTTCATATGAGTTAACTTAAGCCTGACTCTAAAACTCTCTCGCTTCCAAACTTTCTCACTTTTTCTGATTTGGACTTTGGAATATATGTGGCAAGCACCACATCGATATGAAACTTTTCTCTTTTGCGTACCACATTTTCTCCTCTTCAAACAAATTCACTACTGGTGCACTTGAAGGCCAGATGTGCTTTGAAGGAAATTGAATTCCTGTAAAAGCATGTGATCGTCGTGCAATATGAAAATCGGTTTTTACACAAAGAAAAATAGCCAATTAAACATATGTTTAGTTAAGAATAAATATTATTTGATCTAATCTAAGCATGTGGTTCGGTTTGGGTTCGTCCGTTGTTTTTACTTATGCACACATCCAAGCCAAAAACATGCTTGTCATTTTGTGTATGTATGCAATTGTTCATAAGCATGTCAAATTAAGCTCTAATTGATTGACTTAATGGGCAACTAGGATAAGAGAATGGGTCAAAAAGGTAAAAACCTTATCCGTGCGTGTTGATTTCCGATCCAGATAATAACCATGTAGTACACGTTTTAATTTCCTATCGCTTGCCCAAGTGTAAGCGAAACGATAAATTTTCTAGGAAGTCCAGGTTTGAACTCAAGAATTTTCTCGCAAATCCTAGCTATAAGGCTTTCTTTTCATTTAAGTTGTATACAACAACTATACAATATGAAGCAAATGTTTATTATGTATTAAAGTATACTATCTGCACTAGAGATTCTGTAAAAGATGGCAAGGAAGGGCGAGAAAGTGGAAAAGAAACTAGCTTGTATTAAGAAAATGTGAAGAAAGATCTCCGCGTTGTAAGCAATTTAATTATGCGGTATAATTCCTAACACGATAGATATCACTTAATCATCTCTTAATTAAGGCAAACACCTTTCAGTGTCTTAAATGCCACACTTGCTCACCTTTCGAGATGCAAATGATAGAGCTTAATTAAGTGATTGCTATCTACAAGTGGTTACTTATAAGACTCATATTGCCTCTTTTTTTAAGATAGCAATCTCTGGACGCTAAAAACCGCATTTGTTCTCCTTTTGGGACATAAATGATCGAGTTTTAATCGTTCAGATGGAGTTTGTCTTCAAAACTCCTTCCTACGCATGTTAGCTATGTCATTGTTACGTACTCTCTCGAGTAGTTGGCGACAAATGTTGGCCAAGCGATGGAGTATAGCTCAACTAACGTGATAACCCTTATAAGCTAAACTTCTTATCAAGAACTGATCACATATATAAGCTACTTATAACACTTCAACAGATGAACAATGAAGGAATGGTAGATTGAAAAGGGATGAACATGCAATGTATTAAAGAATGTAGGCCTTTGGTCATTGTACAATATAAACATCATACATTACAACGAACTAGAAAAATGGAAAGTAAAGAGATGAGAGATGTTACAAGCTAAGGGGGAAGCATATGGTGAAATCTTCCTCTAATCACCTTTAAGCTCTTCCTTACAATTGCTAGAGAAGAAGAAAGAACTTTTATAGAAAGCAAAAAAGCTAGTCCTTTTATCGACTCCAATAGAGCTCCCTAGGTTTTGGGCCCATTTAGACCCTCGACCGGTCCATACAAACTTCTAGCTTCTCTTTTCCTTGGTTGAGGTGGAGGTTTTATATAGGCTACTTTTGACGGGAAACTTCTTATTCTTTCTGTGCATGTCGGCGCCGACTACAACCTTCTTATTATTATTCTGATTATGTTAGCAGTGAATGTCAGCACTACTGGCGGTCTTGTCAAGTCACACTGGCTCCAACTACCATTCTTGTCTACTAGTGAATCTTTATCATGTGATGATGTGGTTCTTTGCCTAAGGGTACGTTTTAGTCACCAAACAGGGTTCCTATTTCTTAGGCTTTGCATGCGTTCCTCTATGACTCACTGTCTCTTCTTTCTCTTCATAATCCTGCAATAAAACACTGAAAAACAGGGTCAAACAGGCATGAAGGCTTATGCAAGTTGTATTCTCTTATATTTATGAATTTGCGATAGCATTTACGCATTTTGACACATTATCATGTGTTTTGGTGTAACGCCCTAAAGAAAAAAAAAGTAATAATAAAAATAATAAGATTTTATTATTAATTATTAAATATTATTATTTTTATTATTATTATTATTATTATTATTATTAATAAAACAAAAAAAAAAGGGGCAGCCCCCCCCCCACATGTTTTTCTCTTTTTCTTCTTCCTCTTCTCCTTACCCTAGATCCAGCCACCGCCGCCCGCCTCAAGACCGGTCGCCGTCCGTGTCTCCGTCCCCGAAGCCAAGCTGCACGCTTCGCGCACAGCCCCACCGGCGTAGGACACGCCGCACGGCATCCCCCCTCATACCGTCGCGCGCGTCAGTCAACAGCCGACGAGCCGGCCTTGTTCGCGAAGCCTCACCGCGCGCCGTCCGTCCCAGCTTGCGAAACCCAGCCGCATCAAGGTTCATCCGCGCCCGACCATCCGACGAAGCCCAACCCAGTCGCACGCCGTATGCCTCCTTCCTCTGTTCCGACCGTCCGAAGAAACCCGCCGCGCGCCTCTCTCCTTCCAGCCATGTTTCCTCTCCTTCCAGCCGCGGGTCACAAACCAATTTACTCCGGTTTGCTTGCACAATCTTGTTCGATTAGGTTCGATTGTCGCTGCCTCCATTTTTGCTTGGAATGGTCGAAGTTTTGTTGGTAAAATTTAAGTTATGAATTTTAGTTGTTTCAAAACAAATTCGAGTTATTGGTTGAATTAATTGTTAACCTTTGTTCGATCTTAGGTTGAAGGTAACTCCTAATTTCCTTGGGCTCACAACAAAAAATTGGATTTAGTTGGAGCTCGTTTCGCTAATAGTTGGGTAAGTGTGAATAATCACATTGGATTGATTTTAAGTGGGTGATGTGTTGGATAGAATACTGAGTACTTATCTTGATAGTTAGGTTTGTTGTTCGTGAACCTTGGTCGGTTAAGGAGCTTACCTAACGCCAAAGTAAGGGACTTTCTACTGGACTCAATAAAAATATTTGGGTGTATTGACTGTATAGATCCTATTGTCATATCTTGATTGAGTAGGGATGACGGCTATGATGTATATGTTTGGATGTGGACTGGTGGTTGATTGTATGTTATGACTGTCTGGGTATATATATGTACAAATGTAAGGATGTAGGAATGTCTGGATCTCGTAGATGTTGCTTATATAATGTGTGGCTTGAATTGGTAGATGGTTGTGTAAATCGAATGCATGGTAGACGACTATGGTAGTGTATTGTGAACGGAAGAGACATCATGGTCGTGCCATTTTAGACTGAGGTGGATGTTATGATTGGTTTTGTTGTCGACTGATGTATTAACGTGTTTTTGACGGACCTTGGGTTAAATTGGAATAAAAATGGTTGTTTGAGGTTAAGTGGAAAGTTCACGTGATGAGGACGTTTAACTGAATTGTAAATTGACTGTTAAGATGTATAGAAGGGACTGAGGGGTAAATTATTGGTTTCCTAGTGGGTAGTTACCTTGCGGGTGCCCTACGGGATTAATACTCACCCTTTTTATGTTTAACTTTTCCGGCAAAGGTAACACGAGGGGCAGACCGACGAGGGACAAGAAGGACTCGTGAATTGCCATAGGGGACTGTCTTCTAATTGCTTCCGCTGACGGTTTGAAAATATTTTGATTTAACTAAGTTTACGAATAGTTAAATTTTTTGTAAACAGCATTTGAAATTTTGTATTTTGGAAATAGGGCCCGATTAAAATTTTCTTTCGTTTTCTTACGGTTTCAACTGAATCTTGCTATGTCTTTTGTCAACAAACAGTTTTGAGTAACGTAACGACTTAGATTAGATGAGAAAAGTCTGGGTCGTCACATTTGGTTCCATTGTTCTATCTAAAAGGCCATAATAACTTGTATTTTTACAAGTTATCAACATGCTATTTGGAATAAAGAGAAAGGGAAAGAAAACTCTACTCTTGATGATTTCCTTTTCTTTATGCTTTCCTTTTTGTAGTCGGGAATGATCTCAAACTTCTCAATGTACAAGGAGATCATTGCAAGAGTGGCTTTGCTATTCTCTAGAGTTTCAAGGAGCTAGATGTATGGGTTTTTAATTACATCTTGGAAGTGAAAGATAAGTAGAGAGTGTTCTGGAGAGAGTGAGATTTAGAGAGAAAACATTGAGAGTGGATGTCAAACCCAGATCCAAAAGGGAGTCTTGTTGAAGAGAAATCCTATTGAGGAGAGTTATGTTTGACTAGGTACTGATAAGAGGCATTCTACAAGAAAAGATGCGCGCGATAGGAGAAAGGGTAACGCGAAGAGAAGTATTTGGGTCTAAATGTCATCATATTAAAGTAAGCAGCGCGATGAGAATTAGCTAGGGAGAAAGGACCATGCGTTAGAGGCTAAGAATTAGGCATTGGATGAAGTAACAAGAAGAGAACTATTTGCACCTAAGTGTTGTCGCGATGAGGTAGGCGTCCTGTTGAAAAGTTGGACGTCCGTATGAGGTGATTGGACATCCCTAAACCCTAAATGTGAAGAAATGGGTGATTTCAAAGAAAAAAACGTCATGAATTTCTATGAAAAGACGAAGATATGCCAATCTTCAACTTTCTTAACGTTTTAAAACGTCAAGGATAAATAACTTGACGTTTTAAAAACGTCAAGTAATATCTATTAAATTCTTGACGTTTTTAAAACTTAATTTTTTTTTATAAATTCGACATTCTTGACGTTTTTTAAACATCAAGTGATACGTACTTTTTCTTGACGTTTTAAAAACGTCAAGTAGTATCTATTAAATTCTTGACGTTTTAAAACGTCAAGATTTTTATAAGAAGTAGAATGGAGGTAAATTTCCGAATTTCTTGATATTTTTTAAACGTCAAGTGAGATGTTTTTCTTGACGTTTTAAAAACGTCAAGTTCTATTAAATAAATAAAAAAACAAAACGCGCGCATTGTAATTTTGGAGAAGTTCATAAAACGTCTAATCCTAGCTAAAACGATCCTCCTTGTTCATGGAATCGCAAAAGCTCTCTTTCTATGCACTCATATTCACCACCATTTCTTTGTCGGTTTCTTATGGGAAGTTTTGCAATTGGGATGTGAGCGTAACATTGGTTCAATTTTGGCTTGGTTCTTGGAGAAGTTAAGTTGATGCTATTGCTTTGTTCAAGAATTTTTTTGTTCAATTCCGGTTCATTTCAGTGGAGGTTTCTTGTTTGAGGTGAGAATTTATCTATTTCTTTTGCCCTAGAAAATGCATCTTCTTCTTTTTCACGTCTGAGTTTTCAAAATCTCCACCTTCACATTGTCGTCACGCTTGAGTTTCCGAAATCTTCTTCTTCACGTCGTCGTTTGTCACGCTGCCGTCTCTTCACGCCTCTCCGTCTTCGAAAAGTAAACATCGGTCCTTCACTCCTCTTGTCTTCGAAAAATAAACCCTCTATCATCTGAAATGGACATCTGAAATCGCCGTTCTTGACTTTGGGGAAGCCCTATCCCACACCCGTTCTTGACGTCATTCGAAATTGGTTTTCACACTCGTTCGAAATCACCATTCGAAATCGCCACCGAGGATTAATTCCATCTCTTCACGCCTATCTCTTCACACTCGATCTCTTCATTCTGAAACATCCTTGATGCTTTTGACCGCCGACCGAAGTCCTCCAAACAAACACATTTTGTTCTCTGACCACAAACTGAATTAGGTGGTTGTTCTGTTAAGTTGATGCTTCTAAAACTGTTTTGGATGCTTTTGAAATTGTCTTGAGCTTTTTAGTTTTATGGTTTCTTCAAGAATTTTGTACTATCATTTGCATCTTTTCTCAGTTTATCACCATCATTTTCATCCTTTTCCACATTATTGCATTCTTTTAACCTTCAGGGTTAGCAAAGAAGAGATGGGATTCTACAGAACATTCTAAAATGGTGTCTTCCAACTTTTTGTTTACAATAATATGATATATAACATTCTACAGTATTTATTTTAATTCTAATTTTCTTCAATACATAGTGAGGTAAATAAGTTAAAAAAACAACACTAGTTTAATGACATGGAAGCATTGGCAATGAAATAATCTTTTTGCTGTCAAAGTATTCTTTACATAACTTTATGGTTTATACAAAATATTTTTTGCCTTTTACTTCCAAATACATTACAGGATCAGAACATTCTGAAGATATTTTTTTTTCTTTCTTTAAGAGGTAGTTCTCATTTACATAAACAAAGAGTATATAAGCTCAGTTCATCATATGAAGTATATTGCTTCCCTTGTGCATTTCTATTTTGCTTTTATTTCACATTTCCTCCAAATATTTGCTACTATAATTAGATTGAGTTAATTATATCTTCGGACCCCTTTGACCTTAATGATTTTGTGTTAAGTTTCTTTAAGAGGTAGTTCTCATTTACATAGCCAAAGTAGGCTTGTAATTTTTACACCAAATGTTCACTATTAAATAATATTTGGTTCAGGAATCAGATAAGAATAATTTAACTGTGTGTTTTTACTTTTTCCTATTGGATGAATTCTATATTGATTTTTTTAAGCTAAATATAACTAATTGTTTCCTATGGAACCATGACCTTGATCTTGGTTATAGATTTCATTTTAAGGTAAAAGTACAACCACTCTTTTTTGAATGATTATGTTGTATTATCCATTGAAAGACTTGGTGTTGTGATTGTCTTATCTTCCTCAAGTATTCTGTTGTATGGTTGATTACGCACTGTACTTAACTGATGGAAAATGGCTACGATCTTCATGACTGGAATCTTTGTTTAGTGATGCTAATTTTGTTTGGCTTACGCAGTCGTGCAATTGCTTTCTTTTTTATGGTCATTTTTTAAGGCTATGTTTCATCGGTTATAGGTTTTGCTTTTTATTACTGACTATCATTGTATGGTGATAAGTGTAGACTGTTTCTTCCAAGTGTTTCTTTAATACCTCTGAAATGCAAGCAAGAAAGGAAAGTCAAGCTCCTCTTCCTTCTCATATATCTAATTTTCTAACAAGCTTTGAACGGTGGTAAATAGTTGTCGATATAGTTTTTGTCTCTATGTCCTCTTGTTAATTAATGATAGGATTGAATAATGGTATTTTTAAAATTTGTTTTCTAGGTTTGTCCTAGGCTATATCTCTCTTGAATCCTTATTTATTCTATTTTTCTGGTGACTAAAAAGACCATTGACCATTATTTGCAGGTGCAGGATGACTAAATAATTCTGATAGGACCATGGTTGATAAAGTATCTACATGGAAAAGCAATAGAGGCTTGAATGATAAGATAGTCCTAGATCACACTTGTTCAGGAGAAACATGTACATATTACCAAATTGGAGATGCATTTGTATGTGAAAAGATTGGACTTGTTCATGGTATGATATTCTTATTTGGTATTTTTCTATCTTTTATATCAAATTGGTGAGTAACTTTGACATGTTTTTTTCCTAATATGTGACGACACTTGCAATGTTTAGAAAAAAGAATGGCCTCATAGTTGCATTGTTTTGCTGTTAAACTTGGATTGAATCATAACATTTAATTATCTACTGATCTGGATTTTTAAGTTTGCTGATTTGATGGTGATTTTTTAGGGTGCTTCAACTATTTCACAAGCATTGCATGCTATTTTATTTTAGTCAGTATACTGTATCCATTTCTTTATGTCAATTTTTCTCTGTTATATGTTTAGAATATGTTGAAAATAATAAATAGTACTACCCTAAATTTATCTTCTTGAACTTAACCTTTTAGTTGATACTTTAATGAGCATTTATAATTTCACCATCAAGTGTTGGAGATTTTATTGGTACTTAATTTTATAATTTTATTTTTACAGACTCTGCCCTTATGTGTTTGAAGCTATGATCTATTGTAGTTATGAAGCTACGAAGCAGTGATTGATGTTTGCTTAGTGAGAAGACTTATTGTAATTTTGTTATTCACGACAATACCTTGTTGTATTTAGTTTTTTTGTAAAAATATATTACCAAGGTTTAGTTTCTATTTTGTTTGTATTTGTCCCTTTGGGAAAATTCAATAGATTTCCTACACTTAGTTTCTTTGTAAAAATGTTATCTATGAAAGTTCTTATTTATATGTGTACTAGTTTTGTGTTAAAATAAAATCAGTTTATGAAAAATATGTGTAATGACAGGAACAACTCTAATATGCAACTAGTCTTTTTTATTATGAGTCATTTAAAAATCGTCAAGAATATGAGAGCATGATACAGGAACAAAAATATTATTGAATTACAATTTTTTTAAAAAAAAATTGAAACATGCTTGACGGTTTTTAATTGTCATAAACAAGTGCATCTTTGATGGTTTTTCAATGTCATAAACAATCAATTTCTTGACGGTTATTAAATGTCATGAACACTTACACTCTTGATGGTTTTAAACTGTCATAAACACTCATACTCTTGACAGTTTTTAATTATCATGAACATTTGTATACTTGGCGTTTATAAAACGTCAACGTTCAATATTCTTGATGTTTTTATTAACCGTCAAGAACTTTGGCTTTCTTGACGCTGGCTTCAAGGACGGTTTTAAAACCATCAAGAATAGTGATTCTTGACAGTTTAAAAATGTCAAGAGAGCCTGTTTTTGTAGTAGTGTTATGAGATCATTGCTTCAAATATTGGAGTAATGAGGGGTAAAATAAGACATTAGTTTTAAAATAAATTAAAAAATATTTTCAATTCAAGATTTTAAATTTGGCCACCGTTTTTCTAAATGGGTGTTGTGGGGTGCTAATACCTTCCCCACACACAAATGACTCCTGAACTCAACTCTATTTTTAGAAGAACATTTTTTTTTAAAAAAAAATGTTTACTTTATTTGGTGTCCAATCACACCATAAAAAATATTGGTGGCGACTCCTATTTTCTTTTTAAACTAACTATTTTGAGGACGTCGGTCGTTCCGTGTTGTCTCGGGCACGTGGCGACATCTGGTTGAAAGAAGCCGTTAGGCAAGAAGGAAAAGTCAAAAGCAATGGGAGAAAGAGTTGAGGCTAAGTATCACTACAAGAAAAGGGGACTCTCCCGAAGCATAAAATCGTCGAGAGATATATGAAAAGGGTCGGAAAAGGCTTTTCTGACGCATAAATATACGTCGGGACACAAGTCGAAAAAAATGTGTTGGGAGTTCCTAGACATCTCCCGACGTTGTATGAACGTCAAAGATGCTGTCAATATAGCGTCGGGAGATGTCTAAGAACTCCCGACGCACAGTGCGTCGGGAGTTCCTCTATTTTTTTTAAAAAAAAAATACCTTCCAATAATTCCTAAATTCAAACTCAACTTCAATCTCAACTTCAACACTTCAACTTCAACACTTCAACCTCAACTTCAACACTTCAATCTCAACATTCAACACTTCAATCTCAAATTCAACACTTCAAATTCAAATTCCTAAAACCTATAACTAATTCAAAATCCTAACACTTCAAATTCAATTTCAATACTAAAACCTACAACTAATTCAAAATCTAAATACTAAAACTAATTTAAAATCTAAAATTTAAACCTAAAACTAATTTGAAATCTAAATACTAAAACTAATTAACTAAAACAATAACTAAACTAAACCACTTACCGACGACGACGGCAACGGGGACGACAATGCTCTCTTCTTCTCGATCTCCCTCTCGGTCTCCCTCTCCCTCTCTCGATTTTCTTTCTCTTTTCGGTTTCCATTCTGTAAAGAATTGAGTTAAAAAAGATGGAGAACTCCCGACGCACAACGAAAACGTCTGGAATAGCACCCTATTCCCGACGCGATTAGTGAAACGTCGGGAATCCCTAAACATTTTCCCAACGCAATTAGTGACACGTCGGGAATCCCTAAACCTATTCCCGATGTTGTTGACACCACGTCGGAGGAAGTCGTAACCTACAATTAATGATCTGCCCTTCCTCCGACGCAACACTGTAGAAGTCAGAAATCCCTAAACCTATTCCCAACGCGATTAGTGACACGTCAAGAATCTATAAACCTATTCCAGATGTTGCTGACACCACATCGAAGGAAGGCATAACGTATAATTAATGATCTGCCCTTCCTCCTACACAACATTGTAGACGTCGGAAATAGGTACCTATTTCCTGACGCACCTGACACCACGTCAGAGGAAGGCCAAACGGCACAATTAATTGTCTGCCCTCTTCCGACTATACACTTTCCACGTCGGAAATAGTGGTTCATTTTCTGACGTACCTGGCACCACGTCAGAGAAACCCTAAACCATTCCAGCCAGTTTCGACGCATGTTACCCAACGATTTCTACCGACGTCATGTCTGCGTTGAGGGGAATGTCTTCCACCGACGTGTACCAAGATGCGTTGGGAAACACCGACTTCTACCGACGTCATGTTACCCAACGATTTTTCCTGCGTCGGGAAACTCTCGATTTCTTGTAGTGTATTTTTGTGAGTGATCCTTATAAACAAATGATTGTTGTAAATGGTCCTTCTCATAAAGTGTTTTTAATAAAAAGGGATTTGTGAATGTTTCTTAATCCAAATGTTTTTGTTGCGAGTGGTTTTTCATGAGTAAATCAAGTAATTCATAAACGATCTTGTAAATGATTAAACTATTCTTTTGTCAATTAAAGTATTGTTTATGAATGATCGTAAATCCTTATGATCTTATGTTTGATGTTTATTGCTAGAACTGTTACTAATGTGCTACATTGTAATGTACGAAAAGCTTTTGAGCTAATATTTCCCTTGTTGTGGTTGTGATGATTGTATAATATGGTGTGGTATGATCTATCGCATGACAATGGTGGAAATCTTAGGTCTATCACGTGATGCTAATGAAGTGAATCCCAAGTCTAAGCGATTAGATGTTGGTAAAAGTGAAACCCAAGTCTAAGCGAGCATAAGATGTGTTCTTGATGCTGGATGCTGGTGAAGGGAATCCTAGGTCTATGTAGGAATGTTATAAGAGACGCTAGTGAAAGTGAATCCCAGGTCCATCGCATGATGCTGGTGAGGTGAATCACAGGTCTAGACGATGAGATGCTGGCGAAAGCGAATCCCGTGTCTAAGAAAGTGATGAGTATTGCGAGACGCTAGTGAAAACATTAGAAAAATTACGAGATGCTGGTGGAAGTGAATCCCAAGTCCATCATGTGATGCTAGTGAAGTGAATCTCAAGTCTAGGCAATGAAATAATGGTGAAAGCGAATCTCAGATTCAAGCGATGGGAGAATCCCTGATCCCAGTGATGAGCAGTGAACGCATTGATGACTTTTGTACTATGTGGAATTGTTGTCATTGTTGTGATTGTGTTTGATGAGTTAAAAGCTTGTGATTATGTAATTTTGATGTGATGATATACATGTATAATTATATATGAAATGACCTTGTGGTTATCATAAATGAAAATTTTGCATTTCCCAAAAGATATTTCCTAAACCCATCACTCACTAAGTCATTGACTTACGTTTTTCCTCCCCAAGTTGTTAGGCGTGGAAACCAAGTAAAAGAGGGAAAGGTGGGTTGTTATGTAAACTTATGTGGCGTGCAAGCCGTGTCATCTCATCTCGCGTTTAAGAAAGTGATGGGTAAGGTCCTCTCTCCTTAACTGCAAGGCATGCTGCTCAGTTTAGAAGAAGTATCGAGGGCTGCACCTAGGTTGGTGAGGCCAAATTTGACGATTGGAAGAACTGAGTCAAGCAAAGGAAGCACTGAAGGTTGTCCCTGAAATGGTTGTTGGGCAACCAAGGAGATGAATGAGATCGAGGTCCTTACACCTCTAAGTGCCCCTGCTACAAGGAGCAGCGTTGGACAATGGAGGAAGAAAAGTGGATCAGAACTTAGTCTAAATTTTCTGGTTTCATGAGAAAAAGAATGCAAATTGTAAAGTATGTACTCTGTAAAGTGTTAAGTAATAAGGAGAAGAAGTTATGTTATTCTGTTGCATTACTATTGTTGTTATTGTTTTTTATCTTATCACCTAAGGCTAGAGTTGATCTACATTATGTAAAAGTGTATGACGATGGAGTAAGATCTAAAAGTTGTAAATTTCCGCTGTGATAAGAAAGTTCAGTTCGAGACAAGTTCAGTTGTTTCGCTTACTAGGCGTTCAATGTGTCATCTCACAGAGAGGTACGCGATGGAGGTCTAGACGACACACTTCCATCTAGTCACAAGGAGTGACATTTGAGGTGGGGCGAGGTAGGACAATGGAGGCTAGAGTTTCATTTCTTTTTAAATAACATTTGATCCTAAAATGGTTATAATGTTACATTTATAGAGAAAGGGGTCGAACCCTTCTTCAAAATTGCCACTCTTTTTATAATTAACTAATTAACCCTTAATTAGTCAATTAGTCATATCAATTAAATAACATTATAAGAAATCATATTTATCATAAAGTTAATTAATTAACAGATAAATCTCATATATTTATATACATATGTATATCTCTTATAAACTACAGTTTATATGAATCCAATTCATATTAATATTTGAATCTCAATCAAATATATAATCTCTATTATAGTTCCATATGAATCCAATTAGTATGAATTTAATATTCAAATCTCATTCAAATATATATTTGTGTCATTATAGATCATATCTAAAATTAACTATATTTTATAATATCCCCAAATTCACTATCCTTTACATTAATTATATTAATATAAATTTTTTTGAAACAATTTGAACAATTAAAATAATTCATCACTACAATCCTTTGTTAGCTAGCAAGAGAAACTAATGGACCTACAAATCAGAAGTTCCAATGATATAAGATTAATTAGTTAAACACTTTTAATTGAATTAATCAATATTCATTCAACTACTGGTCACTCCACTAAGAACTAATAGTTGCACGCTTTGACCCTTCACAAATCGCTCATAACTATTGTTGGTCAAATTATCGTTTACCCTTATAGTTACATCTAACTCCTTAAGTACCACTAATTTCTGTAAAGAACAAACAATTTATAGTCAAACTATAAACTAACACCTCTCGAGTTAGTGAAAGGTTGGGGCCTCATTATACAAGACCTAGAATTAATTATTAAGGTAGCAATTTATCTACTTGTCCTATGAACGAAAATGAGTGAACTTCATTTTGTGTAGATGTGCTCTTAGCTCCCTACTCGAACAATGGTTACTCTCACTCATATATTGAAGGGATAAAAGACCTTCACAATGAAAGTAATTAAAGAGAACCATTAAACTCAAATTCAATTTGGATTTAGCAAAACCAATACATTGGAAAAATTACATAATCTAAATTACTTTAACCTAAAAGCTAAGAATGCTTTTAAAAAACTTGAAATACAGAGAAAAATGACTTACTCTCGTTGTCGACTCTGTATCTACTAAACACCAATATTTGGGGTCACCACCACTTTGAAATATCCTTATCCTCTGAGTAATGGGGGGTTTTGGTTTGTGGGAACCAAAAAGATTTTTGGAAAAACAGAGAGATTGTGCAAAATACCCCTTTCTTCCTTCTAAATAAGATGAAGGTGGAAAGATCTTGGGATATATGGGAAGACATCTCACATTCCCTCAAATAACTCTGTTACCTAAGAAAATTATTAATTTATTTTAATTTAAATTAAACTAAATTAACGATTTTTTAAAAAATAGAACAAAGCACAAAAAATTTTATACCGTATAGAACAATTTTGAAAAAAGAAAAAGCCTACAAGCCCAAAACGTGAAATAACAAAAATACTCCACAATTAATCAATCACTCAAGCGTGAAAAAATGATTTTGTACCCAATCTAAATAACCTTGTACCACTGTACCAAGTTTGGACGATCTTGTACCTTTGTACCAACCCTAAAAGATCTTGTACCCTTGTACTTAGTCTAAAAAATCTTGTACCCTTGTACCTAGTTTAAACAATCTTGTACTTAGTCTAAACGATCTTGTACCCAATCTAAACGATCTTATACCAAATCTAAACAATCTTGGTACACGATCTTGTACCCTTGTACCTAGTTTAAACAATCTTCTACTCTTGTACCTAGCCTAAATGATCTTGTACCCTTGTATACAACTTAAATGATCTTGTACCCTTGTAGCACGTCTAAATGATCTTATACCCAGTCTAAACGATCTTGTATCAAATATAAACGAACTTGCTACATGATCTTGTACCCGTGTACCCAATCTAAACAAATTTATACCCTTGTATCAAGTCTAAGAGATCTTGTACCAAATCTAAACGGTCTATTAATGGTAGTGGTCTATCTATGTCTATATGAAGTAGACAACTAATCGTTTAGATATTATGACACAATCATTTAGATCTTATCTCAATATCGTTTAGATCTTGTACCAAGAAGAAAAAAAGAATATGAAAGATAAAGAAGAAGAAGGAAATTCTTGAAAAAGAAATGAAGAAATCGCAAACAAGAAATAGAAATATGAAAAATGAGAAGTAATAATATGAAAAGAAGAAGAAAAAGAAATGAAGTGAAGAATGGTCCCGCAGTATTCAAAATCAATAAAGGAAAAAATATGAAATTTATGAAAAAAAACAATGGTGGCTTCATGGTCTTTATTTTTTTTGTTACACGGATCGTAAATATTTTTTGGTTTTATTACATTTTATGTAAGGGGCATTTTTAAAAATAGCAAAATCAATTAAAATATTTTCAAGCAAAATTTTGGATTCTATCACTATAGCATATCAATGACTATCAGTGATAGAATTTGCTATAGGTTGTAAGTATTTTGTAAAATCTACTATTTTTAAAAGTCCCCCTATATTTAACTTAAATTAAATTTGAATCATATTTAAATATAAGTTTCCCTCATAACCAATAGGCAAATTTCCAAAAATAGCACATTTTACAAAATATTTACAACCTATAGTAAATTCTATCACCGATAGTCATTGATATGCTATAGTGATAGAATACTATCATTGATAAAATCCAAAATTTTGCTATAGCTTGTAAATATTTTAATTTATTTTGCTATTTTTAAAAATGTCCCTAACCAATATATTTTAATATGAATCCAATTCACATTAAATTAATATTTGAACTGATTCAAATATTTTATCTCTCATAAATTAATTTTGAATCATATCCAAAATTAAATTTATATAATAAAGTTTGATAAACTTTATATTATATTGTAAATTACAACCAATATAAATTAAACTAATATATTATATTTTTAAAAATAGTAGATTTTACAAAATATTTACAACTCATAGCAAATTTTATCACTTATAATCCTTGATATGCTATAGTGATAGAAGACTATCAGTGATAGAATCCAAAATTTTTCTATAGCTTGTAAATATTTTAATTTATTTTGCTATTTTTAAAAATGTCCCTAGTTTTAATGTGTATCATATATGCATTAAATTTTAATCTATAGTTTTCATATTAATCTAATTCACATTAAATTAATATTTGAACTCATTCAAATATTTTCTTTTCTCATAAATTAATTTTGAATCATATCCAAAATTAAATTTATATTATAAAGTTTAATGATAATGTATCATCATACATTGTATTAATTCTCAAAATAAATTTGAACATTTCAAATTATAATCAATATATATTAACCTCATTACCCTTTACGAGCTAGGAAGAGGACCTAATGTACCTACAGATTAGAAGTTACAACGATATGAGAGTAATAGGCTAAAATCATTAATCACATTAATCAATATTCGTTAACTGTGTGTACACTCCACTAAAGACTCACAACTAAACTCTTCTCACTGTAGATATATTTATGTGTTCACGAATATAGACCAATAACAGTAAGTTAGTCGTTCATAAGTGTCTGTAACGTCAACTGGGTCATATTACCGTTTTACCCCTTGGTTACTTTTAGTCTTTAAGTACCAGTTCTCCTTAATGAACAACTTGTTTATGGTCAAACAAATGAATAAAAACCTCTCTTATGCCATAGAGAGGGTAGGATCATTTGTTCAAGTCCAGGAAACACCATTGAAGAGAACAATCATCTACTTATTGTAAAGTCAAGAAGGAGTGAATTCCATCTTGTGTGATTATGTTCCTAGCTCCCAACTCGATCATAACTCCAAAATGATAAGCATATTGAGCCGACAAATTGATCAATTTCACTCGTACAAATCAGAGGACAATCCCTCGCGAACAAGAGTTCATAATACACTCAGAATTAAGACGAAGTTACCTAGGCCATCTTAATGAAATAGAAACTTAACTAGTTAACGGAGTTACATCTAGTGGTTACTATTTTGTTGTTCGGTCTTATGCAAATTCATTGCATAGGATACTTTCACTCGCATGTCACCTACACGAATGTGTTGGATCATTGCATTTGTATCAAATATAAAGTGAGCTGTATCCATAGTGTTGCTAGAATAAGGTATACGCAACCTTATCCTTATACTATAGACCCTTTAAGTTGTATCTCGAACATTGGTCCCTGTATGTCTCTACATACAGTTCAAAATTCATCAAACAATTTAGGATGTTAGTTTTTTGGATTTAGACTATTAAGACATAACTAATAATCAACAACATGTTATTGAAATTACAAAATAACACTTTATTAATGAAGGTCAACATATTACATTTACTATCTACAAGTTTTAGGACATAAAATCCAACATATATATATCAAAGGATTGCCCTTATAAACAGGAGTTCACAACTCACTCATGACTAAGGTCAAGTCTTCTCTATATGGTCATCCTAGTGAAATCTTGATTCCTTCAAGTAATGGTGTCATAAAAGGAAACAAATTATTTTGATATATGGTCTTTATATAAACTCCTTTATATAGGATGCCTCTACTTGTATGTCTCTACATGAACAATATGTTTAATATTATCTGTAACACTTACATCTCATGTGACAACTACAAAGTGACATGCATCTGCAATGTTGCCAGATTAAGGCACCTAATCTATATCATCCATTTGCTGTAGAACTTTTAAGTTATAACTTGAACATGAGTCACTTGCATGTCAACCACATTTTGTTCAAGCGACATCATTTGACCTTGGATCTTAGTTTAAAGGATTGTCCTTATATTTAGTATGTAAATACTTTGTGTTATCAAACTACAAACCACAAGATACACTAGATTTAGGATACTAAATCCAACACGTTTATCCTTGTACGAGATTTGGCGTCAATAATAATATGATAATTGAAGTCCAGTAAGCTATGTTCAGATTGATGTATATATATTTTATAATGTAACTCATATAAGTCTACGAAGATACCTAACAAATGCATATGCATCATGAGCCCATCATGAGTCCATATGTATATTATTGTCTCATAAAATTTCTAAATCTATCGTACTTGTAGGACTCGTTAAACTTTAACGTGCTAAACTATGTTGAAGATTTTAAATAGTCAATACGAACATAACTCAATTAACATAAATTTATTCAATCAATTTTTGTCGGAAGAGAAAAAAATATATGTTTAAGTGCTAGTTTATTTTAAGATATGCCTAGATTATTTCTCCTTTTACACGCACAAACAAAAATATAAGATTGCATGTATTAAGCTTAAATCCAAATTTTAATATAAATGAGTTTTTAAATTGTTAACGAATATTTAGTGACACAAACACATGATCAAATAAAAAAAATCATACAATTCCATTGAAATAGATCTTGGACTTAGAAATAATATTAAAATTCAAGTTTTCACTACCAACTTTTTAAATGAATTAAATATTTACAAAATCTAGCAAAATTTCAAATCTTATCAATGATGTACACTTGTAGACTTCTACAAATTCTATCAATGTAACCAATAATAAACACAGAGAGAGTATACGAGTATCTGTCATTTTAAAATATGAAATTTTGTTACATTTTGTAAATATTTTAAACAATTTTTTCATTTACAATAATTTCTCTTTCTTCTATGCAAGAGTTCACCTTGTCGAGATTAGAGATTTATTTATAGAAAAAAATCAAGAGAATAGTTTTAAGATATATTAAAACACTAAGATTAAAATTGAATATTTAAAAATAGTTGGATCAAAATAAAAATGAAATTTAAAGTATAATATAATATTTATATTTTTGTAGGGTTGTTTTTGGATATGAACCAAAATATTTACAAACGTAGCAAAACATCACTTATAGATGTTTATAGACTACTATCATTTATGAGTCCTTATAGATAGATATAAACTATTATTTTTTTAGCAATTTTTTCTTTTCTAAACTAATATAATATTTGAAATTATTTGAATAAAATCAAAGAAGCTTAATTAGCGTACTTAACATAACATTCTATCAAAGAATGAATTTCTAATTTCTAAAATTGTTATACTAAATAAAAATGATTTGTAATGAAAATTAAAAAAATATTTATAAATATAGCAAAATAAATAAATCAAATGAAATTTTTAAAAATAGTAGATTTTACAAAGTATTTACACTGATAGTCATATCACTATATTGATAAAAGACTAATGATAAAATTCAAAATTTTGTTATAATTTGTAAATATTTTATTTTATTTTCCTATTTTAAAAAATGCCCCATAAATCAAATTTGAAATAAGAGTAAAAAAAATGATATTTAACGTTGGATATATTAGAAGAAAATAAAATAATTGAAGAAAGATTCTTTCTTAATGTCATTAATGGAACACAACTAAGACTTGAGTATAATTTAATATTTACTCAATCCTACACCGACTAATCCTCAAAAAAGACTCAATTTTTCTTTGTCACGATGCATACCATACTGAAGTAATAAATAAATAAAGAACAATTAAAATAAAAATAAAAATAAAAATAAAAATAAAAATAAAAGGAAAAAAATCATCGGCCAAGGCGCGAAGCTATCATATTCCTTCGGTTACCAGTAGTGCAAGGATTGGATAGATAGAATGCAATTGAATGAATGAATCCACATGAACACGAGGATCCCATCTCTGGACACTCAAATCCATTGCTGATTAGCAAAAAACACTTGCATTTCGCATTACAATTCCTCATACGCTATATTATCATTTCTAATTTCTCTTCATCTTCCCTTGATTTCCCCTTTTGGATTGTTGCGTTGCGGTTGAAGATTCCTAACGCTTCACATTGATTCAACCTCACGGTTTTTTTGTACCGGTCGGTTGTTGCATTCCCTTTACACATTATCTTATTTTTGTTTTCTTCCCCTTTTCTTATCTTTCAAAAAGCGAAAAAACCCACCTTCTACATCTTCTCGTGATCTGGGGTTTTCATCTATTAGGTATTGATTCTATCTCTTATTTCTTTTGGCTGTGATTTCCATCTTTTCTTCCGTTTTTATGGGTTACCCATTTGGATTTTGATCCTTTATTTTGATGGGATCTTTTAGTTTGTTCTTTTATACTTGTGAATTTGTGTGCTTGCTGTTAGTCCCACCATTCGATCTTTAAGCTTACCTGGTTATAAGCTCTTTTAGCGTTTTGGGGGTTTGTTCCAGAAATCGCATCCTTTTGCAGTTTGTTTAAATTCAATGAGTGAGCATCATTTCTAGTTTAGGCAGTTCTTTTGTTCTGCTCCAGCAAATCTGTCTTACTGGAACATTTGATCTTATATGTGTTGTTGAATTTTTCTCTCTTTTCTTTCCCTAGTTTTCTGTTCAAGTCTTTATGTTTGAGTTCGGAGTGTTCAAAAAGGAATTAGTATAGATCTTCAGGATGATCATGAAAGTTGAAGATTACTTGAACACAGTGACAGCTACTGCTTTAGAAAACATATACGAAAATAATGAATGGGATGTGTTATTTGTCAAAAGGGTCTATATGATCATGATGTGACTCTGTAGATGTTAGGATGACATTTTTTGGCATTGCAGTTTAATGTCTCTAATTAGAGTTTTCTACGCAAAGTTGTGTAATTAAATATTATGATAGATCTCGACTGGGGGAGATTTAATTTTTGATCCCATAAGAAAAATAAAAACTATGGAACCACTTTAGCTAAATGATTCCTGTGCTTTTTTGTGAGAAGTTCCGAATGAATGCATAGCAGAGTTTTACAAAATGGAAAGAGGAGTGGACTAGATTTTGGGTGTTGTCATGTTATTGTCCTTTTCTTGGTGCCTTGAGACCAAATTCTTTTGTGAGATTAATTGTCGTTATGGACACTGATTTCTTGTGCACCAATGTTTTTATCACCATTCTTTATATCTCCACTTACTAACTTCTTCATATTTGATCAAGAAAGAATGACAACATGGAGGGAAGGAGCAATTAGTTAATTCAGTCTTAGGTTACTGTGATCTGTTGAATGTTATGTAGTCAAACAACACAATGGCAATGTCTTTGAAGACTGTAATGGCTATCAAATCTTACCAAAGTGAAGCTGATGCATTAGTAAAGAACTATTTATTAGCAGACCATTTTGTCCCATTCACTTCTGTACTTGGAGGGATGCTTGCTTGTAAATTGGTACGTAGAACCACTTACCTCATGCCGGATATTAGAAGGAAACAATGCTGCCCATGTTTAATGCTTCTCTTCAAACAGGGAACATTTTCTTACCATTTAATCTTTCCGATTTCTTATTTCTCCTCCTGCAGGTTTATGATCTCACTCAATTAGTTAGCAATTTTTATTTTAAAAGTTATCTTGGTCTTACAAAAATTCAACGAGTCGAGTGGAATAACCGGTGAGTCCATTTCCTCCATAATCTATTTAGTGCACTGTTGTGGCCATTACTGATATTCAAACTAAACTTGACAGCGGCATGTCCACTTTTCATGCAATCTATATCTCAATCATGTCATTGTACTTCGTTTTCTGGTCAGATCTCTTCTCTGACCAGCGTCATCCTGGCCTTGTTACCTTTCAAAGTTCAACATTGTCTACTTTCATATTGGGGGTAAGCTTTCTATTAGCTAATCTTAAATGAATGTCAGCTGCCTTTAAATTCCTTATTTCCTGTTTTCCTCTCATCAAATAGCTAAGTTCGTAACATTTTATGCACCCATCATAACTGAACTGATAACTTCTGGTGTAACTAACTAACTAACTAAGTAATTATTTAGCAACAGTTTTTGGTTCAATACCCTTTTTCGCCTCAAGGACAAGGTAAAATTCAGGAAATTGAGCCCATATTTTTTATGGTTCCCAAGTAGAATTTGACATTCATTTATTCTTGGAGTGGACGTGAAGTTCAGTTTTACTAGGGGGTAGCTGTAAGAAAAGGTCATCCTCCTCGGACTATCTCAGGTTGGAAAAAAGGCTATTTAAAATTTTGGCTTGGTTTGTTTGCAAGTTCTTGGAAATTTGTGGTATACCAATAGCTACATACTTTTACTGGGAGTTGGGAAACATGAAATACTGGATGAGAAGTTGTTTTAGATAACTGAAGTTGATTAACAGTGTGTAAACAGTGAACAATAAGGGAAGGTGCCAAAATGTTTTGGGCCCAACCCAACTTCTTTGTGTATGTGTTTCTTAAGAAAACTAATGATAAGGTCACATATCAAAAGACTAAGTCCCAACCCTACGTTTGCTATTAGCAGTTGGCTTTCATCTATTCTATTGTCCTGCATGTACTTAGTTATCCAAAATGTCGTTAAGAACTCATCAATGCTTGGAACAGGGATGGGTTGTGATAATGTAAAAAAGGTGGATGTGGCCAATCATGCACAATATGGAAGAGGGTTGAAGTAATTCCCAAATTATCATTGTGCCATAAAGACTACAAAAACACCTCAGGCTTCATAGAAAACTTGTACTCCAAATCAAAAGGTTAGCATTAGCTCATGAAAAGAGAGATGCATCCTACGGTTGTCTTGTAATACCAAATCAAAAGGTTAGCATTAGCTCACACTCTCCTATTTGTCTGCTAGCAACACTCTTGAGCCTTCAATATTAAAGAAACCAACTACATAAAGCTTCAAGGAGACCTCCAACCATCATTCACTCTTCAGGATTTTCACTTCAAAATTTCTCGTGAAAACCCCATAACCAACAATTAAGGCTTTCATTTGAGCTAATCGTTACCATTTTGAATGCATCGCCACTACTAGAGGTTAATGTCTTGGTAAAGTTGGAAGGATCTTTGCTTTTACTGTTCTGGGAGGATTATTGTCTGGCTAAGTGTCCTTTTGGAATCTAATTTTGTCTTGTGTAAATACCAGTCTGTGTCTCTCAATCATCCTGAAGCCTTGGTTTTTTATATCTGACAGACTGGAACTGTGAACTTCTAGTACATGTTGATGTGGCCTCCCTAATATAGTCTTCTTTAAATCAGGATCTTTTACTTATTTACATACAACTTCATTTTCTAAGCCAAGATTATCTTGGATGGGTTGGCATGCTTTATAAGTTGTTCTTCTTTATTTTTTTGTCAACATGAATCCATTGACTTCAAACTGGAGAGCCATGCTTGATTTTCTGTTTCTGATTTAAGGATAATGTCTCTGATAGAGTCTTTAAGCTCTCTGTTGGGGCATTTGTGCTTCTGTTCTGTTTGCCTTTAAATTTTCCTAAATCTTTACCAAAACCTTAATCACTTACTTTTTCCAGATTTCGGTTGGGTACTTCCTCGCAGATCTTGGATTGATTGTTTGGCTGTATCCTTCCTTAGGTGGGATGGAGTATGTAAGTACCTTCTCTGCTGTTAGGCCTTCAAAATTGATAAGAGTAGTGAGTAATTAGGAAACTCTGATGATAGGTTGTCCATCACTCTCTTTCTGGACTAGCAGTGGCATACTCTGTTTTTTCTGGAGAAGGGCAACTCTATACTTATATGGTTCTCATTTCAGAGATTACAACTCCTGAGATTAATATGAGATGGTAGGTTTTCATTATGTTATTAATTTTTATTTTAAAAGTTCTGCCTCTTTAATGTATTTCTTGTTTAAATAAATGGTTTATATTTCTACATCTTAATTCTTTCATGGTTTTTGAAGGTATCTTGATACTGCTGGTATGAAGAGGTCCTGTGCATATTTGATTAATGGTATTGTAATATTTTTTGCATGGCTGGTGAGTTATTATCTGAACCCTATCCTCCTGTTCTCTGTTCCTTTCCCAAAAATGGCACAAGCATGACTGTCTGTAGCTTATAATCCTAACAGATTCAATTTAACTTAACTGAACGTAAAGTACCATAGCACGTAGTACTATCCTAAATCTTCTATTATGATTGGATTTTCTTGTACCTGGATTGATTTTTACATGGTCGCTGATGGTGTTTAAAACAGATTGCTCGCATACTGCTGTTTGGATACACATTCTATCACGTTTACTTGCACTATGATCAGGTATTTTAAGATCAATTCTGCTTTTGCATGAAATGTTCACTAGTTAACAAAAATTTTCAGTTATGTATTCATCTCATGCCAGCTTCTGGGAACCAGTCAAAAAGGATGAAATATTTGTGATGTTCAACAGACTGGAAGCATAGAAGTATATAGTCTCTATGCTATCTCATTGAGTAATCTTTTTCTGCAGGTAATTAAGATGCATGTAATTGGATATCTTTTGGTATTTGGAGTGCCAACAGTGCTAGGTATGATGAACTTGATGTGGTTTGGAAAGATTGTCAAGGGATTAATGAAAACTATATCAAAGAGGTGACGAGATACGTTTTCTTCCTGTCGATATCTCTTTCCCTTCACCCTCTTGGTCTATTTCTTAATATCTACACATGGGTTGAGGAGGGAAAGGAATTTGATGATGGTATGTAGTGTGTTGTAAATGGTTCAAAATAACTTAAACTTGTTGACATTTAGTCCTTTTCATCTTGTCAGATTTGTGTACCAATCCATTTTTTTTGTATAGTTCCTTTTTCTTTTATCATTTTTTTTTTTGAAGAATGCATACATACAAATGTATGGAAGAAAGTTGATGATACTCAGCATTCGGCAATAATTTTTTTTTTTTGTATTCAGTTATGTTTTGGATCTATCCTTTATTGCTCCTTACTAATATCAGGCATTGTTTTACTTCTCCAACCTTCTCGTATGGTTAATTGAATCTCTAAGGGTCGTTTGAGACGAGAATTATGTAAGGTTATAATAACTATCTCTAGCTACAGTAAATACAATTTCAAATTCCCTGATTTGCTACAATTTTTACTATTTGACATTCATAATTTTTTTTATTTTTTTGCTACAATGTTTACTATTTTCTTGTCAAATAAAATGACCTACACCACAAACACATACTATTATAACTCAAAATAAAATAATCTACATTCCAAACACAAACTACTATATTTTAACTATAATAACTTAGGACTATAATAGCTTACTCCAAACATTAACTATAACTCGCCCCTTATTCTAAACACTTTCAAGTAGTTGGGTTGAGGTTGAAATATTCTTCAACGATCATATCACTTTTAAGATTTATTTTGTTTTTCCATGGAGTTTAGTGAAATACTCTATATGGAGGGCCGACAGCCAATTCAACAACATATTTGAACACTTTTTAGCTTAGAAGGGCAAAGTTTTATTGATTTTAGACATATATTTATGTGAGCTATTTGGGTAAGCTAGAATTTACGAAAACCAAGCTAGAATTTCCGTCACTCTTCTACAAATTCATGCACATTAGCTTGGAAGGGCAATGCTATATTGATTTAGACATCTTTTAGAGTGATTCTCGTTTCTCCACATTCTTAGAGGTTGTTGGAACAACCGCATGAAGATAGAAGCACTAGAACAACAACACTAGAACAAAGTCTTAATGAAAAAAAGAACCATGAATAGTATTTGAAAACAGAAATAAGTTAATGGCTAGATCACATATCAAGCTCTCTTTAAGACTTTTCACGATTTTACCCAGAGTGTAAATAGTTTGAAATTGCCACGACGTCGTGAAGATGAAATAATCAACTTGATCAGAACTACCTCAGAACTGATTGGAACTCTAATACCTTTCTAGTTGTGCTCAGCAAGCAAAATGAAACTAGATCGAAAAACAAAGTGAGTATAGAAAGAAAGACAGAAGAGCATAGTGAAAAAAAGGAGAGAAATATTTTTCTGATACTTAAATTGAAAGTGGGGAAGACCTTATTTAGGGGCTGGTTCAAAAGTTCAAAACATAAATTTGGTAATGGTCACAAAACAAAACGAATCTATACTAGATTTGTAATGGTTGATTTTTTTTTAAAAAAAAGATCGTTGGATTTAAATAAATTTGTTTTCACCATTAAATAAATAAATTTATAATAAAAATGTAATATTATTCCTTCGTCAGAGCTTATCTTCGTGTGTTAGCTTGTGAGTAGCCTGTGTTCCCCCTCGACCCGTGCCTCTTCTAGCTAGCTGATCCACACGCCTGAGTCGGACTTCTCCCTTCCAACGCGTCCTCCCTTTCTTGTCGAGCCATCAGCTAGCTTCCAACCCTTTCTTGCAGCCATTTGACCCATTTGTGGTCAATTCTTGGTGAGTTTTGATTGGTTTCAACCTCAACTTTGGGTTAGTTAATTCGATGATTTTTTTTTGGGTAACAACCAATTGTTGGTTTTTGTAATAATCTACTGATTTTACCTTAATTACTATTTAGAATTGATTCATAGGAGAGTTTTGTATCTATTAACTAATGTCTCAGGTAAGAGATTCTACTATTAGACCTTCGAACTAAACTTAAGAGACTGCATGTGTTTATGGATTATGCATTGATGGTAGCTAAAATGTATAGTTTATGGTGTAGATGTTGACTGATGTTACATGTTGATTAGGCATGATTTATGGAATCCATGATTTATGGACGGTTATGCTTGTGGACTGTTATGATTGATGATTCATGGCATGTTTATGTTAATTGTTACATGCATTTGGTTTATGGTGTGTCTGTTAATTTTAACTGTTAGGCTTTATACTCCACCTGTATTGTGTTCATACCTATGGCGTCACTTGCATGACTAGTGTTCCTACGGGACCACTCGTACGATTAGGGTGTATATACAAATAACATACACGGTTAGGGGTTAGTTACACTATGTTCATACGGGGTCACTTACACAATTAGAGGTGTTTTGACGGAATCACTCACAATTAGGGGTGTACCTACGAATCATAGACATGATTAAGAGTGTGTACCTAAGATCACTCACATGACTATAGGTATTCCTATAGATCACTTGCACGATTAGGAGTGTTCTTGTAAACCCCAAACCTTAAAAAACTTGAATCTTCTCAAGATCTTGAAAGGATTAGTTTTAAGTGAAGTTAAGACAAGGAAGTAGACTTGAGAAGTGTCATGGTAGGTAGGAAGAAGGAAAGTGATGATGCAATGGTTTAAAAGTTAGAGATAAGTTAAGTTAAAAAGGGAAAATTTGGCTAAGTGCTTGGGTTTGGCGTTTTGACCATGGTAGGCAGCCAAAGGAAGAAGGACTAACCTTTAAAGAGGTTATTGTGGGCTAGGCGAGAAGGATGTCAAAGAGGTTATTTGGACAAGTTGTGGTAAGCTAGGCGGCAAGTGTGTGTGTGGTGTGTGGTCGTTAAGGATAAAATAACCTCCATGTGTGCTGGGCGAGATGGCCTTTGCTTGGCGAGAAGACTTTTTAAAGGTTAGGTTGGAGTTGAGAAGATAGGCGTGGAGGCTTGGTTATGCGAGAAGAGGTTAGCAGCCATGTCAAGGGATGTTAGTGAGGTGATTTGGATTGAGTATGAAACTCTGGCATATTGGTTAAGCGAGATGAGGAAGAGGTAGAATCAGTTAAGTGAATTCAAGGTGTCATGTGCATGTGCATGCTTAACTTAGATTTTGGCTAGTAGGAGGTGTCAATAAAGATTCGTGTAGGAATTGGTATAAATAGGTCACTTTAGATTGCCTTTGCTTCCAAAGTACTCGAGCGTTTTTTTTTAAATTGATCTTAAAAGTTCAAAATTTGAGTTTATTTTCTAAATTGGGGCTTCTGGACAAATTTGAGAGAGGGAAGGATGAGTTTGAGTTGAAAGAAGAGAAAAAGGTCATTCTCGGTAGAAATCTGAGCAGTCTTCACTTCAAGGAGGCTACAGAACTCATTACTAGAAGTTATTGGCTGAAATTCTGAGGTAAGAAGGTTAAGTTAATTTTCAACAACTTAGTAGAAGAAAGTATTTTCATTTGAGTTTTGGATTTTAAGATATGAAGCTCTAAAGTAGAAGTAAGGTTCTGGCTGAAAGATGAGTTTCTGGATAGTGGAGGTTGTTGATCGAATATCAGGGGTTGGTAGGTGAGAGGAGCATGAATTTTAGGTTAAAAGAGGTTAGCGTGGTGTTTTGGAATGGTGTTAAACGTACAGACGTGCAAGGATGCACGCAACAAACCTTGTGTACTCGAGGGCTAGGCGAGATGCGTAAGGCGCACGTGGACAACGCCCCCTGCAAGTTTAGCATGCGGCTAGCCTGCCCAGGCCATGCGCTCGCGTGCAGCTTGACCCCCTGCGCCCTAGCCATGCCAAATGTGTGTTTTGGGGCTATTTTTGGTATATTGGAAAATTTTAAGCAAAGTTCTAAAGTTTTTATGATAAAAGGGAATTAATTATAATCATTTTCCGTTATTTCAGGACAAGAAGAGATCAGGCAAGTCTACAGACCCAAGGTTTGAGCTACTACCAGTGAGGGACAAAACAAGTTTAAAGTTGATTTTTGAACATGATTTATTATCAAATGTTCTAAGCATCATTTGATGTATGAATACTTGAGTTTACTGATTAAGCAAATGTTTCCAAAACATGAGTTAAGAAATATTTGTTAAGCATGTGTTTTACCTAAGATTTACAAGCAAGTTTTTTTATGATAAGTATTTAAGTTAAAGAATGATTCTAGCATGTTTTAGACTATTGGGTTGGGTTTGAGTGTTGAGGTGTTGTTTCTCTTCAACAATCGGGACTTAGTGTTAGTAAATGATGAATGGAAATTATATTCAGTCTAGGCCATATATCACCGATCATGTACACTACATATGAGTTGCTCACTATGTCTCTTCATATCGCATGCAACTAAACCCTCATTGAGTACAAGTTTTTCTACTGCTTGCCCAAGTGCAAGAGAAACAGTAGGTTTACCTGGGTGGTTACTTGATTCTTTCAAACTTAATAGTTTCGCTTGTGTATCGTGCAACAATAATACGTCACTAAGTCAGGACATTACGTGTAATGCTTTCACCATAACTTTCTGTATTGCGTGCTTTAATTCTAGGTGATGAGTCATGGGTCATGATCATAGCATGTGAGATTCTCACTATGTACCTCTTTATCATGTGATACATAAGTCCTCGTTGAGTACAAGTTTTCCTACTGCTTGCCCAAGTGTAACCAAAACAATAGGTTTACCTGGGTGATCAAGGATCGAACACATGAAATTGTTTCCAGACGTTAGTTCTAGGGTCCACTTATCATTTAAGAATTATGATAATTAAGTTGAAAGAATATGTAAAAAGAACTAAAGCTACTTATTTACACCTAGAGATTCATGCACAGGTGAATAAATTATGACAAGATGGAAAAGTGAGCGAACTAACTTGTATGGGAGAAAAATGTGAAGGAAGGATTACATAATATTGGGCAATTAAGCAATGTAGGAGCCTTGATGCGTTATAACTTGTATAATCAGCTTATAATTAAGGCTACCTTCTCTCGAACTGTTTGGAATGTAAATAACTGTGCTTGATTAGGCGAGATATCTAGAAGAATTCACTTATAATACTTAAAGATCTTCTCATTTAAGGACAGCAACCTCTCAGCGCTTAATGTCCACACTTGTTCGCCTTTCGGGATACAAATGTTAGAAGTTATCTCGCTATGGTAAAGTTTGTCAAACTCCTCCTTGCGTGCATTTTTCTTATTCTTGCTACTTGCCCTCTCGAGTAGTTGTCGATTGATACTGGCCAAGCGATGAATATAGCTCAACGAATGCGATAAGACTTATAAGCTCGACTTCTTATCAAGAACTTACACAAACCTAACTACTAATAACACAAAGACAGATGAATAGTACAAGCATGGATGGATTGAAAAGGGTATAACATGTAATATATATATATATATACATATATATATAGAATGTAGGTCTTAGGCAATTGTACAATATGAACAACATATATTACAAAGAAGTGTAAAAATGGAAAGAAAGAAGAGTGTAGTGAGATACAATTTAGAGGCGGGGGATGTACTCTTCTCCTCACAAACTTTAAGCTTTCGCGTTATAAGTGGGTCAAAGAAGATGAAGGGGTGCTATAGTCATGATGGCTAGGCTAATCCTTGCCACCAACTCTCTACGTTTTAGCCCATACAGGCATGTGTTCCTTGATGAAGGAGGAGGCTTTCAATTATCGGATAGACGCGCTCCACTTAGGATGACTTTACTTCTTTTTTCAAGAACTTCACACTTATCTTTATTGAATTGGACATAGAACCCTTGATCACATAATTGACTAATACTAATAGATAACCCTTTGACCAACCTGACATTCTGAAGAGAAGGAAGACCAGGTTTATTAATGGATCCCTTCCCAAGGATTTTACGTTTAACACCATCGCCAAACATTATTGAGCTAGAGAGACATTCCTTGAATTCAGAAAAGAAGTCAGCATTACCTGTCATGTGTCAAGAGCACCCACTGTCAAAGTACCAGTTAGTCGATCTAGAACAGTGAATAGATATAAAGGCAACATTACACTTGTTGAACGTACTGTAGCTTTTTGGTCTCCTTTCTGTCTTGAAAAACTTTTTGAGACACCCTTTAGTCCAACTTTCGGTTAACATAGGTCTTATTTCGAAAATAGCAATTAAAACGGACGAATGTGTCCAGACCTACCACGAAAGTGACAGATCAATTTCTTCCTTTTGTTTTGTCTTGCAGCACTTTTAACCTTGAATAATAAGTTTTCAGCTCTTGTCTCAAAATAAAAGGATGCACCGACAAATATTGTAGTAGAGACTCGGTTTGAAGAAGACTCTCCTAAAAATCCCAAACCCTTTTTATCACACATATAGTTCCTTCATTTAAGAGACTATCCAAGCTCTTCATTCAAGATGTCAGCATTTTTACTAATTTAGAGAGGGACTCAAACTTTTGACAAGCTTCTTTTAGTTCAGATTTGAGAAAAGCAGTAGATGAAAAAAGTCAATAATTACCATCCATCAATCTGAATTTTTTCTTTTTGCTGAGTCATAGCCATTTGATCTTCTTCCCATTTCTTCAGGAGATCGATGTTGTCTAAAGAAGAATAAGTTGATGACACTGGTTGTGAAAGAGGAGTAACTGACTCTGCTTGCTCACTGGATATGTTGTCTTTGACACACTTATTGCAATTGAAATGCTAATAAGAGCTCTACCAAACTCTTCGGGCTCGCTATCTGACGAGGCTTCATCATCTGATAGGGTGACTGCTAAACCCTTCTTTGGATAACAGTGACAGATCGATTTCAAGAATGTAGGACATTCAGCTTGAAAATGTCCAATTCCATCCCACTCATGACATCAAATGCTCTTGTCACTTCTATCAAATTTAGAGGAACCAGATACTCTTTCTCCTTTCTCATTCTCTTTACTTTTGTACACTAGTTATTGTTTGAACTAGATGAATTTTGTGAAATTGAGGAGGAAGAGTTAGATTCTTGATTATTTTTGTAGTTTTCAACATGCTCATGGAACTAACTCCGAAGCTTTGACATCTTCTTGGGAAAACATTGCAATAGATTCGGCCAAAGCTTCTTCAGTGCTCAGATCTTTCAAATGTTGAGAAGCATGTTTAATTATTGATGATAGAGCCATACCAAATTTTTTTCTTAGATTCTGTATCTCTCAAAATTAGTTCAAAAGTTTGCAAAGAACCAAACAAATCATCAATTTTCATGGTACTAACATCAGGTGCCTCTTCTATAGCTGTAACCTTCATACTGAAACGTTATGGAAGAGACCACAACACTTTTCTCACAAGCTTTGAGTCAGAAATTTTCTCCCATAATCCAAATGATTCATTTGCAATATCGAGTACTCATACGTTGAATTCAGCAATGGTTTCATCGTCAGCCATCTTAAGAGCTTCAAAGCGGGATGTCAAAATTTGCAATCGAGACATTTTAACTTTTGAGGTACCTTCGTATGCAACCTCGAGAATATGCCATGTTTTTTTGGCAGATGTACATATCTTAATCATTTGAAACATATTTTGATCCACTGCATTAAATAGTGCATTCAAGGCACGTGAATTTTCCAAGGCAACTTCATCTTCAGTACTTGACCAAAGTAGCTCCGATTTTTGTGTTACTTTCCCAACTTCATCTATTACTGATACATGCTCCCATCTAGTAAGGACTGCTCTCCAACATTTTATGTCAATGGACATCAGGAACGTTGTCATTCTTACTTTCCAATAACCATAGTTTGATCCATCGAGAACAAGTGGTCTGGTAGTCGAATTACCTTCACGAATCCCGTCCATTTAGTAGAATTTTGCAAAACCCTCGAACCTGCTATGATACCAATTGAGAAAATGAACAATTAGTTAATATTGTAGTATATGTTGTTGTGATAGTTACTAACAGGAGGAACGACTATAGGAGATAATAACAGCATAAAGAACACATTAACTTTGATAACCCAGTTCGATGACACTGCATCTACATCTAAGGGCTCCTTGACCCAAGATAAAAGTCTATATATATTGTGGACATAGAAATTGATGAGTATAATAGTATGACTAAGGGTACAGCACTCGACACATAAAGTATCGTGCTAACCAAGAACTGACTCTCAAACACTAGAACTAGAATTGTATAAAAACAATTGTCATAACATTGATAGGTTCAACTCCCCCTTAATCAATGACCACTTGCAATATATTCAATGAGTATGTCATACACCCCACTTTCTTCTATATTTCACACATTTTGTTTTCAACCGTTCTTCATCAAAGAAAAGTTAACTTCCTTACCATAAGCAGAACCAATTATAGCATAGCTAAAATCTTTAATCTTTAAGAATCTTCCACGGATTTTCCGTAATACGACCCTAAACACACCAACCAACAGTGCATTAACCAAGATAGATGCTAATACAATCCCAACAACCCAATAAAATAGGTAACCCATAACAAACTACCGAGAAGACCAATACGTCAATCTTAACCGAATACCCATAATGAGTTCAGTAAATAAAGGGAGTGGGATCAGCAAACTAACATAATACAATTTTATAACTACAAACTATGACTTTTAAATTTCACAGTTTAAAAGTGATCATTTTGATTTTTGTTTTAGGAAAATTCTAACACAAATTCTATAGATGTTTTCAAATATATCAAAATGAGCCAAAATATTCAATATTGATAGACGAGTATCATCTATCATTGACAGATATGATATTGTGCTAAATTTGTTAATATTTGAATCATATTTCATATTTAAAAAAATTTCCTTTCTACCTAACTATTTTTTGTAGGGACATAAATGGGTCGAATCGAATTTCCTTAAAAATGACGCAACCCAGCCCCAATTCAAGTTTTTACCAAAAAAATCCAACCTGACTCATTTTTAAAAAAGAAATGAAGATCTATGGAGAATTTAAAAATAAATAAATAAATAAACTACCCAACCAACACTACTATAAAAACAAACTCTTAACTTTTTTTCAAAGTCAAAGAGAATCAATGTTCTTCACGTTTAAAAAAACATCATGGAAGTCAGTGACATGAATGTGGAAGTTCACAACCTCATAAAAATGTCAGGAATATGAAAATTTGACATTTATAAAATGTCAAGAATGTCAATCTTCTTGATATGAAAAAAAGTGTCAAGAGAAACTCTTCTTGATATGTGAAAAACATCAAAATAGTTTTTACATGATACAAAAAAATGTAAAAAAATGCAGGTGTTGTTGACATTTAACACATCAAGAACAATGTTCTTGATATGTGAAAAAAGTCAAGATGCTTTTAACTTGATACGAAAGAAATGTCAAGAAGATAGATGTTGACATTTCGCTTGTGAATCTTTTTTAACATTACAATTTGGAGATTTCCCTACAGCTTGCCTCTGGATTAATTGTTCTTGTATTCTAGTCCAATAATCACATAATTTTGTATATAGATGCTCATATCCAACCAAGTAAACAATAAATCTTATTAACCAATATTTCCTGGTTTCTTCTTCTTCTTTTTTAAATAGAAAAACCAAAATCTTTTTTTTTTTTTTCTTTTTGGTAAAGGTAAACTGCTCATTCTTGATCTTGTTCTTATTTGATAAAATTAAAGGAAACTTCTTCACTTGTCTTCTTCTTCTTTTGAGAGAAAGAGATCGTGAGAGGGAGGGAGCTGTGAGAAAGAGATCGAAGAGAGGAGCAACCTAATTCTTATTTTTAAGTGGGTTGGTCGAATAAAATAGGAATCGAACCAAATCGGTTCTAACCGATCCAACTCTAACCAAACTAGTTCGAATCGGTTCTCACATCAAATTTTTAGCCACATATACTAATTTTTCACTTTTTTATTTATTTCCTTAGTACCCATTTTGGCATTGTTATAGCTTATTTACACATCCTATTTATTTATTTTTCTTTATGAAATTGCATTAAATAATTAATCAAGACTACTAATTATGTTGGGATTAGTGGCTTCCATTTGGAAGCAGTCAGATTTGCCTATTCAACTACGTGGAGATGACACAACATGCCTAAAATAGGATCCAACATTAATCACTTAAATTTTTTTATTAATGCTTTATAATATGGAATCTTAACTATTTTTTTAGTATTATAATATATAAAAACTATTATAAACTAGTGGTAAAATAGCAATAAAATAGTGACAAAAGAATCTACATCTTTCACTTGATTTGAAAAGCTATTCTTGCCATTAAACTTTATATAGAATTAGATTATAAAATACAAGGAGAAAATCTAATTATATTACTCACTTTCACCATGAAAACAAACATATATATCACTATTTAAAATTTATAATTTAAGGAGTTGATATAAAATTTGTAACATTTAGAGATTATTATAGTTTTCAACAATGTCCTGGTCAAAGTTTTACTATAAATTTTATTGACTTTATACTACCTTGTAGGCTAACTGATTAAGTTGTTTGTGATATAGACATATCACCATATTTATGAGTGTTGTTGGTAGAAGCTTTTTTTTTTTTTAATTGAATTAAAGTTGTATATATACTTTGTGCTAATAAATATTTCTCCATTACAACAAAGAATAGTATTTAAAGTGTACTAGAAATGAATTCAAAGATAATGGAGTGTGAATTAATAATGAAACCAAAGTACAACATAAAGGAAACATGGAAGTTGTTTTTTATAATCTTTTCAATTAAAAGGAATAATGGGTGACCATGAAATCATCTTGTTCATTTTTTTTATGGGTTACTTTTTAACTAATTATAGCTTCTTATGGGAATCTTCCTTCAAATCATTAACTAATTAGTATTTTGTATTATATTAAGTTACAAGCTAAGTAGTGCTTCTCCCACGCACTCTATTATTATCATTATTGAGAGAGAGATTATGTGAGACTTATTTATATTGAATTTAGTTGTTTAGCAATTTGAATTTTTGTAAGTACGTAGAAATTAATAAGAATTTGGATTGGTAAGAAAATTTGGGGAGATCAATGGCTAGCTTAGGGTAAAATTTTGGGATATCAACGGCCTAGGAAGAAAAAATCCTTCCCTGTTTGGTAACATTTTTTTTATTTATTTAAAAATTAAACATATTTATTTTTTTCATATCTTACAATAATTTGAATATTTCTTAATACAATCATTGCACAATAAAAATAAAACTTTTTGAAAGCTACTCTTTTTGTTTGCAAAATTTAACTTAGTTTTTCAAAACATAAAAAGTAGATAACAAAGAAAAAAAATTGGAAGTGGAAGTAGTACTGTTCCAAACTAAAATACAAAAAATAAAAAACAAATAACAAATGATTTCCGATCAAAGTCTCTTCTTTATATATCTTGTTTTTTTAGAGGTATTAAATCACAACAATAAAAGATGAAAACTTCACAAATTGAAGACACAAACACAAAACAAAACTCAACCACAATAGTAAATAACAAGAAAAGGAAAATAATCAATCTTCAATAGAAAAATAATTAAACTCAAACATTGAAAACAAAAGAACGTTATTTTAGCCTCAACAGTTTGACAGATCACTAGAGACACAAAGTAACACCATAACTTCAAGCTTACAAACCCTCCAAAGATGATAGAAATAGAACATCAAACTATTATTATTTAGATCTGTCGCCATCGATGACTGACCAACAACACCAAACTATTTTAATAATTATTATCTTTCATTGAGCTATGCTTCCAATTCTTAACATGTTAAGGCCAATCACCAAATTACCATGTTCAAGGTTCAATCTATTATTGGGATCTCTCTTAAAGCAATTTTGATTATGAAACTAATTATAGTTATTCTTATAAAATAATTTACACTTAATGTATGAAAGTGTCAACAAGATTTTCATATAGAAAACAATATGTAATATGGTGATAAATCCATGGGAGTATGGACTATTTTTTGGTCTACCTTTATGCAATGGATTTAGAAAAAGAAAACTTATGAATATAATTGTGTATGAGAATGATCAATGGTATATCCTCAATTTTTATGAATGAAGTAGGAGTATGATTTCGAAGCTAATAAGGTTAGGAAAACTTGGTTTGAATATTACAATTATAATCGATAATTTTAGTTTTAATTTTAGACCAGTAACTATTTATAAATCTGTGAGGGTCTACAAATTTTATTAAGTCAAATTCAGTATCATTTTGGAATATTATTCAACTTTAATTCTACAGTTTCAACATCTAATTTTAGTTCACGTTGTTTCAATAACTCATAAATTTAATGGTCCCTTGCCTTGTTTATGATTAATTTTTTCAAAAATCCTAAACCCTAGACTCTAATATCTTTTCACGGTAAAATTTAAAAACTTATCCACACATAAGAGATTTTTTTTCCATAAAAGTTGTTATCAATATATAGCCAATTTCTATAAAATAATTAATTAGCTTTGAGGCAAACGAAATTTAATATTTATTACAAGTACATAGTAACAAAATTGAACATTTAAAAATACCTGAATTGAAGTTAAAGAATTATCAAAATAGTATTTAACGTCTTTTCTTAATACATAAAGATGAGAAAAAGAAAAAAAATGCAAAAATAAAAAAAAAGAGTGGAATTGGACGGAAGCTGTCTTAATTAGCTCAATTCGCAGTTGAAACTTATAATATAAAATAATATATCATCAAATGACACATCAATACTTGATAGTATAAAACAAAGAGAATGAGTTATAAATGGCAAAATTATTTTAAAAAAATTACAAAATATAATATAATAATTTCATATTTTATAACCTATATATGCTGATAGAGGACTTTAATCATTTTCTATCAATATGTTTTATCATTGATATGAGCAGATGTATAATTATATTTTGTTATATTTAAAAATGAGTGTATATAAAAAAAAGTTTTTCACCAAAACGTTTTCTTTGTCATATATTATATTAGTATATTTCTCTTGAAATATAAAAACTATCCACAGTTAGCCAGCTAGCTGACAGTTAAGTAAAATCCCAACAAGAACAGCCAAAAGACAACTTCTTCATCTCTTATTCCCACTTACTTGAACTCCTTCCATTAAATAATCCTACTACACAAATTCAAAATACCTAATATGATTTCTTTTTCATATATCTAATTGTATACACCATAGGTAAGAATAAAGAAAACAATAATAGTAATCCTAACAAGAAATAACACCTTTTTACACACATACATATAATATTTACATTCTTTAGTACTATAATTAAAATAATAATAATAAATTAAGGTAGCTTCACGTTCCTCCTATAAATTATGTATATATAAAAAGGGTATATTCAACTATGAAATCAGCATAAATCTGTGACTACATCACCAACATCAACAAAAAGAGAAAGATGCCTTCAATATCATCAATCTCCACTGCAACAAAATTCTTGAGCCTATTCCTTCTTCTTGTACATGTCTCAACACAAACCCTAGCAACAAACCCTAAAACCAATTTCCCTAAAGATTCTCTAGTTCTTGGTCTTGTTCATTCAAGAACATCCCTCCTTACACCCAAAAAAGGCTATAATTTCATTTCAAAGAAGAGAATGAAGGCAATGGATCAGACGGATGGTGATGATAATGTGATAGAGCCATTGAGAGAAATTAGGGATGGTTATTTAATGTCCTTATCAATAGGGACACCCCCACAAGTTGTTCAAGTGTATATGGACACTGGAAGTGATCTCACGTGGGTTCCTTGTGGTAACCTCTCTTTTGATTGTCAAGATTGTGAGGAGTATCAAAACAATATTTCTGGCCCAAAATTGGCCGCCTTTTTGCCTACTCGTTCTTCTACTTCTATTAGAGACACGTGTGGTAGTTCCTTTTGTATGGCTATTCATAGCTCTGATAACCCTTTTGATCCTTGCACAATTGCTGGTTGTTCCTTAGCTAGCCTTGTTAAGGGCACTTGCCCTAGACCTTGCCCTTCTTTTGCTTATACTTATGGAGCAAGTGGGGTTGTAACTGGAACTTTAACAAGAGATGTTCTTTTTACGCATGGAAATTATAATAACAATAACAACAATAATAAGCAAATCCCTAGGTTTTGTTTTGGATGTGTTGGTGCAACTTATAGAGAGCCAATTGGGATTGCTGGTTTTGGAAGAGGCTTACTTTCTCTTCCTTTTCAATTAGGGTTTTCTCATAAGGGGTTTTCTCATTGCTTTTTACCTTTTAAATTCTCAAATAACCCTAATTTCTCAAGCCCTTTGATTCTTGGTAATCTTGCCATTTCTTCAAAAGATGAAAATTTGCAATTTACCCCTTTGTTAAAAAGTCCAATTTACCCTAACTATTACTATATTGGGCTTGAGTCAATTACCATTGGGAATGGGGATAATAATTTTAGATTTGGGGTTTCTTTTAAATTGAGAGAGATTGATACAAAGGGTAATGGAGGGATGTTGATTGATTCTGGTACTACTTATACTCATTTACCTGAACCATTGTATTCACAACTTATTTCTAATCTTGAATTAGTGATAAGTTATCCAAGAGCCAAACAAGTTGAACTCAATACTGGGTTTGATCTTTGTTATAACGTTCCTTGTAAAAACAACAATTCTTCTTTTGTTGATGACGATCAACTCCCTTCTATAACATTCCATTTTTTGAATAATGTTAGTGTTGTTTTGCCTCAAGGCAATAACTTCTATGCTATGGCTGCTCCAATTAACTCCACTGTGGTTAAATGTTTGTTGTATCAAAGCATGGACGGTGTTGGTGACGATAACGACAGTGATGACAATGGGCCAGCGGGCATTTTCGGAAGCTTTCAACAGCAAAATATAGAGATCGTTTATGATTTGGAGAAGGAAAGATTAGGGTTTCAACCAATGGATTGTGTTTCTGTTGCTGCCAAACAGGGACTTCACAAGAATGTTAGAAGGAATGAAAGTTGAATTTTGAGCAATTTTGTTTTCTATGTTTTTGATAAGGTCAAATCCATTTTGGGGTCCGTTATGTTATTTTATGTTACTTTGTTTTTTAAAACTTTATCTTTCGAAGTCAGTTAATCGTTATTTTATTTGAATTTATATTAAGGAAAGTGTGGTTTGGTTTGATATTGTTTTTTTCTCCATAGAATCTAAAGCTTGGAGTTATAAAATTAAGAAAAGCAAATAAGGTTTCAATGTGGGCATCCACTTGCAAAAGGGAAATGGATTTGTAATTCTTTTGATGTTATATAGTTTAATTGAACTGATCAAGGAATCCCTATATATATTAAATTAATTAACTACAATTATTTATGGTTGTTTTTTAATTAACTACAATTAATCATGATTTTTTTTAAAAAAATTAACTACAATTAATTATGGTTTTTTTCTAAATTAACTACCATTAATTATGGTTTTTTTCTTCTTTTTGAGTTGTGTTTTGTTTAAGAATAAATAAATAAGTAAAATATTAATTTATAAATTTATACTCTAAATAACTTATATTATACCAATTTAAACTTTAGATTTTAATAGTAGTATTAATATAAATTTAAATTAACAGTATCAATTTAATTTAAATTCTAAGATTTCATAAATAAATCCAGCATAGTAAAAGATAATTTAAATTTGATACAATTATTTAAATTTGAAGTTTAAATTCATACACATATAAAAGTTTAAGGTCTAAATTAATATGTATAAAACAATTTTTTTCTTAATTCAATCCAAACGGACCCAGTTTAGGTATTTTGCAAAAATGTTTTTTAAAGTTTGTGATTTTGTAAATATAGCAAAAATAATCAAATCCAGACTTTTATACTTTGTAATTCCAATTTTACTCTTTTTCCTTTTGGAGTATCTTTGAGCCCGTTTGGTAACATTTTTATTCTCTGTTTTTTGTTTTTGTTTTCATTTTCTAAGAAACAGAAATCTTTGGTAACATTCCATGTTTCTCGTTCTAAAAAAAATAGAAACGTTTTCCATTTTATAAGGAATTATTGGGAACAAAAAAACATAGTTTCTACTGTTCCGTTTCTCAATTATTTTTATTGGTTTCCTTTTCCTTTTTCTCAATTATTTCTATTGGTTTTCTTTTTTTTTCCTCAATTATTTTTATTGATTTCCTTTTCTTTTTTCTCAAATATTTTTATTGGTTTCCTTTCTATTTTCCCACTTGATTTCCTTTTTTCCTTTTCCATTTTTCCCACGTGATCTCTTTTTTCTTCCTCTTATTTCTATCTTCTTTTCCAAATAACCACTCTCCATGTGGTTTCCTTTTTTCCATCTTATCTCTATCGTCTTCTCCAAATAACCATCGTTTTCCTCTTTCGTTCATCGTCTTCACCATTTTCCTCTTCGCTTCTCATCGTCTTTCTCTTCGTCGGATCTAAGTTTTCCTCTTCCTCATTCGTGGATCTGGATTTTCACCAAATCTATGGGTTTTCGCCAAATCTGTGTTTTCGCAATGGGTCTTTATCTTCCTCTTCATCATGGATTTCAGCCCTCCTCTTCATCGTGAGTTTTCGTCTTTCTCCTCGCCAACTTTGTCCTTCAGATCTTAATCTTCATCTTGATCTCCATAAGATTACTAGAAGACTTTCCTATCTAGGTTTGATAAAGTAAGTGATGTAGTGTTTAATTGAATTAGATGTGAATAAAATAACATGAATAAAATAAAAAAAATAGATCTCAAAGAAAATCAGGAAACAAGAAACAGTTATCAAACGCATTCATGTTTCATGTTCTAAAAAAAGAAGAAACAAGGAACAGGGAACAAGAAACAAGAAACATGAGAGGGAAATGTTACCAAACGGGCCCTTAGTTTCCAATTCCCATGACTATCCTAAATTTAATTGAAATAGACAAAAAGTTGTAAAATAGTGGATCCTACCATTTTCCTTTTTATTAATTTATTGTTTTTTTTTATTTATGTGTTTTTTTTCTTCTTTAAAATTAAAAAAAAAAAGGAGATTTTATTTTATTTACCTTTAAAACCTTTTATTCAATTTCATGTAGCATTAGTTGCAATATGATATACTGTGGTTGGTTGTTGAGATGAGAAATTTAACTTCATATATTATTGTTCTCATGTGAATTTTGGAATTGAATTAATTGTATTAATTATATTAATATTATATATATTAATTGTATTAGTCTTGATTTTAGAATATCTATCAATGCTACATTTATTGCAATATAAAATATAATGGTGTTTTATTGGAGTAATTTAACTTCATTTGTGATTGTTTTATATTATTTTCGATGTGTATTTTGGAGTTGAATTTGATTTCAAATTATTTTATTTTATTTTTATATGTTGGTTCTGTTTTGATTTTATTTTGTATCAGTTTTATATATCAGTGTAGTGATGTACTTATATTATATGTATTAGTTGGTTGATATAATATAAGTACATCACTAAACTGATATATAAGTACATCACAGTTTTATATGTATTAGTTGGTTGATATACTTATTACGTAATCTTCATTTTTTTAAAAAATTTTATATACAGTTTATTGTAGTATTATTAAGTATATGAATTATATAACCAAGTGTATCATTATCAAGTATATTAGTAAAGTATATTAACATATTGGTAACGTGAATAATTATCAAATATATCAATTAAGTTTACAAGTCTATAACAATGGTGTATTAAGTGTCAGTAGGACTTCAAGCATATCAAGTGTATTTAATCAATCAAATGTATTGGTGAAGAATACTAAGTGCAACTACAGTACATCAGGTCTAACAAAACATATCATGTGTATCAAGCGTATCAAATTTATTGAGTGTATTAGTGAAGCACAACAAGTGTATTAACAGTATATCAAGTGTGTCAAACTTATCAGTGAAGCATTTAAGTGTATCAAACTAATCAAGTGTATCAAAGCGTAAGGGGTATCAAATGTATCAAGAAGAATCAAGTGTAACGAAGAGTATTAAATGTATCAAGATGTTTGGGGTGTGTATCAAAATGTATCAAATGTATTAAAGAGTATCAGGTGCATCAAGTGTATCTATCAAATGTATCTATCAAATGTATCAAGTGTATCAAGAAGTATCAAGTGTATCAAGGAGTATCAAGGGGTATTAAGTGTATCGGATGTGTCTAAGGTGTATCAAATGTATATTAGTAATGAGGGCATATGTGACATTTTACATCTCGTATGTGTAAACTGGGTTTTGTTTTTGCCATTTTCACAAATAATAAAGTATATGTGCTAAGAACTTAATTTTTATAACTTGTTTTGCCATTTTTACAAGTTTCCTTAATCTAATACTTTGAATTTTTTAATATTTAACATAAAATTAATTTATGAACCTGACATGAATAAAAAACGCAACCATTAGAATCAAACGCATTACCATTGCACTATGGATCCACAATTTGTTCTAAAGTTTATGTTAAACTTTGATGCTTTCATTTGCTCGAAAATGTCTTTAAGTACTTTATGTGGAGATGGGATGATTTTCCTGATTTATATGCTGTCGGTTAATTAATTTGCAGTTTGACATAATTATGTCTCGTTATATTTCATAGGAATCAAGCGTGAATTCAGATTTAAATCTACATGTGGAGTGTTAATTGATTTAAATTCATATTTTAATCTAAACTTGTTAATTTTAACTCTAATTTAATCTGGTCGATTTAAATCTTTAATTTGATTAGTTATATCAATTTTAACCATAAACTTTAAACTTTATCGATTTAATAATCAAATCTGAATTAAGTATATTGATATTTAAACCATTAATTAAGTTTATGTTATAATCTACACATTTGAAAGACATCCCACGAATGCTCAAATAAGTCAAGTCAAATTTGCTTGTTATTTCTCAAATCACGTATGTGTATCGTTTGACTATTTGATTGTTACGTCTCTACTTGGTTCATCCATTTTCCGTACTTACAAAGCATATTTGTTGAATTTTTCTCATAATAGGTTCAAAGAAACATTCTTTTTCTGTCAAATTTATTTAACAGTTTTTTTATATTACTATTTTCTTTTTCCAGATCTTAATTGATTTTTTAAAACGACAGTGAAAAATGATGACAAACTAATGAAAATTATGCCATGCTAAGTATGTTTTCAAAACTAAATTGAAACAAAAAATACCAAATATATAGTTGGAAGAAGGATAATCAAACCTCCATCTATCTTCGCATTGATATGATCGTTGTCTACTTTAATTAGCCATCATGGTCTCAACATCATTCTTATCGTTGAATATCAATGAAAAATTTTTCCTATTAATTGTATATATAAAGGATCTCTCTTTTTTTCAACCTATATGAGACTTTATTTGTACTACCCACTTTTATAAAAGGAGAGAAAAGAGAGTCACACGTTCAAAAGCTAATAAAAGTTTAGCAAATTAATTTATTCACACTTTAAAACCTAACAAAACTTGCTAACTAATTAAATATAATAAAGAAGAAGTACTCAAGTTAAGTACATAAACAGCTTTAACTTAATCTGCTTTGATATTAATTAATCAAACTAAAAGCGCTTCTCAAGTCATTATAAAAGAAAGGATAAAAGTACACACATATATATATTTTATTATCTTAAGTACCCATTGTCTCATTATATATACCTTCAGTAGCTATCGTTTTCTTTTCTTTTTCTTTTCTTTTTCTTTTCTTTTTCTTTTCTTTT
>CM046894.1:6564516-6583559 GCA_025688845.1 Cucumis hystrix | reverse complement strand
CACTAGACTGATATGTGCATCCTTCGGGAGCACTAGACTGATATGTGCATCCTTCGGGAGCACTAGACTGATATGTGCATCCTTCGGGAGCACTAGACTGTGACTGTGCAGGGTACACCATAGGATACTAATAATTTATTTTTCCCCGAACGGGACCAGTAGTGGGTCCCTTACTGAGTATATTAATACTCACCCCTTTTTATGTTTAACTTTTCAGGCAAAGGTAACACGAGGGGCAGACCGACGAGGGACAAGAAGGACTCGTGAATGGCCATAGAAGATTGTCCTTTAAACTGCTTCCGCTGACGGTTTTATAAATGTTTTGTTGAACTGAATTTAAAAGTAGTTAAAGTTTGTAAACAGTACTTTAAAATTTCATGTTTTGAAATAGGGCCCGATTAAATTTTCTTTGAATTCATATGGTTTCATTTAAAGTTCTATGTCTTTCGTAAACAAACGGTTTTGTGTCAAATTGACGACTTAGACGGTCAGTCCGAAAAGTCCGGGTCGTCACAGAGATAGATGATGGCAATTGTGCATTGCTTTGGTTATTTTTTGTGTCTATCACTGCATGTAGATTGTGTCCTTCCATAAGTTTTTGTGCTTCTTTTAGTTCCTAAATAATTGATCGTACCATTAAAAACAATTAAATAAATTTACAACTCAAGACTAGAATAAATCATAAAATATAATTCATAAACTCTAATGTCAATCTACTTGTCTATATATGTATTAAAATGCAAAAAGATCGAATGATTACATCTTTTGATTTATTGGTTCTACTTTGTGAGTCCTACTATTTTGACCTTTATGATTACAATTAGAGAACATCTTGATGGACTTTTAAATTCACCTACAGATGGAATTCTCTGCTTTCTAGATTTTCCAACTTAACGTTTAACAATAGGCGGTAACGTTTTCATGATATCATCTTCAACTCTCCAATCCAAATGAACTCCACAGGTCGAACACAAACCACGGTATGGTGTTGACAACGTTTCTCTAAGATAAAACTCAGCTACATAAGAATAGGTATCTAAATTAAGCATCCGTAGAACAGCAAGCTCATGTGCACATGAAATTCCCTCAAAATCGCATACTCGACAACTACAAGATCCCAAGTCTATCTTCACTATGAACTGTTCATTTTCATCCATTGCCTTGTATTCAGTGTTACTAATAGGATCAACCTAATGGATAAATAAGAGAAATGTAATGATCAGTACAAACAAGTATTCAAGTCTATTTGAGATATACATAGATAGACTGATATTTATGTCTATTTGAGATAAACATATAGATAGAATGATATCTATGTTATCTTTGATAGACACAAATAGCAATGTATCTGTCAAATTCAAAGATAGATACCAGTAAACAATAAAAATAAGAAAAAACAAAATTCTTACAAAGAATCTTCTTGACTTTTCGTAGCATGTTCTCACTCCAAGAAGTCAAATTAGTTTTCATTGCAGAAACAACTTTTGTGAGGCCCGAGTTTGGAATAAAAGGGCTTCATTTTGATTGGAAAGTAGTAGAACGTGTTTTGGGAAGAAGTAGGCGTTTTAGAGGTTTGTGTTGAAGCTAGGTGATGGTTTTCTCCTACGTGTGTCTCCTGTGATGGTTGGGACTTATTCATGGTAGTTTCAGAGTAGTGTAGCGCAATTGCAATACATCACGAAGTAGGTTCATTGAACGTAATGTGCTCACCATATTTTTCTGTATTGCGTGCTCAATTCTAGGCAATGAGTCACAGGTCATGATCATAGAATGTAAAATGCTCACTATGTACCTCTTTCATCGCGTTATACATAAGTCTCTGTTTAGTACAAGTTTTTCTACTGCTTGCTCAAGTACACGCAAAACAGTAGGTTTACCTGGGTCATCCAGAGTCGAACATGAAAAATTGTTTCAAGATATTTTTAGCGTCTACTTATTGGTTAGGCATTATGATGGATTTTATTTGGGTGTTATTAAGGTTTTGATTTAAGATTTAGTAAATTAATGGTGGATTTGTATGGGTTAGGAATAATTTTATTTGTGTTTAATTAAATGGATTTTGGAATGAAGATAATTATGTTGAGATAATATATTTATTTAAGGGTTTCGGTCAAACTTATATATTTAAAGTTATAGAATGGTGAGGAAATTATATAATTGGGAATAATATAATTAGTAAGGATAATATTTTTTTGAAGATAAAAAAGAGAGTTGATGAGATGGGCTATTTAATGAAGAGAGAGAATAAAGTTATTTTTGGTTTATTTTTGGAAGTGAAAAGAAATAGGAAAAGGCAAAGGAAAAAAGATGTATTAAGTAAAAAGGAAATATTGTTAATAATAATAATAATAATAATATGTATTAAATAGAGGGTCTTCGTGAAACGTGCCAAGAACTATTTATCTTCTTCCTCTTCAAGCAAACCCCAGGGAACCCTAGTCGCTGCCTCATCTCCATCGATCGTTGAAGACTGCTAGACTCTTTTTCATCATCTCCGCTTCAGGCCATCGTTCACCGTCGCTCAACCATCATGGGAGAACCAAGTTGCAACCGGTCTTTATGCATTCAGCCTCCACTTTGCAAGTTGTTCGTTCTGGCAAGCTAAGTTCGATCTTCGCAACCTACCTCTCCACCGAGCTCTTCGTCTCTCGTCTCCACTCGCAGGCAGCCGCAAGTTCAATTGGAGACAGTTTCGATGTCCATCGTTGAAAGCCAAGCCGACTCCAATCCTCTGTTCCATGTGTCATGTCCCCTTCAGTCTGCACTGAGCCATCCTTTAGTCTGAGTCGTGGCCTCCTTATAGATAAGTCGTGAGTCTTTTCCTTTCATCCTTAAGGTATTTAAGTTTTTTGGTTGGTTTTGGTGAGTGTTTGATTGGGTTTTGGTCTACCCATAAAATACTAATTCCTCTAGTTTTAAAATAATTTAATTTTGGTTAAAATTGAATTATTTTCTAAAAGTTGGGTTGTTTCTTGAAGGGTTGGTTGGCTAAAACTTCTAAAGTAGTGATCTGTCGAAACATGCTCAAAGGTTGAATTGGTTTCAACCTCTTTTATTGGTAAGTCAAATTGAAAAGTTGTGGATATAGCCATTTGAAAATTTTTATTAGGTTATTTAGTTGTTTTCCCTGACTATTTAGGATTTGTTCATTGGAAACGTTGACTATCAGCTAGAGACTATTTGTTAGCTAATCTCTCAAATAAGAGATTCTACTATTAGACTCTCGGCATTAGATTAAAGAGTTTGCATGTATGTTTTTCCTTAGTATGCATTAACGTAGCTATGATGCATGATGTGACTGTTGGGGATGAATGATATTGATGGCTACATAGACAACCCTAATGTATAACTGAGATATGTGATGGCCATGATATGTTATGAATAATATATGTTATGAATGAGATATACTATGATTGAGATATAGTATTTATGATATGCTATATGTATAGGCTATGGTGTTATGTTAGCTTTGTCTGTTAGAGTCGTACCATATTGGTGTCCTTCAAGATCACCACCTATTTATGTCTGTATGACTAGCTTTTATGAGTGATTTGATAGGGTCACTGTCAGCTCGACTCTTTTTAGAGTGTTTCCTTCGAGTTCACCGAGAGCCCAGATGTGTACCTATGGGATCATTGGATAGTGTGGTTAAGGAGCACGATAGTTATACGGTACTTTCTTACATGACCCTAACAGGAAGTTAACAGACACATAGCGGGACTACTAGTGGGTCCCTTACTGAATATGTGTTTATACTCACTCTTTCTATGTTTAATTTTTCAGGCAAGGGCAGAGGTAGAGGAAAGCTGGTGAATGACAAGAAGTGATTGTGGTTACCATAAGAAAAAGTTTATGATTTCTTTCGCATTTATGTTTTCAGTATTTTGATTTATAGTATTTTATTTCAGAACTCATGAATACTCTTATGATATTTTATTTTTATTTTAAATAGGGCCCGAACTAGTCTTTTATTTATTATTTTTTTCTTTACATACTTTATTTATAATTTATAGATGAATATTTGAAACTTTTCCTTTAAAATTTGGTATCTTCTTTTGTTTTAAATAAAAAGGTCTTTATTTGTTTTAGTACCTCAGCTTAGTGTAAAGAGTTGGATCGTTACAAATAGCAGAAGCATGGATGGATTGAAAAGTGTATAAATATATATTGTATTTGAGAATGAAGGTCTTCGGCCATTATACAATATAACTAAATACAATGTAAAAAAATAATAAAATGGTAGAGGAAGAAAATGAAATACAAGTTAGGGGGACGAGACATGACTCTTCTCCTCTCAAACTCTAAGCTTTCGCATTTCAATCTAATCGGAAAAGATGAAGAAGTGTTGTACAATTGGTGGTTAGGTTAATCCTTACCACCAACCCTCCAGGTTTTGGTTCATGCAGGCTTTAGATTAGCTCATGTAGACCCCTTTTTGTGATCCATTCTGACCTCTCACCCATACAGGGGTTGCTTTTCTTATTGAGATTGAAGCACTTTTATAGGCAACTTCAGACGAAAAACTTCTATTTCTCTGATCTTGTCAGCGTCGTCTTCGGTCCTATGAAGTCACATCACTCCAATTACCAATATTGTCTTTCAGTGAGCCTTCCCTACGTGATGATGTTGTTCCTTGCCTGGAGGTGTCATTCACCAAGCGAGTTTCCATCGCGTGGTTTATGCGCAAAGTGTGCTCTGTGATTTGCTCCTTCTTGTCCACTTATCCTGTGTTTAAACATGGCAATCTTGTAAAACAAGCATGATACTTATTTAAGATGTATTTCTAAATACTTGCGTATTTACAACATAAGTTACTCGTTATGCTCATATCTTTATGTGTTTTGACCTCATTATTCTAATAGAAATGGCTATAATAACGAGTTTTTATGCACGTTATCAAGTAAGGCGATAAGATTAGCAGGCGTGGAGAAGTACAATTTTAACACAAAGAGTTAGGCGTCTTGATGTTGTAACTGAAGTGAAATCGGGCAAGGTAAAGTTTACCATTTCAAGAAAATGTCTAATCTTGAGTTGACAACCAGCTACATGTTAAGTTTAAGCTTAGTGCATGGCTTGATGAGTTATAAGCTGACAAGTGTAAAGTGATAAGTAGGAGGTGGCAAGCCTAAAAGAGGCCTGGTGATGACTAATCAAATTAAAGGACTAGTATAAATAAGAATTTAAGTCCGAAAAGGAATTACTAAGTGTTGTTATTATGAGATTTTGCTAAAAAAAATTACTAAAGTGTTGACCTGTTGAGAAAGCACTAAGTGAGAACAAGGAACTGAAGTTAGGCACTAAAAGGAAGGAAACTAAGTATTTTTTTAGTAATTTTTTAAATGAAAAAAGTGTTTTGAAAGCATTCTTTCTGAGTCTTTGTGTTGTATTTATGTTTAACATGTATTGTGTTGTTGTTGATGTTAATGTTATTTGAAAAAAAAAACTAAAGTTTTTATGTGGTGCTTCTATGTGAATAAACCATTAACCTTATTCCTACCAATGAGCTAACTATTATGCGATGTGCACATAATGAGTAAAGACTTTGAGTCAACAGCCTAAGCAACAGAAAATGAACCAGAAAAATTTCTCAAAGGATGATGAAAGGAATCCTAAGTCTAAGCACAAGATGTTGGTGAAATGAATCCCAAGTTTAGGAAAGGGTATGATTCATGTTCTTGGTGGAAAGGGATAAGTAGAAGCTATTGTGTGATTTATGTTATATTGAAATGAGGTGCTAAGAGCCTATTTATGAAAATAAAAATGAATTTATATAACTGCATTGTATTCCCCAAAAAAGATTTCCAAATACTACTCCGTAAGTATTTGACTTACATGTTAATTTTTCCTTCCTAACCAGGCAAAAATAATAGGTGTGAAAGAATGTATTGGTAAGGTCATCAGAATCAAGCAATAATATGTTAAAAAATGAAATGAAACTTACTAAGGGAAGGATACTTACCAAAATTTACCTTGACAAAAAGTATTTTTAAATTTACTCTTACTTTTTACTATAGCTCGATGGTAAGTAGGGGTGTCGAACCCAAGGAAATGGTCGGAAAAATATTTCTTGAAATCAAATCTTAAAAGAAAAGTTGTTAGTAGAAAAAGGAAAGCATAAAAGAAAATGTAGAGAATATCAATTGTAACCAAGAATTAAGAAAATTTGAAATGCAAATTCAATCCACAAAAAAGGTAGAAATTTAAATCGAAAATTGTATTGGGTGCAAATTAGTTTAGGTATTTTGCAAAAATGTCTTTAAGGTTTGTGATTTTGCAAATATAGCAAAAAATAATCAAGTCCAAGTTTTAATATGTGTGAGTTGGGCTTTGTTTTTGCCATTTTCGAAAATAATAAAGTATGTGTGCTATAGACTTAATTATTATAACTTGTTTTACCATTTTGCAAGTTCTCCAATTTCAATTCTATGTGAGAAACGAGGCGAGGGACAATGGGCATTATTCAATTCTTATCATCGAAATAAAAGAAATATGAATGATTTTTGCTTTAAAAGGAGATTCTTGGTCAAGGTTCTTGCAAGATCAACTTGCTTGATTCTTGTAAGAGCCTTGATTAAGATTCAAGAAAAGAGATAATCAAACACAACCATTTATTGTATATTCTTGCAACAACTCATGCCCAATTCTTGTTTCTTTAAAGAAATAAAAGTATCTTTCATACTTTGTAGAAACAAATTGCAACAATGATTTATTTGAATTTAATTGTGCACATAAAATTAATGAAATTAAATTTATAACTTGCCAAGAGCAATAGTGATTTATCTAAGCATTAAGACAATCAATCTTCAAGATTTGATATGTTTGATTACAAGCAAAAAACAAATTTAGATTTCTTGTAGACAAAGATAATCAAATCAATTTTGCACTTTAATTTTCTATAGAGAATGTATCTTGCATACAAAATGATCAATCAAGAACAAATTCAAGAATTAATTTGCAAAGCATACTTGTAATTGAAAGTAGGAAATGTTCTTGATACAAGAAAATTAAAGATTCTACATGTCTTGAAGGAAAAATACAAGAAAAATTCTCAAGAAATTGAAAAACTAATTGCCATCTTACCTCTTAGATGATTACCCCTCCATTGAAAAAAGATTGCTTGAAATTAATTGAGAATAAAAAAAGGGAGAATGGAGAGGGAAATTTCTAAAAAAATGAAAATTGGAGAGAGTTTGGATGGAATTTGGAGTTGATTTTGTTAATTGATGGTGAATTGACGAAAAATTAGGGGGATCAGGGTTTACATAGAATACAAATCAAATAACCACTCATAAGGTTCAAACTTACAACCTCTGAGACGTGCGCCCGAATTTTAAAAAATGAAATTATGGCATAGAGATTCGAACTTGGGTGGCTGAGGACGCATGCGCGACCAAATGGAGTTCTGAATTATTTATGAGTCTGGTGAAGTTCAAACCCGTGACTTGATGTAGATTCCCAGTGTGGCAGGCTGACGCATGTAAAGGTCTTCTTTAATTTATTTACCAAAATGCTTTTGATCTTTAAATTGACTGTTCTTTTTCATTTAGACTCTTTTTGAAGGGTTTCTCATTGTGTTGAGATCGTAACGAAGTCTACTATAATATTCTGCATAAAAATATAAGAAAAGTGAATATATACATGATATAGATTCAGAATAAGCTACAAACAAATGAGTTAATAATTGCCCAAACAAAATACCCCACACTTAAGCTTTGTTCGTCCTGAGCAAAGTAAAATCTAATATCAAACAGCCAAGCAACAGGCACGGGAAGCAAACATCAACTTAAGAGAAAAACAAATGATCCTGCAAGTATATAGGTGATGCATTTCTAACGAGTCAACTTAACGACGTTACTCAATGCCTTAACAGTCTATCCAAACCTATGCTTAAATTTAGTTCAAATTATCAAAGATTACAAGTTATTGGTTGAGGTTGTGGTTTAACTAAGTTCGTTTGGAACAAACACGTTTTGAAAGATGCTCAAGTTTTGCTACTCGAACGCTAGACATGCTTTGAAAAGATGAAAGATACCTTAGACTTGTTTTCTCCCTACTATGGATCGGGAAGGATTCCTCCTCTTTTCAAAGTCCTCATCAAACTCAATGTTATGTTCAAAATGCTAAGAGAAGGTTGTTTGGTTTTACTTAGATCAAAAGTGAAGTTTTCCCCCAAAAGTTCTGATAGTTAGGGAACTTAACACATTTTCTTTGACCTACCCGACTTCTCACTATTTTTTATGAGCTTTTTCTAAAGCATATTTCTTTTTTTTCTTTTTTCTTTTTTTCTTTTTTTGTATTTTTTTTAGCTCTTGATTGCCTCACCTTTTTTTTTTTGCATTTTTTGCAAGCGTCGCTTTTCTTTCTTTGGTATGCATTTGGTAACTAGGCCTTGCTAGAACCGATGGGCTAACCTTTCTATGGTTCAAACTTAATTTCTAAGTTTGACTGATTTTTTCAGAGTGACAACAAGTTTTATCAGCGCCTAATCTTTTCTAAAGGGATCTAGTTCGTTATGGCTATACAAGAGGTTTCCAACTCATGTTTGACAAGAGACAAAAGTGTTAAAACCCCTCAACTTCTAAAGAATAGCTCCTATCCTTTTTGAACTCCATCTAGACTAGATTTGGACTAAGTGTATCATAGACATATCCTAATAACTCAACCAAGAAGACAAAGCTAGAAAAGTATCTATGCACTTATTATATTATACATACAATCATTTAATCACAACATACATACCATTTGAAATTTAAGTATTCATATCTCAATATGGTATAGCTAAAAAGGGGCTTAAAATAAAAAAGAAGATAACAACTTATTCTCAACAAATTCAGAGTATTCAGAATCAACAAATATATCCGGAATATAAAAATTCACAAACTTGAGCTCAGCTCAAGGGTTGGACAGATATGTATTGAAAAAAAAAATTAAACAAAAGGCCCCATATTCTTACACATGTAAGATAAGTATCAAGAAACATACTACCCACCCCCACTTAGAAAATTGTTTTGTCCTCAAACCAACTATTTTTCTTAAATATTCCAGGTTTGTCATTCCTTTTCTTTTTTCTTTTTTTTTTTTGCATTTTTAATTTTCTTTTCCTTTCCATCGTCATTTTCTCAATTTTTTTCTTTTATTTTTTCAAAGGGTTATTTAGTTCAAGATTGTGTACCAAATATAAAAGATTTTTTTTTTCAAACTGTTATTTGGTTGTTTAAGATCGTGTGTCAAGTATAAAAGATCATGAAAAAAAAAATCATTGGAATATTGGGTAGCCAAATTTAAACGATCGTGTACCAAATCTAAACGATCATGTATAAAAATGTCTTGAAAAAAATCATTTTTATTTGCCTACCCAAATTTAAACTATCGTGTACCAAATAATAGCCAAATCTAAACAGTCGTCAAAGTAAAGAATCTTGAAAAAAAATCGTTTAGATTTGGATACCCAAATTTAAACGATAAGATCTAAACAATCGTATACCAAATCTAAATGATCGTGCACCAAAATTTTTGAAAAATAATCATTTAGATTTGGCTACCTATTTAATTTAAATGATCAAATATAAATAATTGTGTATCAAAGAATAGTCAAATCTAAACTATCATCTACCAAAGAATTTTGAAAAAAAAATCATTTAGCAAAGAAACCAAATCTAAAAGATCGTTTACCAAATATATTATATGCGTTGAGTGTCAATTAATGACGAGGACATTTTTTGTACTTTTCATTGTAGGCATGTATGTTTTTTTTATTTTTGAAATTATTCTACGATGTAAATATTTTACCGCTGTAAAACTCCTTTTTTTTTTTTTTTTTTTTATCCATAACAATAAACTTGTCAACAACAAGGAAATTACTGAATGTTCTTGAAGAAATAAATATATATTCACAAGATATAAAGCTAATAATCAAGCTTAGTAAATCTCTTACAAGGAAATCAAACACAAAATAAGAGTTTTCACAAGTACATTGCAACAAGTCTTGCCATCAACATTGATCAATATTTGTAGAGATTCACCACCTGAGAGTTCATGCTAGTTGACTTACTTAAAAGAACACAATACGCAATTCAATGTTCAACATAAAATATCAATGTGGATGATTAATCACAACATTTAATTTGAGTCTAAACAACCCTATAACCTGTCAATCTTAGAACAAAAAGTTAAGCACTCGTCCAACCTGCTATCTAGAAAAACACATCCCCTCACTCCCCCTCACATTTTCAGTTTATAGAATATAAAATACACTGAGAATCCAAATAGCCTATTATTTTTTACCATTGTTACAAATCTTATTATTATTTGGTTGTATAAACCTTATTAATCAGGTGGCTAGCTAAAGTTATTTGTGATACACACTCCTGCCGTATGAGTGTTGTTGATAGAATATAATAATGTGAGATCCAACAAAATTTATTTGAACCCTATTTCTTTATTTAAGTCTTTGTGCTAATGTTTTATTCCCTTGTTACAGTAAAGAATAAAGAATTGTATTTAATGAGTACTAGAAATAATTATAAAGATAATGGTATTTAATTAACATTGAAACAAAAGGAAAACATAATGATATCACATGGAATTTTAATTAAAAGGAATAATATATAGGTAGCCATGAAATCATATTGTTCATTTTTTATGGGTTCATATTACTTTTTCACTAATCATATCTTCTTATGAGAATCTTCCTTAAAATCATCAACTAATTAGTATTTTGTTTTATATTTAAGTTAGGATTAATGTTTCTTCAAAAAAATAAAAAAAAAAGTTGATAGTAGTGCTTCTCCCACGCTCTATTTATTATATCATTCTAGAGAAAGAGTGTCTGAGATTTATTTATAAAAGGAATTAATTGTTTAATGATGTGGATGTTTCCAACTACAAATTATTAATTATGACAATAATTTGAACTTGTAAGAAATTTTTGGGAGAATGGTTGGCTTATGGAAGCAAAAAGGTGTTTACTTAAGATCCCATTTTCTACAAGATTAACTATGATCTTGTTTCATTTATATTTTTTTTTTTTAAGTTATTGAATTGCAATTGCAATTATTTATTAATTAATAAATATTTATCTTCTTTTTTAAAAACATTGTAATGAATTATGCGTGGAGCGGAGAAATAAACGATTAATTTTAAGGTTGATAAGACAAGTAGAATATCAGTTGAACTATGTTATTAATAGTATTAATAGTATTAAATTGTGATAAATTATTAGAATTTCAGTGACATACAAATAAAACACGATCATGTATACAAAAAAGAAACAATCAAGCTCATAATTCTAGGGGAATATGGAAATCTGAATTCAGGTTTGACTCCTATGAAATGTAACAAAAAAGTAATATTATCCTGTTGTAAATTAATTAACCGAACAACATATTGATCAATAAACTTATCCCATCACCATCACCACCCCCACATAAAGTACTTAACATTTTCTAGCATATCAAAACATCGTCAAAGTTTAACATAAACAGTATGCGTGAACCTGTGCCGCAATGGTAATGCATCTTACTCTAGATCAAAAGGTTGCGTGAATTGATTCATTTAAGGAACATTTTCAAGTATAGCGTAATGATCTAAAATATGTACAAACTTTTAGATTCTATGAGTGTCTATCAATGCATTTAATAGAAATTGATAGACTTCTAAAAACGTCTATCGTTAATAGAATATGATATTGTTATATTTTTAGCAGTTTTGCTATTTTTAATAATTTCTCTTCAATTATTTAATTTTATTTTAAATATTCAAAATTTTAAAGTATTAAAATAGTGGTATGACTTTAAACTCCCAACTATTAAATTCCATGACTGTGTCCATCTAAATTACATTCTATTCTGTTATGTTTGATATTGATACATTTAGATTCAAATCTTATTATCCCTACTTGTGTGGAAATGACTTCGAATATGGAAAAATATGTAATTTCCCGACTGCAGTAGGTGAAATTTCAGCAATGCTCCTGGGGCTTGGTTTCTCTGAAGAGCTTGGGCAAATGGCTTTTTAAGGTGGAAGTGTGATTTTTGCCCTCCAATCTCTATTTTTCATCACCTCTTTGGTGTAATTTATGTTAAAGTGGCTGCTCTTATTAGTAGGATGAATGTTAAGAAATTGAGTTTTGCTCCTAGATCATGTAACTTTGTGCATGGTTCACTCTTTAGCCAAACTTTTTTGTTCTTTGCAGGGATGGACTAATGCTTACACCGTTTAGCTTTCCCAGGTTGTGGGGCCAATGTGGATGGTCTTTCATAATTAATGTATCTGCCTCGAATGGCTTTCTTTAGAAAAAATAATCACAAGTTTAGAAAAAATTGATTTTAGACCTATTAAAATTAGTTATTCTAGTTATTGGAAAATGACTCTTAAATATATCTTAAATTGGTGTTGAATAGAAATCTAAAGGTTTAACATAAATTGTTGAGATAGGGGTGGAATCATTATTATCATTTTTTACGCGTAGCTTTGATCGCAGATTTATAAAGATAAGATAATATAACTTGCATAAGTCTCCAAGCCTGTTTTACCATGCTTTTCAATGTTTTATTGCAAAATTATAAAGAGAAGAAGAAACATAGTGAATCTCAAAAGGAGCACGTGGAAAAGCTTTGCGATAGAAGGTTTCCTGACAATTAACATCCCTAGACGAAATGCCACATCATCGTGCGATGAAGATTCACTAGAAGACAAGAATGGTAGTTGGAGTTTATGTGACTTGACAAGACTACAATCAACGCTAACATGTGCAGAAGAAAAGAAACCTTCCTTCCTAAAGAAGTCTATATAAAGCCTCCATCCCTAACATATAAACTTGTCAGGTCTGAATAGACCAAACCCTAGATATCTCCATGAGAGACGGTGGAAAGAACTAGCCTTTCATCTTCTGTAAAAGTTTTTCCACCTCTTCTTTAGTGATCAATCTTATGAGTGAGAGATTAGAGAGAGAATCCATCATCTTCTTCACCCTAACTTGTAAAAGACCTAAGGAATGCTTACGCATTTTGCGGCTCAGTTTCCTTCTTTACTTTCCATTTTTGTACTTTCAATGTAATGTTGGACTTTTATGTATTTCAATGGCCAAAAGGCCTAAATCAATCTATACATTGCATATTTATTCATTCATTTACTGTTCTTCATGTTTTTATATTTATAAGTAGTTTAAGTGTGTGATAAATACTTGATAAGAGGTCTTTACTTATAAGGTTTATCGCATTTACTGAGCTTTACTCCATCACTATGCCAGCGTTTGTCGCCAACTGTTTGAGAGGGTAAATAGTAAGGGCATGGCTAAATGCGCACAGGAAGGAGTTTGGACACAAACTTCATTTTGTCGATTAAACCTCTACCATTTGTATCCCGAAAAGAGAACAAGTGTGATAACTTGGCGCCGAGAGGTTGTCACCATTAAAAGAGAGGCAATGTAAGTCTTACAAGTAGCAAACTCTAAATAGCTATCGCTTAATTTATCTTTATCATTTACATCCCAAGAGGCTAGTAAGTGTGGTGTTTAGTCACTGAGAAGTGTCTGCCTTAATTAGTAGATGATTAATTGATCTCTATCGCATTAAGGACTATCACATGGCTTAATCACCTAACAACGTGGAGACATTCCTTCATACTTTCTATATACAAGTTAGTTCACTTTCCATCACTACGTCATCCCGCACCACCTTTTACAAAATCTCTAGTGTAAATAGTAGATTTAATACTAATACATACATTAACTTCACACTATATAAAAATTGTATACCGTCTGAATGAGAAGTAGACTTTATAACTAAATCTTGATAGAAATCCCTTGTGTTCACTTACAGTTGGACGAGAGAGAGAAAAATTTGTATTACATGCATATCATGAAGAAATTAGCAACGCATAGATAAGATTTGCATCTTTTATCGTACCATCCTATTTTAATCGCCTACTAAGTCACTCACTTAGAGCTTAACATGACATATCCACTAATAATGTTGCATCTACAAGACAAGCACTCGACCTATCCGATGCAACTCTATGAGTACTAAGATGTACAGGACCTTGAAACCCTACTATTGGTGGCTAGGCATGCGAAGGGAGGTAGTTGAGTGTGTGGCTCAAGTGTTTGATTTGCCAACAAGTCAAACCACAATAACACTAGAAGGCTGGCAGGTTGTTGCGCCCTCTACTATGTCCTGAATGGAAGTGGGAGCACATAACTATGGACTTCTTGTTTGGGTTACCCATAATGCCAAGTGGCTGCGATGGAGTATGGGTAATTATGGATAGATTCACTAAGATGGCTGGTTTCATCCCCCATTAAGCAAAACTTTTGTCACACCCCATCCCGAGCACCTACTTGCTCGGCTCGAGATGTGGCATGATATCAGCTAAAGTCGTTCACCTTCGAAACAACTTCAACTGACCCTTGACTTGAAAACATGAAACATTTGTCAACAAAAGTCTTTAAACTTAAAAATACTTTAAAACCGTATTGTAACCCATTTGTAATGCCTTTTATAAATACCCAGTAAAATGTAAAAAACATGAAAATATAACCTTTTGATAAAACACAAGAATACTTTTTAACAATTCTATTCCTTTCATGATTGAAAGTTTAGATTGTCTGGCAGTAGTAAGTTCAGCACGCAGAGAGTCATAATTTGTACCTGGAAAGAGGAAAAGCATTCTGAAAGAGTCAGTCAAAAGACTTAGTGAGCAACAATTTTATAAAACAAGCTTTCATAAACAGTTTAACATAAAACTGAAGCTGATAAGGCAATCCTAATCCTCAATCCAAATATCCAAGCCATTAGCGTAGCAAGAACCTTTGAAAGAAACTAACACCTCCTTATACTAATTTAGATCAACCAAGAGAAAGTTAGGATTAGATTATCTCTTAGATCAAAGATCTAGAAGCAAGATTTGGAAATCTTGTTCTAAATTGAGTCACTCAACAATTAAACTTGATCAAAATTAGATTGAATGGCTCGCATGCATTTTATCACAAGAATTGCAAACTAAGGGAAAACTCTCAAAATGAGATTTCAAATTGCATTCATCAAAAGTTTTGTTCTTATAAATGGAAGGATAAAGACATTATATAGCTTTGTAGATATTCTATCCTAATTAATGAAAATACCAAAAAGTCTTTAAAACATTAACTAATTTTTTTATATTTCAACAACTAATTTCAACCATCATCTTTAATACTAAGCCATTAATGGTAGTTACCCTAACTTGTTAAATTAAAACAAATGAAAATACAATAAAAATGTGATATTAAGTAAGTCATGAGGTCTTTAAAATATTGGCTTCATGAAAGCTTAATGTCTACCCCATTGTCCACTTCAATCGAGAAAACATTGACCTTCAAAACTCCAAATGGTTCTTTGTTTCTTGTATTTGTTGGAATTTTTGTCCTAAAACTCGTAGTTTGTAATCATATTCTGTTCAATAAAGTCGTTATTGAGTTATTGAATATTATAATCTTAAATCCAATATGTTAAGTCCCGAGGCTATTTTTGAGTAAACTTGAACTTTATGTGTAGACATAACGTGGATCAAGTTCGAGTATATAGCCCAAATAGTCTATAGTAAATAAATAAAGGTTGGACACCTTATTTAGAGAAACTATGGATGCAGCCCGCTTTGTAGTAAGTACAAACGAGGTGATCCTGAATCGTTCATGTAGAGACATGAAAGTGGGGGCATCCTATGTAACGTGTTTACATAAGACTGAATCATGAAATAGTCACTTTTACGTTATAACACCGTTTACTGTTTAAAACTGACTATCTCGATTATTGATGACCTAGGTAACTTAATCTTAATCCTGAGCTAACTATGAACTCATGTTCACACCAGATTACCCTTAGATCTGCATAGGTGAGGACAGCTCATTAGCGTTAGCCCAATAAGCCTCCCATTTTAGGGGTACGATCGGGTGGATAGTTGGGGACATAGGGTGCAAGACGGAATTCACTCCTATCCGCTTTAGAGTTAGTAGATAGGTTGTTCTCTTAAGCACTGAATCCAAGTCTTGAACAAGGGACCCCAACCTCTCATTGGCCCGAGAGGGATTAAGTTTATAGGTTGGACCTTAAACTAATTGTTCAACAGTGGATTAGTGGGACTTAAGGAGCAAGATGTAGTCTTGGGGTAAAACGGTATTTTGACCCAGTCAAGGTTACGAACAACCTGTGAACGATTAACTTACTGATTATGGTTTTATCAAATGGACACAAATATATCTATAGTGAGGGGAGTGCAACTACGGGACTTTAGTGGAATGACCCGTTAGTTAACGAATGTTAATTAACTCGGTCTAAAAGAGTTTAGCTAATTAATCTTGAATCGTTGGAGCCCATGATCTATAGGTCCATTAGGTTCCTCTGCTAGCTCATATGGAATAAATTTAGAACAGTGTGATGGAATAAGTCGAATTGTTCGAACTGGGAAAAGAAAGAGAAACCGATAAATATAGTGATATAGTCGTCGGCCTTCTTATTAGAAATAGAGCTTTATGTTTAAATAAGATTTAAATACTATAAATATGAATACGGATTCATATTAGGAAGCTCGAAATTGATGGAAATGGTCAAGTTGTAAAAAGTCAAAATGTTGACTTTTGACTTTGAAAAGTCAAAACTTTGACCGGCCTTATATTCAAATGTGATTTGAATTTTGGAAAAATGAATGCGGATTCATGCTCGGGAGGTCGAAATTAGTCAATATGGACAAAATGGTAAAAGTCAAAATATTGATTTTTGACTTTTGACTTGAAAGGTCAAATGACCAATTTACCGTTGGACTAAGTTAGTGGAAAAATCCAACATTTTGTTGGATAATCCCACTAACACTTAGTGGGATATGTGGCTACCTGAGATGTAGACAGTTAGTCCACTAAGTTCCACTAATTGTTAATGAAATATTAGGTGTTGAGATTTGGCAAATTAATTACATGCATTTTTGCATGTAATTAGGTTATAAATAGGGGTGTTTTCAAATGGTTTAAATTTTTTTTCCATTTTCTAGTAATTTTAGAAATTACATTTTTATTACACTCCAAAATCCCTTCCAATTTCCTTTTATCTCCTTTATTTTCTACACCAATTGGGTCCCACAACCCGATTCTTTGTCCAGAGAATAGTTGGTGACTTCTAGTGGTGGTCTCGGTTTGAACTAGTAAGGAGATTTCGAAGATTTTCAAAAGCTTCAAAGGTAATATTCCCTAAAACCTTATACATGTTAATTAGGGGCAATTAGGGTAGAATTTCGATTCTATTTCCGCTGTGCATGTTTTAATTCTATCAGTATTAACATGTGGCATATGGAATTGAGGATGAACCGCCCCTATCCATTCTTGTACATGAAGAATGAATGATTGGTTAATTTTTTATGCCTTAGATCTTGTAATTGGTTCGTACGAAACATCATGATTCTTATCAGAAGCTTAAATACATTTATCAGTAAACAGTCATTTTAAAACATGTTATTTGAAACATTTGCATAGCTTTTTGAAGACAATGTTTCATAGCAACATGTAGTATTAAACATCTTCGTTCGAAGACGGAACAGTTGATAGGAAACAACTTTCACTATAATCCCCCTCCCTTAAGCCATCAAAATATACCCTTTTTGATGCCTCATAAACTATAGGCTTGTTAATCCTACCATCAGTATGGAGTTAAGTATGGAGTTAACCACATGTATACAATAGGTCTCATGGAATATTCAGGCTAGGAGAAAACCTTTGAAAACATTGAAATATTTCCTTTGCTTTCATCAGTAAACCATTCAAATCATATCATAACTTGAAACATCCGTTCAATAAGCATTTATCATAAACCATACCTTTGATCAATAACTTAAAAATCATGTTCATAAATCATTTCACAAGCTTTGGATTGTTTAGCTTGAAACCATGTTTAATAAATACTTTTAGAAATCAATGTGTTACTCATAATACTTGTGTGTACCCTTCGTCGTAAATTTCTCTTAAGCCTCCTTAACCTAAAAATTCACATTTAATCCTTAATTAATTATTTGATCATGAAAATATCCAAAAATTCTCTTAAAAATATCCAAAATAACCTCTATAACATAAAATTTTCACTCATCTCTCCTAAACATGCATAACACTTATCCACTACCTAGAACCTCATTTTTCGTCTAGAATACACAACCAGACTTTGAAAACTCATAACATAAAATTCATAACTCTTTTAATAAAACTTTCTTCTAAAAAGTTTCTCTTAAATGTCCTAACTTTCTTACCTCAAAAGTTTAGAACCAAACTTCAAAAGATGAACTTTGTATCCTTCTGGCAGTGCACCTTGCTCAGATTCACCTGAAAAACTTACCTTTTCCTCTTATCTTAACCAAAATGTCAATCTTCTCACCTCCAAATTACACAGAAGCCCAGATTTATAGTCTAGACACAATTTCTGAACTTTTGAGACTAATTTGAAGTAAATAGCATGAGTGAGTTGTGAGAAACTCTTCCTTGAAGTTGCCTATTTATAGGAAGCCTTGCATGAAACTTAAATGACACCTCCTCCTTGCTTGAATCCACCACCTAATCTCCTTATTACACCTCCTACTTCTACTTCATCTTCTACTTGGCCCATAAAATGCATGTATCAAGATTAGGACACTTGGATTAGCCTTAAACTGATTGTCTTAAGCTTGTCACGTAGTTGTCCAAAACGCCTAGCCTTGTCAAACACCTAGATAACCTCTATGAACTTTCTCTTGCATAGCCTTGGCCATCCAACCAAAACATCCAGAGTCATCTCATCTTGCCCAATAACATCCTAATCAACCATTTTGCCCAGCATCCTTTGTCTACTAACCTCTTATCCTTCTCGCCTAACAAGTCCAACATTGCCAAAACATCTAAAACGCGTTTTAACTACTTGTCGTAACTACTTGCCTTAACTACTTGCCTTAACTACTTGTCGTAACTACTTGTCGTAACTACTTGCGTTAACTACTTGCCTTAACTACTTGCCGTAACTACTTGCCTTAACTACTTGCTTAACTACTTGCTTTAACTACTT
>CM046894.1:6434399-6564506 GCA_025688845.1 Cucumis hystrix | reverse complement strand
ACTTGTCGTAACTACTTGCCTTAACTACTTGCCTTAACTACTTGCTTAACTACTTGCTTTAACTACTTGCTTTAACTACTTGCCTTAACTACTTGCTTTAACTACTTGCCTTAACTACTTGCCTTAACTACTTGCCTTAACTACTTGCTTTAACTACTTGTCTTAATAAAGAGGTTATTTACTCCTCTTTTGGCTGTCCACCAAGTCCAAAACACCTAAGGTGTGGACTTAACCAATTTTCCACTTTTTTCTACCTTGACTTAAACATGGAACCTTAATGTCCTTCCAAGAATTTTTACCTTCCTTTCCTACAAATCTCATTCTCTTGTCCTTGCCAAAACTTACAAGTTCCAAAGATCTAAAAATTTTGGGGTTTCACACCTTTCTATTACAAATTGACTAAGTTATATATCAACAAGATTGTGAGTCAATATGAAACTCCAATGTCTATAGTTTTGAATCGAGATTCACATTTTACTTCCAAATTTTGGTCAAAATTGTAAGACGTGTTTGGGACTAAGTTGCGTTTCAGCACGACATTCCACCTCCAGACGAATGGCTGGTCTTGATTTGTTTATGTGCATATATTTTAACTCATAGATATGTCATGTTAAAGCTTTAATCGAGCAACTATCAGGTGACTAAACATGGTTATGCAATAAAAGGTGCAATCTTATTCATGCATTGCAACTTCTGAAGACATGCATGTAGTACAAGTTTTTCTATCGCTTGCCTAAGTGTAAGCGAAACGATAGGTTTCCTGGTAAGGTCCAGGGTCGAACACAAGAAATTAATATTCCTAACAAACTTAGCAAATAGCTAAACTTGTACGGTATACTCTATACAGTTAAGTAATCCTAATGATTTACGCTATGGTGTCTTTGGTGATGCTAGGTGGGCATGTTAATGTGGTGAAGTGGAAAATGAACTCAATTTCAGGCTTGGGATGAAGGAAAGTTTAGTTAACTTATTAAAGTGAGTAGTGCTTTAATAATTCAAGACGATGCAAAGCATTTATTAACTTCAAAATTAAGACAAGCAACCTCTCGGTGCCTTCAAGTATTTGGGTCCCGGCTCTCTCAACCTTTTATCTTTTCTTTGTAGACCAATTTAGTATACTTTGGATGTCTAGTCACACTATCTAAATCAAGAAAGGTGGAAACTTTGTTGTCCTCTTGGAAGCAAGGTCAATCGCTCTACATTGCAAACATGTAAAGACATAATCTAGATTTATGTTTATGTATGGATTGACCCTCCCTCCATGGTAGTCTTAGCTATGGACTAGCTTGCAAGTTTTATTTTTGTTACTGATAAGGTGAATACCCAAGGGCTTTATCAAGTTTAACATGTTGATAAACAAGGGTTTTGTTTGTTTATCTAGTAAAAATTCCAAGTAGCTAAGGTTTATTTCATGTAACTGAAAAAATATAATCTGGCAATAGGCTATCTAATTAGTGAAGCTCACACTGAAGCCTTAGTTCTTAATGCACTTGTCTTTAGTTCTAGACAGCCGCTCTCGAACCCAAAGAACTAAAGTATGTACTTTAATTAGAACCTTAGGCTTTAATTGATAATTAGGCCGGTTGTTTGGTTTGACCCAACAAGTTGGCTTCCTATGGCTTTAATGAGTTTGGTTAAGCCAAATAAGTCGTTGTGCACGTGCATCATATTGGGCATGTTGAATTTAACGAAACTGATGATAAAAAATTGCATGGGAATACATGTTGCTCCTATAATTAACATTCCAAACCACATATTACATTTACCTTCTTTTTTTTAATGCAATGTGTCTCTATTCACACCAAAACCCTCAATTACTGCTACAACTAGTTAATTGATCATTTGAAACAAATCTTGTGCTTCCTTTCAAGTCAACCTGAATTTGTTGCTAATGCTACGTTTTATTAGTAATAGTAGTATAGTTTGATCATTATAAATGTATTTATACGGTTTAGACACCGATTTTTCACCAATCTTTCAAGCGAGGTTCTCACAAATCAAATCCTTGCCAGAGTTATAACAAGAAAGAATTCGTGAAGAAAGAAAGACTTCAATGAGGTGACTACCAAATTGAGAAGATTTTTCTTCAATTGCACATCGAGAATATAGTACCGTGTAGAACCATCTTTTAGTTATTTGTATGTTTAATTCATTCAAAAAGTTAAAGAAAATTGTGATATGATCGCTTCTATTGCGAAGTCGAAGCATTTGGTCCCTTCAATAAACAAAGGATAAATACTAAATTCTTAAATTCGTAAATATCATGTGTGGGCAAAGTGAATCATTTCTAAATTAAACAGAAGGGTCAAACACATATTAAGAAAGATAAAGTGTTAAGAAAGATAATGTGTTACATCATCTCTTACAAGTGATGTATACATGATCATTTCATATAAAATAATTCTAGCCACAAAATATTGGGAATTTTAGCATTTAGTTGGGATGACAACGCCACAACGATAAATGAGCTTTTTTGCAATATCATATTGTAAATAGGGTTTGATCTTTGGATTTTTCTTGTATCCACAATAGCATGGTCTATGCTCTTTCAACTTCTTGCAACAAGCACTGACATTGTGAAGGCCCAAATACATACTCTTAGCTCCTTTGTATCACATTTCACTGCCTTCATCAAGTGAGTTTCATTGATAACCACCACCATCACAATCACCAGAAGGCACAAGCTTTTCATACCATAAAAATTCTTCATTCTTTGAGGGACTTTAGCTTTAAGAAGAAAATAGTATGTGTATGACGGTAAGCTGGGAGGATGGATCGAATTATACTGAAGGAATGCATCAATAATAGTTTTTATAGCCTCATTAATTTGACTAGTTCTAGTGTTAAGGGAAAATATTTGTTAAATTTTTTTAGTTTCTTTAATTCTTTAAGTATTTTTTCGTATAGTTAGCTCAATAATTGTTAGTGGTTAGTTAAGTTAAATAACTTAAGTTATTCTTGTTATAAATTTTGTTAAGATTTTTATTTCTTTAAAGTTACTTTTCTTTTTTACAAGCTTAAACTATTATATAGTTTGACATGTTTTTTTAATAAACTAAAGCTTATTTTACATGATTATTGTCACACCTCCTCCTGGAGCCCCCTCTCTCCCTTATCCAAAAAGGGAGAGTGTAAGGTCTGGCGGACATTATCATACTCGACCATACTCTCCAACTAACCAAACTAAGTAACATAGCAGCCTTTGAACAACAATGCATATAACTAAGACCAACATAAGCTAAATGCTTAAACACTTATAACTATTTAGCACAGACATACAGCAGAAAAATAAATCTTACTATGTAGGCTCATGTCTTCTAACTTATGCTAAATGCATACACATACTAACTATAAGAAAAATAACCTTAGTTCACCAATAGAAGTTGTAGTATAGACTTGGCAGGCTGATCACTACATGGAATGTGAGAAAATATTTTGAAAGGATGAGTTGAAAAACTCAGTTAATGACTCTTTTAATAAAACATGCTTTTCTAAATAGTTAGGCTCAAAGCTTTAGCTCTTGGAAACATGCAAGCAGTTAAATAATATTACATAAGTTTTAGCTTGTACATTACTCCATAACCTGTCTATAAGATAAAGTAGGTGACATCTCACCTCATAACTCTCAAACCATAGGCACAATTATAACTATAACCTTCTCCCTTAGGCACAATATTTTGTACCTTCACTGATCTACAAGAAACATAGGTCTTATTGCCTTGTAAGGTTTTGCTCCCTTCACATGAGTATGGAAAACATGTTTGCACAATTTAAGTAAAGAGAGTAATTATCGTGTATAGATTCATGTAAAACATACTTAAAATCTTAGCTTGAACACATACTTGGTTTAATTCTTGCATTACTCAAATCATTTATAGATTAAAAACATGTTTTTTTTAAACACTTTAGAATCTAGCTTTCAAATCTCATATTTATAAGACATGATTGAAAGTAGTTTATAAAACATGCTTAATATAAACTCATACTTTAAACTTGTACTTTTGAACTTGTACTTAAACTCTTGCTTTGCAAATCATTTACTAAATTAGTAAAGAAATATCATTCAAAATTATCAAAACATGCTTAGAAACATTTAGCTTTAAACTCATGTTTAAGAATAAACCTTGAAATTTATTTTGTCACTCACAAATTGAAGTTCAGCTCCTTAACTTTTAAGAAATTCTTCTTCCCTCTTCTTGGTCTGAAAAAAAGCAATTAATATTAATCTTCTTATTCTTAAAAAATAGAAAAAAACACATCCAAAAAACACCAAACTTCCAAAAATTACTTTTAGCACTAGGCCACTACACATGCCATGACAGTGTCATAAGCTTGCCGCGTGTGTACACAGGCAAGCCATGACATGGCCTTGGGTAACACTAGCTAACCTCACAACCGCATACCCAGGCGCCTGCTGCATGCTTGGAGATTTTTGCAAAAAAAAAGGACGGAAGGATATATGAACGTAGACTTAGACTCAAGGTTGTATATGGAGAATGTTAAAGGGAAATACAACTACTTATTTATACCTAGAGATCTTCTATAAAGGAGATTAAATAATGGCGAGATGGAAATACGATTTAACTTGCATAGACAGAAAAGTGAAGGAAAATCTATGCATTGTAAGATGACTAAGCAATGTGAGAGCCTTAACGCGACATATTGCTCTTAACTAAATTATGATTAAGTCGTGCTCCACTCGGAGACATTGAACACCACACATGGTCACCTGTCGGGATCTATGTGAGTAATCTTGATTAAGTGAAATATATATAAAAGTGTTCACTTATAAAACTTATAGAACTTCAAGTTTAGGGACAGCAACCTCTCGATGCCTATTGCCCACACTTGTTCACCTTTCGAGATACAAATGATGGAAGTTAACTCACAAGGTTGAGAAAACTCTTCCTTTCACGTGTTAGTCACGTCCTTGCTACTTACCCTCTCGGGCAATTGGCGACATACATTGGTCAAGTGATTAATATAGCTTGACTAACTCGATAAGAGTTATAAGCGAAACTTTTTATCAAGAAATTGCTACAAACTTAAAATACAAACAACACATTGACATATGGAAAGTAAAGAAGTTGTAGATTGAAAAAGGTATAAACATGTAATATATCAAAGAATGTAGGCTTTTGGCCATTGTACAATATGAACAGTATATATTACACAAAGAATACGAAGATGGGAAGCATTAGAGAATGAAAAATAATACAAGTTAGAGAAAAAATGGGAGATTGATTCTTCCCTATTTAGACTCTAAGCTTTCTCTTTACAATATGATCGGAGAATAAATATAAGGATCCCTTGCAGTTGGTGGAAAGGCTATTCCTTTCCACCTTTCTCTAGAATTTAGCTGGTCTGTTCAGATGTCTGGACTCTCAAGCCTCTCTAGGCTCTCTTTGAATGGTGTAGAATGATGCTTTTTATAGACTTTTTTGGGTGAGAAATTGGTCTTCCAATTGCGTATACCAAAAGTAATCTCTTCAAATAGATCACGTCACTCCAACTACTACTTTGTCTTCTAGTGAACTACTTCTCGCCTTCTGATATGGCCTTTTCGCCGAGTTTCTTCGCACAAGATTCTATACAACTTGTTAGCTTCTTCTTTTTGTTTACAATCCTGGGCTAGAGCATTAAAAATGCGGTAAAACGGGCATGAAAGCTTTATGTAAGTTATATCTCTTAATATCTATGCATTTTCAACATAATATATGCGTTTTGATACACTTTTCCTACATCTTGGCCTCGTTATTCTATAAAAGGGGTTATAATAACTTGTATTTCTACAAGTTATCATCTATTGCGTCACACCCCCGCTCAGACTATTGGAATTTATGCCTAAAACTCATAGTTTGTATTTTACTATCTATTTTTCACTTCATCTTCTTTTTGTTTTTTTTAAATACTTTGAATATTTTTTCAATGTGTGTTCATATATATTTAAATATAGGGATTTGCAAATATTCTTCTCTCAACAAAATCTATTTCGCCTTATCATATGTGAAAGAAATCATGAAAACGTCAATGAAGAATATGATCATTCGGTTCATGAAATGAAGATGAATGAAGAATGTGATCGAATTGCACAAAATCAATTTTTTTTATGGTTATGTATTTACATTTCAAGATATTTGTGCTTCTAAAATTGAATTGTCCAAAAACAATAATACAAAAAAAATGAAATTAATATTTAGTTTCAAGTAACTAAAAAATTAATAATTTCAAGATAACGTGCAATTAATTTTAAAATATATTCTAAAAAAATTCAAAATGTGTGTATTTCTTTAAGAAATTAGTTCATAGTATCTGATAGTCTTTTATGGTAATTTGACCCAAATATAAATATTGTTAGTATATGACAAACCAAACACAATATTACATATAAACATTTATAAAGAGATCAAACCAAACAAGAAACTATTTAGATTTTAACTCATTTTATAAAAAAAAAATTCTAAAAATGTATTATTAAAAAAGGCAATCCAAACGAACTCGTAGTTTGCTGTGGTTGAGATCAATCATGGAGCTTAAGTCTCATTTTTGTAACCTGCTGAGCTTAAGCCTCGTTTTTGTAACCCGCTAAGACCGATATTTCCATTTGATAAAGTCTGTTTTTTTTCTGATAAAAAAACACAAGATATATTTAGAAATCATTTTGAATGGGTATACAATCTCTTTCAATATTAAAAGATATGCAAATGAAATATGATCCCTTTTCTTTTATAGGTTTTTACTATAATTTGGATGGAATTAGTTTGTATTTACACGCCTTCTTAGCTACTGCTTTTACTATGGGATCTCTTTCTTTCCTTAAATTTAGGAAAACTTATTCTGGGGTGGTATTTCTTCAGATTTGGAAGGGATAGGACCCATACCTGATACCATTGCCAACAAAGGGCAGATTTTTTAAATTTTCATTCATTAGACAACTAAATCAATGTCTATTCGATTGTACATAATCCTAAATATCAAAAGTAAAGAAGTTTGATTTGATTCTACTTAACACTACCTAAATTGAACTTCGAATCTGTTCGAAATGACCTTTGAAGTTCTTGAAATTTAAAAAGTTATTCGAAACAATCCCCGAGACAATCTTGGGGGCATAAGTCAAAACCTTAGCCTGAAACAATCTTGGGGGCATTAATCAAAACCTTAGCCCTTAAGGCAAAAAAAAGGGAAGAAGAGGGTACAATAATCACATCAAATATAGAAAACTTCATTAACAAAAGGAGTTAAACAACTACTTGCATTCACAGATCCTGTGTTTCATGTAGTGAGGGAGTGGCTTTGAGTATGGATAAGTGTGGATGTGAAGCAAATAATGGTCATATACATACACAAAGTAGTCTTGCCACTTTTCTTGTGGCTGCAAAATAAGCATATCATCTAAAAACAACAGTCAATTTACACATAATAAATCCCATTCAACATCAACCACCTTGCTTCCATTTTCTTTTGTTTTCCTTTTTTTTTTCTTTTTAGAATTCTTCATACAAATGAAGGACAAGCTGCTGACACCTTAAAACTGAACGACGAACCAAGTTCTACGAGCAACATGACGTGCTTGCAACCCTTTCAGCAGGTCTGTCCAGAACCATCCCGGTTGCATTCTGTACTGGTTGCACTCGCGGCAATCTCTTTGCTGCATAAAAAACAGGGAATCAAAATCAACTTGCTTTTCCTCTATTTTACCCTTATGTGTGTGCACACACGTGTGTTGGGAGTGGGTGCCAGAGCTGGAACTTCTATAACTTTGTGTAACCTCAAGATTAAGAACTTACATATGGATTTACTTGTCCCAACTATAGGTTTGCTATAGCAACTTAACGAACCCAAATTCATGAAACTCACATCTTATAATGCATTTATAAATCATAATCCCATTGACTAAACAAATGTGACACAGAACCAACGTTTCTATGCTCAAAAACATGTTTAAAACACTCAGGCTTCATAAACTACGTTCTTTTTGGAGCACCATATAGTCCAATTACTTGAAACTAAGATGCAGTGACATCCAAACCGTAGAAGAGTAACCTTGTTTCACCTCTTCATTCTCTTCTTCTGTTTGTTGATCATTGTGTGTGTGTGTGTGTGTGTGTGTGTCTCCTAGTTATTTACCTATTTCATAGAAGATATCATTGACATTAGCAGCACTTTTTGCAGAGGTTTCCATGAAGAAAAGGCCATTCTCCTGTGCATATGCTTGAGCATCCTGTAGAAGCAGCAGTGTAACCAAATGTCAAAGCTTGGTACAAAACTATGTGATAGACATTTCAATGAACAATCACAAAATTCCAGCAGGAGAAGCTCTTCACTAGCAGAAATATGTTTTTTATTTGTATGAAATGCATCCCAGTTCAACAAAGTAACAGGAACAAAAGAAAACCGGGGTTGGGTTACTTACCTCTGCAGCAACTTTCCTAGAATCCAACAAATCTGATTTATTCCCAGCTAAAGCCATGACCATATTCGGATTGCCTGATGGAAGACGATCCAATTGGTAAAACAAATTAAGATAGCCAAGTCCCACACTAGTTTTACTTATTAAAAGTTCATATGATGTAAAATACAATAGTAAGTTTACCTTGTGCCTGAAGTTCTTGAACCCATTTTTTTGCCCGATCAAATGAACCCTGCAACCAAATAGAGGATACCCAAAAGAGTTGAAGTATGAAAAGGAACAGCATTCCAATTCAATTACAGTAGTGTATAAAAGAATAGTCAATCAATCCCCAGAGAGAAATGATATATTTAGACTTTAGTACACATCATTTTTCATAAAGGTAAGAACTCCTAAAAGTCATTACTCCTAGCTCCCCACCCTAATACACAGTCGTGCATACATGTGAATGCAAACACATACTCACAACATCCTACTTAAGGTTAAGCACTGAGATGATTAATTAAACCTTAAACCTCTCAATAATTTTACAAATCCTCCACTTGCTTGAAAGTTCAAAACATCAATTCTATTGCAGTTTCCTTATCGAAAATCAAATACCTGTTGGTGAATTTCTAAGTTGTTTTAGCTTCCATAAAAAAATCATACAGAAAAGAAAAAATAATTGCTAAGCTCCTTTAGCAAAAAAAAAAACGATACTTTAAAAATGGTTTTTTAAAAATGGTTAGTACTTAATTCATGCACATATATACTTATTTTATCCCAAACATATTTCATGAATATGGCTGATTGAGCATGCCGTGGATTTAGATGATACAGCTCTCACGCACAGTAACAATGAATTTGTTCCTAGACTATATCTAACACAACACGAGTTATCAAATGCCACTTACTTGGTTAGTAGTCTATATGTAACACAACACGAGTTATCAAACGCCACTTACTTGGTTAGTAATATCATAGACAATAATAGCTGCAGCTGCACCCCTATAATACATTGGAGCCAAACTGTGGTATCTCTCCTGCCCAGCTGTATCCCATATTTCAAATTTCACAGTGGCATCATTTACAGCTAATGTTTGAGAGAAAAAGGCAGCACCAATTGTTGATTCCTACATAATTGAACAATTAAAAAGAATATATATGGTCAAGACAGAAAGCCATGTCATAAAATTCAATAGCCAAAACCAAATGGTTTATACAACAAACCTGAAACTCTACAAATTGCCCTTTAACAAAACGCAACACTAGACTTGACTTCCCAGCACCAACATCACCAAGAAGCACCTGAGCACAAAACAAAGGTACAATAAACTGGATTTAACATGTGTTATTGCAAAATAGTGGTAGCTAAACATAGTTCATCTTCATCCAGCCATTTCCTTTTTCAACAAATAAAATTCCGAGTATGATTGCCAATGAAATGGGACAATTGAATGACAAAAACAATGCCAAACATAATCAATGAAATGGGACAATTGAATGACAAAAACAATGCCAAACATAATATGAAGTTAATAAACTACGACCAAGTTGTTCAGGAAAAAGAAAAGGTTACTTGTCAGCAGAGTACAATGGCTCCATAGCACTACAAACATGCTGGAACAACCATAGGCTAAATCAAATTACCATAAGCTTGCTATTTCTAGTATAAAAAAATCTATGCATTACTTGCGCAAAGAAGGGAATAAATGTTAAAAGTGACCTCGAAAAACAAAAAGGGACAGTACTAAACTTTCTGCAAAATAAAACGCAGAGAATTAGCTGAGATCACAACGGAATTTTTAATTGGAAAGCGATCATCCCAACAATCATCAGAAGGTACTGATACATAGAGAATGCAAACAGGGATTTCTTAAATGCAATAAACAAGAAATACTGCAGATAGAAAAAGAGCTCGCAAGCAACAGAGTTTAGAAAGAATCAAACCAGAAAGAAATTCAGTTCTTGGCGAACAAAACTAAACCCCAGATCAGAGTTCACCGACAAATCGAAACTAACAGGGATTTAAACCAAGCAAGCCACAAATCGAATTGACGACGAAAACTATAAAAATAATCAACATACAATTTTGAAAAAAGGGAAATCAAAGAGACCCACATCGCGATTCGTCATAAAAATCTAGAAAGATTGGAAATCAAAGTTAAAGAAGGAAAAAAGAGGAGAAAAGTCTCACTAATTTGGCATTAATGTTCTTGTTTCCGCTGGTGGCCATGGCCGTAAACCGCAATCAAGGCAAAGATCGAAGAGAATTGTGAAAGAACAGGCGTTGACGGGAGGAAAAGGGTTGAGAAAGACGAAAGCAAAGCAAAACAATAAGGACAGATGCCTCTCTTGGAAGCAAAACACCCCTCTTTTATTTCTCTCCTCAAGATGAAGAAGAACAACTCCAATATACAAGACAGCGATTGGAAATTTATTTTTATTATTATTATTATTATTATTTTCCCTACCCTTCCATTTCCTCTTTCCTCTCTCTTTCCTCTCTCTTTCCTCTCACGTTTTCCTTTCCCCATTGCAATGTTCTTTTAGAATTAGGTTATCATTTTTTTTTTTAGAAGAAATTAAAATATCATTTTATTTTAGGTTTTAGATTGGCAAAATATATATATGCCTCAAACTTTATATGGATTGAGTTATATTTATTTTGATAAAAATATTTATATATAATTATTAACCCCTTTTTACCTGAGATTTGTCTCATAAAATAGTTCATATTCTTTAGTATGATTCTCGTTTTTCTTTTCCCTTTCATGCATAGTTATTTCTCTCTCCCTTTCTTCTTAGCGTTCAAGCCTTGATCGTTGGTTCAACTTTAATCATTGTTATTTCCTCTAATCACAGTTTCTTCCTCCTATTTTTATCACAATTTTCAAGTCTTAGATGGCTATTATCGACTCTAATCCTTATCCCTTTTAACAATTATTCACTATTGTTGTTGTAAATAAATCTTCTCAATTCTCTTTCTTCTTTTTCAACACTTTTCCAATATAAAATTCACAAACAAAAAAATTGTATATGGATTGTTTTGGATAAAAAACCTATTAAGGATAATAAATGGTCACATACAGTTGCACATTGTTCACAAGTAATAATATGAATACTATGTATCGTTTTTGAATTAGATAATAAATTCAAATTTAAAAAGAAACAGTTTTTGTGTTTGAGACCAATTGATAACCAATAAAATGTAGTTGAAGGTTGGTAGGAAATTTGAAAAATGAATAATGATAGAAAGCATATGTTTAAGTTTCAACCCTTATAATGGGTAAGGATTGTGATCATATTGCAACAACATTTCACTTTATATTACCAACTAAAATAATTGGTTGAGGATGTAATAAATTTTTTAACCATCTCTTTGATACAGTAAACATGAAAGTGAATAGTATTTGAAAATTGGTTTGGTTGCATTTTTAGTATTTTGAAGAGGGAAAAATAAAAGGAAAATTGCATAAGATAACATTTTGAGAATATGATATAGAAATATAGCACATTGTTTTAGAATTTTGCAAATATAACAAAATTTTCACTTCTAAAAAACATTTCATCTTAAATTTGTTATTATTCCTAAACTACCCTTCAATAACTTATTTCTCTTCCACTTTTTCATCACATACTCATTATTTATTTATTCTCTCACTTTGTAAGGTCCTAATTATTTATTTATTCTTATATGAGAAAAATTATTTGTTTTTTCTGTATTAATCATGATTTTAGAATATCAATAGTACATTAATTGCAATATAAAATATAATGGTGTTGTTGATTAGAGTAATTTAACTTCATTTGTGATTTTGTTTTTTTTACTTTATTCTATTTGTATTTTGGGTTGAATTTGATTTCAAATGATGTTGTTTTGTTTTTTTTACATTAATTTTATTTTGATTTTATTTTGTCTCAGTTTTGTATATCAGTACTGTGATATACTTATATGATATGTATTAGTTGGTTGATATACTTACTACGTGGTTTTCATTTTTTTCAAATTTTATGCTGTTCATTATAGTATTTTGAGTTGAATTTGATTTCAAATGATTTTGTTTTATTTTTTTACATTGATTTTGTTTTGGTTTTACTTTGTCTCAGTTTTGTATATCAGTATTGTGATATACTTATATTATATGTATTAGTTGGTTGATATACTTACTACATGATTTTCATTTTTTTCAAATTTTATGCAGTTCATTATAGTATTATTAAGTATACGAATGATGTAAGTCAGTGTATCATTATCAAGTATAGCAACAATATATTGTTAAAGCATATCACCAAGGTGAATCATTATCAAGTATATGAATCAAGTTTACAATTGTATATCAATAGTATAACAAGTGTATAAGTAGGACTTCAAGCATATCAAGTGTATTTAATCAATCAAATGTGTAAGTGAAGAATACTAATTAAGTGTATTTGCACAGTGCATTGGGTGTATCAAATATATCATGTACATCAAACGTATCAAATTTGTTGAGTGTACCAATGAAGCATAACAAGTTTATTAGTGATATATAATATCAAGTGTATCAAACTTATAAGTGAAACCTTTAAGTGTATCAAATTAATCAAGTGTATCAAGACTTAAGGGGTATCAAGTGTATTAAGAAGAATCAAGTGTAACAAAGAATATTAATGTGTATCAAGATGTTTCAGGTATGTATCAAAAGATATAAAGTGTATCAGGGAGTATTAGGTGCATCAAGTATATCTATCAAATATATCAGTAAGAAGTATCAAGTGTATCAAATGTATATAATAATGTGGACATTTGTGACATTTTATCTCTTGATGTGTGGGTTGACTTTATTTTTGCTATTTTCACAAATAATAAAATATGTGTGCTATAAACTTAATTAATATAACTTATTTTGCCTTTTATTTATTTATTTCTTTTTTTTTTTTCTGGAAGTGCCTCCAACTAAAAAGTGTCCCAAAGAAGAATGGGGAGAGTTTGAGTTAAAAAAAAGTGGTGGTGTGGGCGGGTCAAAGATAGGGGTTGACTAAGGTAGTTCTAAATTCAAAATTTTAAAAGGAAAAGAAAAGAAAAAAATGAAATGAAATTATTTTCCCTCTTCCTTGCAAAGACGCTGAAACCCACGTCGTTGCCGACTTAAAACACGACCGCCACCTATTGCTCACTGCCGCCCACCATCCCTCCCAGGTAGTCGCCGTTGAGACCCCTATCGAATCCTTCTCTCTCTCTCTCATTCTCCTCTCCTCTCCTCTCAATCGCTCTTCCTCACCACACTTCACCTTTCCAAGCATTGTCTGCTGTTCGCGCTGCTAACCACGCCGCCCCTTCTCGTGGCCGATCCAGGATTCGGTGGATTACGGTGGCGAGTTTGCAGTGAGTAAAATTATGGTTTTATTCCGTTTTCTTTTTTCTGTCTTTGTTGAGCACCTTATGTTTCGGCCTATAAACAATTTACCCATGTTGTTTCGAGGTTTTGGAGTTTTCGTCTGGTTTTGGCTGCGGCATACGTATGGGTGACGTTTGATTATTGTTTAGGTCTTAAAGTCCCTTCAAAACATATTTTTGGTTGTTGTTAAGTTGGGGTTTTTTATCCTTATTCTCGTGTTTTTCTTACATTCGAGTTGGTGGTGGAATTAAGGTGGTTTTGATAAAGGGACGTTTGGGTAAGTATTTAATGACTTTCAAGTGACCTTACAGGTTCAAATTGAATCTTTTTTTAAAAAATAATAATAATAATAATAACAGGTTGAAATTGAATCTTAATCATGCTATTAAGTTGTTTATGGATATTGGAGATTGGGATTAATCATGACATTTTGTTAGGGTTGGAAATGTGGTTTTGGCAAGCTAAAGATAGTTTTACCTTCGTAGTTTTTGGGCTTAATTTGAGGTAAGTGGTTCTTTGATGATGGAATTAGAACTACCGATCCATGGAATACTGCTGCTTGTCGACTTAGCGTTGATATGGTATCTGACTGCTATATTGTAATGTTTGTTTGCTATTTTTTTTTTTAAGCATGCCATGTACATTGACGGTTTGTGTGAGGTTCTGTGTGACACAAATGTTCATGGCATGTGCTCTGTGTAGGCTATGAGTTGTGTACACCGCATTTGTGTGATGTCGGTGTCATATCTCATAAAATATTTACACCTAAGAGTTGTGTATACCATATCTATGTGATGGAGAGTGCCATAACGTATAATCTTATGTTCTGGTTTCTTGTATGCGCGCTGGATGCATTTGAACATTTGTGTAACTCAAATATGCATGGTGGACCTCGCCAGGGGTCACATTCTACGTATTTTTATTATTTTATGATACTCATCCTTTCCCATTTTATTTTCTTCTAGGTAAAGGCAAGAGGCCTGGCAGGCCGTTGCAATGCGGGCCAAGGGAACAGATTAGTCGTAAGCTTCTGCATCATGATTTTGATTTGTCGTTTTTTATTAAATTATTCAAGAGTACAATGACTAGCATTGGAATGAGTCAAATGTTCCGTTTTGAAATTTCTATTTTGGTTTTAAATTATTGTTTAAGGGATCGTGAGCAAATTCTATGTTATTTTATCTAATAAAGTTTTTGTGGATTTTCTTTTTATTAATCACAACCAAAATTTATGTTTAACCTTGCATGCATAGCAAACACAAGGTTTTTTTTTTCAGGAAAGTCGGGTCGTTACAAGAGCCATGGAGGCGAGCGACAGGGCTGGAACTTCAGAGGAGATTGGTCTTATTGGAGATGGCCTCTCAATTCCTTTGGGTGGGCCTATATATGCACCCAACTTGGTTGGTCCGCTCACCAGGGTCCCTCACTTTGAGTCTTCTGTTGTTCAAGAACTTCAGGTTCTCATATATTTTCTTAAAAACATGACTTTGCACCTTTGTTTCTGTTCTAGATTTAATCCTTATTCTTGAGCAGAGTCTGGAGGCAGAGTTACACTTGGATTCATCTCAACAATGTGATGAAAATATTTCGTATGTATATTTTTCTCTCCCTTGAATGTGCTCTGCTCATGGTTGAATTTGTTAATTTACAACTACTATTCTGCAGGATTGACGAACTTAAGATATTTACTGAAGAACAGTTATTGAATATGGCCTTGGAGGAATCATTGCAGGTTTGCAAACCGAGTGTTCCATATCACTAGTACATTCCTGTTAAAAGAAATCACTTGGTAAACTTTTTGTCTGCTGTTCTAATGCAGAGTCATGGGAATGCTAATAACCAGTCGGAGCTTCAAGAAGAAAATATGAATGCTGGGTTGCTCAGGTATTTAATTGTGATTGTTATTTTATACTTTTGAAGAGTGTTTATTTGAACTTGGGCTTGACATGGATATCTGCCCTGTCACTTTTTGACTTAGGCGAAGGTATTAGACCAACAGGATTGACATTTCTGCACATCCACCCCATTGGCAACTATTTTAGTGAAAATACAATTTACATTGTACAGCAGTCCCCTTCCCCAAAAGTCCATAGAAGTGTAAAATAGATTTTATAGATGGTAATCCTTGTACATGAGTAGAAGGGAACCAAAGAAGCAAATTTTCTTTTTATGATCTCCCAATAATAGTGTCCTTGGTCACAGAACACCCCCTTTAAACAACACAAGTAGAACTAATGGCAGCATTTTGTTTTGTTTATATGTACGTACTTACACACACATATAAAGATATATATATATATATATCCGTGAGTGTTCTGGCCAACTTATGCGCTCTTCTACTAATCTCACAAGACAACCCACCTGATCTGACAATATTTGGGTGTCAAGGAAACCCGAATTTAATTAATTCTTATGTAGGTGGCCACCATAGATTGAAACTCCTACCTCTTATCTATTTATTGAAACTTTGCCCCTCTTTTACTACTAGGCCAATCTGTGATGGTTATAACAACATTTTGTTTGAGCTACAATTTGGTCTTTCTGGTATGAAAGGACTCAAGAATATTTAAGAATAAAGAAAAATCTTTGAATGAAGTGTTTGAGTCGTCTTTTTTGTGCTTCTTTATTGGTGCACAAATGTTCTTCCTTTTTAGTTAAACACTTTTGTTATACAAGTATTTTATTCAGATGTTCTTTCTTGAGAATAAAGAACTCTTAAGAATTTTTTTATACAAATGTTCTTCCTTAGAGAGGTTCTTTGTAATCCCTTCGGATGGGCCCTCCTATTTTATATTTCAGACTTTCAGTTAATTAATAAAATTGTTTCCTTGTGAGGAAAAAAGAACTCAATAAGAATTGTTTCTCTTGTAGTAATATTAGTAATAATAACAATGAATAATTTTGAATCTGATTAGTGAAGTTAATTAATGCAAACCTTGGGATGTTTATGGTTGGTGTTCTTATTAGCAAAGGAAGGAACCTCTATTTAGAATTCATTTTTACTTGCCATGAAAACCTCAACCTCTATGGAATCGTGGAGCTAATATGTGAGAAGATAGTTCCTGCGGTTCTAGAAGCAACCTTCCATGCAAAGTACATTGTAAGGTATACAAGTCCCTGCACATAGAAAAATACACAAAACACTTCCAAAGATCACCTAACACAGTAGAAACAGGGTCAATCAGCTTCCCCTCTATATAATATTAATATCCACAATATATCAAGAGTTCCAGTCTAGCTAGGTCTCAATTCCACAAGAACAAGAAGCAACAAGAAGTGAAAATGACAAGCCAGAAAACGTAAAGATAATCGGTGATTCAAGAGAGTCATCTCTCCTTCTAGGGTTCACACTCCCAAAACATTCCGGCCTCACACTGATTCCCCAATCCCAACAAATACCCTTCGTTAGTCCCCCTCCTCAGTACATTGATCTGACACGTGCCTCCAATGGTTTAACTGGTCTGCTGAGCCCCTCCCCCTTATTAGCTTGAGGAATTCCTTTCTTACTCTTCTTCTTTTCATGTGCTTTCATAATAGGATGCCTCGCTTACGTTTTGGTGGGTAGGATCAATATGGAGGTCATTCTTTATGACATCTTCAGTTCTTCTAAGGAGTGAAATTACATTATTTAATATATTCCTTCTTATTTATTAATAAATATTAACTATTATTTACTGAAAATAGATAATTAACTCCCGGTTCACTCAGACTTGCATATAAACTTGACTTATATTCACTGTTTAATACTTTGAATGTTCCATTTTACTTCATTCTGTTTTTGGTTAAAAGGTCATTAATTCTTTTGTGGAAAAATGGTATTCTTAGAGAATGTGAAGAGGAAGTTAACGGGCACAATTTGGAGGCTGATTCGGTATCAAATGCAAATAGAAGCACAAATAAAATAACTACAAGGAAGCGAAAAAAGGAGGAACTTTCTAATATTGAGGTATGTTGTTCAGTGCTCATCTTTGAATTATGTCTTTTATTAGCTATAACTATTTTTATGGTTAAATTTAATGATTTTTCATTTTCATAGTACTTTTCTTTTAGAATAAGTAAAACAAGTATCAGCTGTACATTCTGTCTACAAGCTTTGCCATTTGACTCTTATTTTTTTATAAGTTTGTTTCGTGGTGCTATTGAATTATGGATTATTTGCATAGTTCTCTTGTTATTTATTGTTTGCTATCATGTATTTCTTAGCATTAGTCTAATTTCATTATATCAATGAAAAGACTGTTTTCTTTTCAAAAAAGAAAAGGTAGGTTTGTTATGCGGTGATATTGAATTATGTCATCTTCCCATTACGTTCAATTGACACTTTGGTATGATTTGTTCTCTATTAATTTGGGTGGTTCTTTTTCATATTTTTATTTCTGGATATGAGGAATGAGAATACTGGTGCATGTCTCTCTCATTCATTTTATCGGATTGTTACTTGACCCAAATATCATTGAGAAGTTAAAAACTTACACGATGTAAATAAAGGTAAAATACCATTCTGGTCCTTGTACTTTAGGATTAGTTTGATTTTAGTCTTTGTACTTTTGAGTGTCCAATTTTTCTCCCTTTTTTCAACAAATCTTAAATTTTAGTCTCATGCATTTCTACTCGTTAAAGATTCTGTGTCATCACTTCTTCCAGATTTGCCACAACAGAGCATGAGAGGCATGTTTCTTAACCCTAGCTTAGGAGCAACGTTTTAAATTTCAACGTCGATGACCCGATAGAAATGCCGAGTTTCAATTTTATGAAAATGTTGATGGAAATATTGATAAGTGATAACTTATTAATGTTGATAGTCTTGAAAAATTTATAAATATAAAAATTCATAATAAATATACAAATTAACAAATGATTTTTTCTTTTAATTAACATTAAATTTCTTATTTTTAATTGGGAAAAAATACATGTCTCTAGATTTTGAGTTTAGTTTCCATTTGGGCTCTATGTTTCATAATGTTACATTCTTAGCTTGATTGAGTTTGATTTCTATTTGGTTCCTAGGTTTGAAAATGTTACATTTTTACTTAGTTTTGAGTTTCTTTTCAATTTAGTTCCTAAGATCCCAAGATTTACAAGATTTACACTTTTACCTTTAATTTTTTTTATTAAATAGTCACTTTCAATTGTTGGTATTAATACCTATTAATTAACTTAGAATGATTAAGTTAATTATAACTAAATCAGTCATCACTAATTTTTCATCTCCATTAAGATCAAATCAAATATGTTTTATCATAATTATTTAGATTAGTTATTTGAAGGCTAATGTCAAATACCAAAGTGAGCATTGATCTCTTTTCATTTTTTGAATGAGAAGTTTTGTTTTTTTTGTTTAAAGAAAATGACCAAAATGAGCATAGTAAAAGCTTCAAGGTTAAGTGTAAAATATTGAAACCTTAGGACCAAATGAAAACTGACCTCAAAACTTAGGAGTCAAATGTAACATTTTGAAACCTAGGGTTCAAATGAATATTGAACTGAAAATTCAGGGAAAGTATAACATTTTGGAAACTAGACTCAAATTTGAGGGACCAACAGGACATCCTTCTCTTATCTAATATCAGGTCCAAATTCGCTTTATTTGATGACATTTTTGCTATATGTTGTCATTTTTCTGATGTAATAGAAATGTTGATTCACCCTTCATTTCAATATCAGACCATGAACGTATGGTGAATGTCAATGAAAATGTCCAGATGTCTTGGGATATGCAATAATTTGCTTAGACACAACTAGCTTTTGGGAAGAAGCTACCTCAGGGTTTTGAATGCATATGAGTGTCTTGGCTCCTACTGTTAAGGTTGGGCAAGGTGTGCAAAATCTGGTTTGAATAACCGTGGCTACTAAAAATAAATAAAAATGGTCACATATACATCAAATTCACAATTATTCTCGATTGTGTTTGAGTTGTTTTCAGTTTTCACACTCTTTCTCTCTGTTTTTGTTGCGGTGTATTTCTATCCTCTGGAGTTTTTGATCCATCTGTTCCTTTGTTCATATGTTAAGTATGGGAGTTATGCAAAATTGTTGTAATCTTGTGCTTGATAATTATTTTTAATACTTTTTCTCTTTTGATTTCTTAACTGATTTTTTAACACATTACATACTATTCAGGAAAAATCTATTGCAAAGGTGGCTGAAATTGTAAAACTTAAACAAAAACAGGAGGCAGACAGAGCTGTAGTGCAATTACATGCTTTCAAGTTTGTACAATGCTTTTAAAAAATCCCGTTCATGATATGCATAATATGTTTTGGGCTTATGATCATTAAATTTAGATTTTTTTTCCAGGTGGAAGAAGGATATTGCCAGTTCATCGTCAGAAAGTAAAGAGAGGTTGAAGTCCTTGAGGTCTACAAATTCTTCTGCAAAGGTTCCTCACGTATGGTTTCTTTGAGTTATTGCTACTACTATTGTTTATCTTTTACACACTAGTCCAATTATAAGATCTAGCATTATGTATTTATTTTTATTTATTATTTTTTATAAGAAACATAATTTTCATTGTCAAAAGGAGAATACAAAAGAGGGGGAGTTGAGATATTCCCCCATGCCAAAAAGAAGCACAACTAGTTGAAACATGCGTTAGGCTATAATTACAAAAGAATTTAGTGTAATGTGAGGTTGAAGTCTTGAGGTCTACAAATTCTTCTGTAATTACAAAAGAATTTAGTGTAATGTGAGGTTGAAGTCTTGAGGTCTACAAATTCTTCTGCAAATGTTCCTCGTGTATGGTTTCTCTGAGTTATTATTACTACTACTACTGTTTTTCTTTTACACACAGGTCCAATTATAAGATTTACCATTACTTTTTTCTTATAAGAAACATAAATTTCGTTATCAAAAGGAGAATACAAACAAGAGATATCCCCGCACACCAACAGGTTTCAAAAAGAAAAAGCCCAACTAGTGTAGACATGAGTTAGGCTATAAATTATAATTACAAAAGAATTTAACGGTAGAAAACCAAGTAGAAGTAAAAAGAGTGACAGTTTGGATTTCTTAGGAATTTAGAGGTAGAAAACCAACTATAAATGGTAGTTTTTGAGTCTATCTATTTGGCCAGAGGTTGTTTGATATCACTTCACTTTGAAACAATAATGAGTATGGAGTTGCACTTATTAACCCTGTATTTTATGGCATTTTTGCAGAAATAGTCAGGTAGGATTCATCTTTTGGGCTAGCAACTCTAAAAAAGAATGAAACAGTAGCTTTATAGTTGATCGGTTGGATTTTTCTTATTCCAAATCATGTAGAAGACTTAAGTTTGAATCTTGTTGGAAGGGCCTTTTCAAAGTCTGGACTGAAGCAAATGGAGAAAAGGAGCAGATGAGTGTTACAAAGTGTATTAGAGTCAAAACAATTTGGGAAGGAAGCACCAAGACGCTAGAGCGAGGCAGGAATTTCTCGGAATGCCTTAGTGCTAGATCCTAGAGATATCATTCTCTATATGATGCTTTTCCATTTTACTTGAAACTAGGTAATGACAGTCTCTGACAGAAGGATGAACGGTGGAGATTTTTTCTAGGACATGAAAGATACATGACTGAGAGTTCAGATTGTCACTCACTCTCTCGTGGTACCTAGAGAGAACCTAAAATAATGAGAATTCAATTTGTAACATTTTTGAGGATCCTAGATTTGTAAGAACCGAAGGAGCAGGATACTCTCCCGTAAGCAAAGGAAGTACACACAGAAATATTTCAACCGCCTTAGAATCATCATTGATAGAGTATTGTGAGAGAATATGCTTAAACGAGCTAAACAATTTTATAAATTTCTCAAGGTTTAGTGACTCTAGAAAAGAATCTTTAAATATCTGGTTTCTCTCCAATCTTTTATGAATTGCCCATGTATCTGCTGAATGTTATATTGGCCAGTTGGAGCCACCTTACCACTGGAATGCATAATCTTAAATGCGGAATCCTAACATGAAGTACAAAAGCTATTTTTGAATTGATCCTTGTAATTTTGTGATTTTTGTTTGATCATGAATTTCTTTTCATGTATCCCTGTCCACTGATGGGAACTGATAACATGTTAGGTGAAATCACTGAGCGATGGAAAACACGAATCTTTGCATCATCCAACGACTGTACTTTTTGTGGAGGTTTACCATAAATCTCGCAAGATGGTTAAGGTATGCTTCTCTTTTTCTTTAACAGCTGAAACGGGTTTGGTAGCAATAAATAGCTATCGATGAAGACTTAGTCAAATCACGGTTGAGAAATAGTGATAACATGTTTATTATTTCTTAGATGCTAGGTAGTAAATATTATGTTTCATGACTGCCATTCTCCTTACTGTTGATCAAACAGACTTTGTTACAGTAACGTCCTTGTGTTTATGTACCGAAGCTCACTACCAATATCTATTTCTCTTGATGACTATATACATTGAAGAGGTATTGACAAGTTATAAACAAGTACCATGCTTCTAGGCAATCTCCTAAAAGACAAAAGGACTTATTTTTGTGCTCTTCATTTTACTTAAGGATCCTGTATTTGCATTGTGAAACACAAGGAGTCCAGAAAGTTAAATATTTTAACTTGGATACCTTTAATGGAGGATGTTAGCTCTGATGGTAGAATTCAATGACAGTGCCCTGGCGGTTAACCTCTTTCTATGTGTTTTTCTCCGATTGTAGAAAATATAGTGTTTTACCTTGGATGCTTTACGGCATTTGAGTTTGCCACATCTTATACTTGTGGATATATGGGCTTAAAAGGAAAGTTAAAGAGCCAACCTGAGCACAACCTAGCAATAATGAACATGTACTCCCATTTTTTGAGATCGGATATTCTAATTTCCACACCAGTACATTTGTTGTACTAAGAAGTAGGAGAGCTAAAGAATTGTGGACCAATGTTGGAACTTGTATGTTGAGTAATAAACAAATCTCAAGAAGTGCGAACAAGTTAATGGAGAGGAAAGATTAGAACTAATGAGATGACAAATATTATGCTTCTTTGAGTGTTCGAAGATTTTGGTAGTTATTCTTCTAAATCAATTAGCTCTTGTTGTAATACTTTCTTGTACTACATTTACTGCCGTCTTTTTTTATTACTTAGGTAACAAACATAATTCAATTAGTTAAGGCATATACCTTCTACTAAGGGGTTTAGGGGTTCAGATATTTCACCTCAATGTCATTGAACTATGAAAGAAGGAACATTTTCTGATTATTTAGGTCCTCATTTTTATGTGACCTTCCTGTGATATTCTTCTTTACAGTCTCAAGAGTTCTTGGCCCTTGGACGACAAACGTTAGCAGAACTGAAAGACAAGATTTATTGCTCGACAGATACGTTAATGCAAAAGGCTGGGCAGCAAGATTCATCTGGATATTTCCTTGTAGAAGTAAGAAATTCGATGAGCCCAATATTTCCCAAATTTGATTTTAAATAACCAAATGCTGTTTTGTTTATAATTATATCCAGGATGTATTCTGCAATGATTTGAGGAATCCTTCCGCAATAGACTATAGCAAACCTATACTTGATTGGCTTAGAAACTCAGAGGATGAAGCTCGTAAGAAATGGGGATGCATCATAACCGGTGAATCCCAACAGAAAAGTTCAGTTGTAGGTGAAGTGTCAGATTTACATGTGCCTCATTTTAGATCAGTCAGCATGAACAAGGTTCGATTTTGTGACCTGAAATTTAGGCTTGGGGCTGGGTATCTGTACTGTCATCAGGTATATTGCTTATTTGGCTCTTTCATATGAATTCTGTTTTTCAAGTTTCATTTTAAATTAGAAGCCGAAGTCATATGGTCTAATGTTATCAAAACAATCACTTGTGGGCTCTTCTCAAGAGAGTACTCTAATTACCGCCCTTAGTTGGTTCCCTTCCTAGTAGGATTCCCCTTTTTTGTTCTCCGGGACCTTTATATATTTCATTAATATCAATGTATCACATTTGAAAAAGAAAAAAGAACTGCATTGACTTTGGAGGAGTCCTCGTTTACACAGGGAGATTGCAAACATACCATAGTGATTAGAGATATGAGGTTGATCCATCCTGAGGACGTACATGACCGTGGTGCTTATCCAATCGTTACATTTCAGCTTAGGACCCGAGCTCAGAAATGCGACGTCTGCAACATTTACAGGGCTAAAAAGGTTACTCTTGATGACAAGTGGGCGCAGGAAAACCCATGCTACTTTTGTGAAGACTGCTATTTTCTTCTTCACTACTCGAAAGAAGGGAACCTTCTTTACAACGATTTCGTGGTGCACGATTACTTGAAAGATTAGGTGGCTGAGTTTGTATAAAAATGCTTCCCACTTGGTCATTGAGATTCGTTCAGCAGTTTTGGTCGTGTTGAGGATTCTGTATAGGTAAATGGTTACGATTTTATTTTATTTGGAACGTTACTTATTCTTTTTGGGTTGGTTGTGCAATGGGGGATTGTTCTTATATTGTGTTTTTATGACAGGAAAGGTAAATTATTTTCTACTTACATTTCCTAGTCTCTGAAAAGATCTCTTTTCTTTATATCTCATAGAAAAATCCTAGTTTTTGGAGTTTAGATAATTGCACATAAGTTAGATGTTAAGATTATGTAAAAGAACAAAAAATTGATAACAAATATGAACTTGGTTAATTAATATTTACCATAAGGTTTCAATTTAACCAAATCATACCCTAAGCATTCCAATTTTTTTGTTTTTGTTCAACTTCATTTGTAGTTCCCAAGGTCAAGATTTTTGTTAGACTTCATGATATATCCACATAAAATAAACTTCTCGTTTCCTTGTTTGTTCAGAGAGAGTGACACATAATGTAATTGATTTTTTTGTTTGTTTGTTTTATAATATGAAGAGTTAAAAGAAATGAATGATGGGATAAAAATGGTGGCACCATCCATGAAGTGGGGACAAACACAAGGATTGGGCCCACCAAAATATTTAACTTAAACTTTTGAGTTTGAAAAATCTAAGGATGGAAATTTGAATTTTAAAGACTAAAATGTATTTTCTTAAATCACAAATTGAGCATGTACTCAAGTAATAATTTATGTGATCACACCTTTAAATTTAAAGGGAAAAATCGTAAAAAATAGCAAATTTGATAAAATATTTATAACATATTGCAATGATAATAGACACATAGTCACTGATATGCTTCTATAAGTGACATTGATAGACAGTGATAAAAGTCAGCGACAAGTCTATGGATAGAATTCAAAAAATTTTTATATCTTGTAAATACTTTAATTTATTTTGCTGCTTTCAAAATGTTCCAATTATTAAAGTTTTTTCTTTTCCAGTGAATTCTATTTAGAATTTTGTGATATCGAAATAGTCCATTTTAAAACATACAAAATAAAAAGGGCAAAATTTAGGAATGTGAGAATAATAAAAGTTCATAGTACATCAACACATAAAGTAGTTTGATATATTTATTGGTAGATATACGTATTTGGTGGTGTAATTAGATGATAGCCTAAAATGAAGCATATTAGTTGTCAAAATTGATATGTTATAATAAAGATTTTAGACGTAAAATTAAGTATATCATATGGTACTGATATATGTAAATTTATGTTCAACAGTGTATGTAAATTTTTCTGAACATCTGAAACTTCAACAGCAATTCTTTTATATGTTGCTCATAAAGCATCTCTTTGTATTGGTAGAAGAAAAGCTAAGATCTTGATTCTCAACCTCTATTCACTTGTACATACGAAATATAAAGTACATTAACAAAAAGAAAATTATTATAAGTGACAAACTTGAAAATGTTTGCCAACATTTACCAAAATTTTAGATTTTATTAATAATAGACACTGGCTAAAATCTTATTATGTTTCATAAATATTTTGGTTCGTTTGTTATATTTGGCTTACTAATACTAGACATACCACAAAATCAGGTTTAAATTCTTTTCGTTATTTTACCATTTCAGAAAAATTATTGTTAAATTTGCAAATGCTATTATATATTTTTTTTGCAAGTCATTGTAGTTTAAAAAATTGTAAAAAATAGCAAATTTACAAAATATTTACAATATATAGCAAAATTTTCAGATTCTATCAATAATAGACATTGATAGAAGTCTATCAATTTATATCATTGATAGAATCCAAAATTTTATTATAGCTCGTAAATATTTAATTTATTTTGCTATTTTTAAAAATGTTCCGGATAGTTTTTCAAAAAATTAAAATGAAAAGCTACTAATTTCCATTGGATAAATAGGAAAGAAAGATAACCAAATTTGATCTAATATTATAATTTCTTTTAGGTACGATAAAAGTAGTAGATATGATCAACTAGCGGCGCATCCAGAAATCATATGTAGGGGCACTATATAACAAAAAGGGGTATTTTTAAAAATAGCAAAATAAATTAAAATATTTACAAGCTATAACAAAATTTTGGATTCTATCACTGAATAGTCTTCTATCACTATAGTATATCAATGACTATCAGTGATAGAATTTACTATAGGTTGTAAATATTTTGTAAAATCTACTATTTTTAAAAATTTCTCTAACAAAAAAATTAGATGTAGTAAATGAGATTCAAACTCAAGATATTGGGGTTTTGAAGGGGGCACAACCACTATACTAAAGTCAAAATTTAATAATAATAAAACATTATTTAATATATATTATAATCTAACACTTCAAAATTAATATTAAAATACAAAAATCGGAAATGTGAGAGGGGACACGTGTCCCTTAACCCCTTAATAAATCTACTCCTCTGAACAACAGATCTCGTAGTTATGAACACCATACCTCTTAGTTATGAACGGTGTTATACACTACTCTGCTTTAGCAAGTTAATTTTTGTAATTGGTTGTAGCTGAGTATGTATATATTTGTTTTCAATTAATTGATCAAATCTAGTGGGTGAGGAAAACGGGTGGTTGGTTTTAATTGAGTTAGATAATTATGTTTTTATCTTTAAATAAATAAGCATATATTCATGGATGAATTATTATCATTGTATGATAATATAATATATAACGCATAGTATGTGTATGAGGCTTATCTCCAATTTTGTTTTCAAATATCAAATATATATTGGTTTATTGAAAATAATTTAATTAAGTCAATAAACTATATTTTAATCTTTTATAGGTAAATTTACATAAATATAACAAAAGTGTTAAATATTTACAGGTCGTATTCATAAATTCCATATTTGTCTTTATTGGTTTTTATTATTGTGGCACGATTTTTCAGTTGTTTCTCTTCTTTTTTTTTTTTGCAATTTATTCACTTTCTTTGCGATTTATTCATTTGCTTTTTTAGATTTTTTTTCCTTTTTAATATTCTTCTTCATCTTCCTCATCTTCAACAATATCAAGATGTTTATATTCTTGTTAGACTCATGCCTAAAAAAAGAAGGGAATTAAGAAGTGTTCTCGGACCATCTTGAAGTTGTGGTAGATCTAGATGAAGGACAAAAAGGTTTTAGAGTTGAATCTCGAGCAGTCAAGTGGAATCCCAGGCAAGATTTAGGATAGGAGGGACAATGTTGAGATGTCATTGAAAATGTCTTCTTCTAGTAGTGTACGAGACAATGTTGAGATGTTGTTGAATATAGGTTCTTCTTCTTCTATTTCAAATGATAAAGTTATAAGAGAGATTTCTTATCATGGTAATTTGAAGGACAAAAAATTATTTGAAAGCAAAGAAGTGCTTTCAAAGTATTTTTGCATAATAGTAGTGAAGAACAACTTTCAATTTAGAACCATAATCAAATTTGAGATTTATTGAATTCAAATGTTTATAAGAAGGGTGCAATTGATATGTTAGGGCATCTCTTTATAGGAAGAGCGAGTAGTGGATTCTATGAAAATACATTTATGACCATGAGTGTTCACTGAATAATACCCAAAGTTGCCACATGCAAGTTTCTTCAACAGTAATTGGCAGTTGCTTGATAGATGATTTTAGGTTCATGTCTACTTTCCATTCCAAAAGCGATTATCCATAAGGCTCGTACAAATATTGGAGTTAATATAAGTTATCAAAAAGCTTGGAGGGCAAAAAGAGCATATAGTAAATATATTACAAGGTGACACAATTGAATCGTACACATTGATTCCAAACTTCTTTAATAAATTGATTGAATCTAACTTAGGTATGATCATCTCTCTATATCAAAGTCTATCTTAGAATAACAAATATCAAATCCTCCCTCTTGCATTTGTTGAAATGAATTTCATTTCAACAGAATAACCTAGATAACTTAGTTTTAATCCTAAGTGTATTATGAACAGACGAACGAACATCGGTCATGTGCTTGTGGACAAGATGATACTATTACCACCAACATACTTCATATCCCACTTACATCTCCCTGGTATCTATACCCACTCACCTCTTTTAAAACTATCAATGTGGGACAAGGAAAGTTAACTTTGCTTATAGGCTTAGGCCTACATGTCATTTCCAACAATCCACCACAAATGACTATAACAACAAAGTTACTGGGTAGACGAAGGAGAATGAGTTTTTAACGAATTTTTTCTGAGCTAAGATAGGATATTAAGCTTAGACATCAATCCGAAGATTTGAATTGTTGCTTAGTGAAGTAAGCATAGAGAGAGTGAATTATATCTTGAACTTCCAATAACACTGGTTGAGACCCTTACAACACTCTTTAATCTTAAACCTCATATCATCGTGAAAGCTTTAGATAGAGATCTTTAAACTCTTTCATAGAAGGCGGACCCACCTTTACTATCATGTTATATGCTTCATAAAGTTTGCTAAAACAAACCACTAAAAAAGAGCTATGAAGACTTCATCATCATTCATATAAATTATAGACCCCTAAAAGGTTTTAATATCATCCATCAAGTTCATTCATGGACCATCCACACAATGGGCTATGGACCATCAAGTCTATCGCAACAGATCAAGTAATAAGAGGCTATCGACCTTCAAGTCCATCGCAATAGACCACCCAATATCAAGTGTTATGGATCACCGAAGGGCTTTAAGCCCATGTTCACTGAGGAATCTAGAATCACTTTTATGGTCTGGTTAGTCTTTTGGTTAAAAGATCAGCCAGGTTATTCTCAGATTGAACAAACTCTAAGGAAATAGTTCCTTCCTTTAGCAGATGTTTCACTGCTTCATGCCTAAGACGTATATATCTTCTTTTGCCATTATAAACACTGTTCTTGGCAATACCTATGGTAGCTTGTGAATCATAGTGTATGGACACATGTACAAATGCCCCCCACAATGGTACATCTCTTAGTAGGTTTTAACCCACTCGCCTCTTGTCCTGCCAATTCTAATGCGATAAACTCAAATTCCATAGTGAATCTAGCTAACTTCCAAGATATTACTCCACTTCCACGACTTCCAAGATCTAACCTCATCATTATTTGTAACCCAGTTTGCATCACAATATCCTTCTAATACGACATGGAAGTTGTTAAAGTGTAAACAATAATTTTTTATCCATTTAAAATATCTCAACAGATGATGTAAATCATCCTAGTGGTATCTATCATGATTATGTGTATATCTACGTAATCTACTAACATGATATGCAATAATGGGTCTCGTGTAGTTCATTAAATACATAACACTACCTATCATCTTTGCATATTCAGGTTGAGACACGATATCTCCTTTATTCTTCTTAAGATGTGTAGCACCTTCAGGAGTTCTTACTCGAGAAAAATCGAAGGAATCAAATTTCTTTAATATTTTCTCAACGTAATGAGATTGACATAGGAACAAACTGATTTCATTTTTTCTGATTTTAATACCAAGAATTATGTCTGCTTCTCCTAGGTCTTTCATTTCAAAATGTGATGACAAGAACAACTTTGGTAGTACTCCATTAATTCCATGTTTGTTCCAAAGATCAACATGTCATTAACATATAAACATATTATTATACAATCAGCTCCTAACAACTTTGAATAAACATATGTATTTGAAGAATTTACTTTAAATCCATTGTTTATCAAAGTATTATTAAATTTTTCATACCATTGTTTAGGAGCTTGTTTAAGACAATAGACAGATTTTTTAAGTTTACATACTTTATTTTGTTGGCCAGTAATTTTGAACCCTGTTGGTTGTGTCATATAAATTTCTTCTTCTAGATTATCGTTTAGAAAAGCAGTTTTTACATCCATTTGATGAATAAGAAGATCATGTATGGTAGCTAATGCAATCAAGGCCATAATTGTAGTTAGCTTAATTACAGGGGAATACATGTCAAAGTAGTGACCTTGTTTTTTAGTATGCCCTACCACTACTAATCTTGTATCTTTCTATTGATCCATTTGGTCTTGTTTTTCTTTTGAAGATCCATTTACACTTAATTGGCTTACTTCCCTTGGGAAGGTTTACTAATTCCCATGTTTGATTCATGGTTAAAGAATCTAGTTCACTCTTAATAGCCTCCTTCATATACTTGACTCTACAGAGTTTAAGGCTTCTTGGTAAATTTTAGGATCCTCATCTATTAGATACAAACTTGTGAAATTACAATCAATTTCATCGTGTCTTTCGGCTATAAATGTGCTTAAGAAATCTGGTTCAAAACTATTCTCAGTTCCTCTCTTTTACTTCTTCTAGGTTTTAATTCACATTTTACATTAGATGTATTAACAGTTTCAAATTCAAGTGTTTTACTAAGGGGTTTTCAATATCATGCATACTGCTCGACAAGCAAGGAACAGACAAAGATTTCTTTAAAGGAAAACACGCTCAATTAATTTTGCATCCCTAGATTCATTTGTGGTTTTATCATTTAAACACATAAAGCTATATGCAGCACTATTTTGAGCACAACCGATAAATATACAGTCAAAGGTTTTATACCCTACCGTATATTTCTTCAATTCAGGAAATGGTACCTTAGCCAAGCATCCCTAGACCCTTAAGTAAGAAAGATTCGGTGTGTATGGTTTTCACAGTTCGTAAAGAGTTTTATTCAGTTTTTTGTGGGGAACCCTGTTAAGAACAAAAAAAAGAAGACAATACGGCTTCCCCTACATGTAGATAGTAAAAAACTTAATAATAGCATTCATCATTTTTTTAAACTATTTTTTCGTTCTGCTATACCATTTTGTTGTGGTGAGTAAGGAGCAGTAAATTTATGAATAATAGCATTTGATTCACAAAATTCCTTAAGAGTTTATCACTGTATTCACCACCTTTATTTGAGCTTAATTTTTTTATCCTTTTACCTAACTGATTTTCAGTTTCTATTAGTTTCATCTTTTGTTTTTATAAGATAAATCTTAGTAAATCTAGAAAAATCATCAACAAAATCTATAAAATAATATTTTCACCTTTACTTGTAGTGTTTTTGAAATAAGCTAGATTAGAGTGAATTAATTCTAATAGTTAAGTACTTCTAGTCACAACTGGTTTGAAAGGTTTCTTAAAATATTTACTTTCTATACAAACAGAGCATTTACCAGTTTCATGTGATTTCAGATGCATTAATTAGTTTTAAATCTTCAAGCTTTCTAACTGATGCAAAGTTTACATGACCTAGTCTACCATGCCACAAATCAACAAATTCAACTATGTAGGTGGAACTAGAAACATTTGCATTCATTGAAACGATATTGAGTACAAACAGAGGATTAGACATATATCCCTAACCGACAAATTCTCCGTTTTTGGTAAGGACAATCTTGTCGCCTTCTAGTACAATCTTGAAACCTGTCTGATTCAACAGACTACCAGACATTAGGGTCCTATATAAGGAAAGAACATACAAAACATTTTCAAGGATAAAGTTCTTCTAGAAGTTAATTTCAAAATAACCTTTCCTTTCCCAAGTACTCATGCAGTCACTGAGTTTTTCATAAATATGCATTCTCCATTTATAGTGTCCTCATAGTCATGGAGAAGTTCTCAATTGGTGCGAAAGTGTCTTGAGGGCTCCAGTATCGAGAATTCAATCCGTCTTTTCAATTAGGTTGACCTCCACAACAACTACTATGTCATTGTCATCTTGTTCAGCAAGATTGACTTGAGGTACAGGTTTCTAGTTTAGTCTCCCTTTCCTTTGATGGCATTGGTAAGATTTATGTCCCTCATTTTCATAGACATAACATATTAGCTTCTTCTTCTTGATTTTCCCCCAACAGCCTTGAATTGTCCCTTCTTTTGTGATGTTTTTCCATTATTCCTTTTAACCTACTTGGACTTGTCTCTGTTAACAACAGAAGATTCAAGTAAGTTAACATTAACAAAATTTAGATTTTTAGAAGCGAGCTCATCTTTTAGTGTATTAGCTTCTTCTGTGGGCATATAGCTGATCAACTTCTGAAGTTTCAAGTCCTTCTTTTTGTGCTCAAGTGATTTTGGTAGTCGTTCCATAAAGGAGAAAATTTCTCAAGCAGAACATTCGCTTGGAGTATTTTACACATCTTCATTCCTTTAAATAGAACAATTGCCACTAGGTTTTCGTATTGATGAATTTGTTCCACAATAGGCTCGTTGTTTGTCATTTGGAACTGCAGTCACTTTCCAACAACGTACTTTTTCCGCCCTACATCAACTCCACCATATTGAGATTCCAAAATACTCCAGATATCCTTGGTAGATTTTTTAGCCATGAACAAATCGAACATTGGATCTGACATGTGGTTCACCAGATAACAGCAAACTATCTTGTTGACTTTGCGTATTTCTCAGGATCACTATAGATACTTGCTTCACTTAGTCAAGAGCAATGGCAGGAGGACTCGTGGAAGATTCTGGATCAGAAGTAGTTGCTGGAGGGATTAGACGGTGGATAGGTGGTAAGAGCATAGTTCACTTTCAGCTGCTCAAAGAAAATTAATAATTTTTGCGATCATCGTTGGTAATTTGTTCCATCAAGCAATCTTGGTTTGGACAGATCCAGCAGAACTTTGTTGGAGGTTTTGATCGACGTTGTTGTATTTGCTTTCAAATTGTAGAAAAAGTATGTTAAAAAATATTGAATTGTTGTGTCGTGATGAACCACTACTGTAAACGCAAATACGGCCGATTGTGGTACTAATCGCGTTGTCAGTTACTCCTCAAGGTTAACACAATTGCCTTATTCTGACATGCACTCGTCGGAACAAGGAATAGAAACAAAATCATTTTAAGCTCAGAACTTGTAAGTGGAAAGAGGAGGGAACATGGAGAAGAGAGAATAAAGAATTGTAATGGGAAGTGATTTTTGAGTGATAATCCCAAATGGTGAAATGGCTGCAATTTATAGAGGAGCAAGTGTGGGAAGGAGAGGTCGAGAGGGAGAGACAAAACAAACGCACATTAGAACAAATCAGATGGCCAAAGACTGTGTAGGAGAGCGACACGTGGCCAGATACAACCGAACGCCCAACGACTGCGTAGGAGAACGATGTGTGGCCAGATACTACCGAATGCCCAAAGACTAGCTAGATAGCGACGCGCGGCTAGACACCAGGGATCAAAAAGTAAATTCAACAAAAAAGTATAGGTAATAAAAGTAAATTCTTTGTTTTGAAGTTTTCTCTAGTTCTTCTTAGATAGGATACATATTTGATGTTTTCTATTATCCAAAGCTAATAATAAAAATTGGAGAAGATTTAATCAATCTTCTAATTAAGTTTTTTTTTTTTAATGTTATTTTTATTTATTTTGTGTTATCTAATTTTATGGCATTTAAGATTGGGGCATTTTTAAAAATAGCAAAATAAATTAAAATATATTCAAGCTATAACAAAATTTTAGATTCTATCACTGATAGTCTTCTAGCACATCAATGACTATCAGTTATAGAATTTGCTATAGGTTGTAAATATTTTGTAAGATTTGCTATTTTTGAAAATTCTCTTGGTCAGTTAGTTATATTTTAAAGAAATTTTTTTAAAAAAGATATGAGTACTTTTTTAAAAGAAATTATAATTAGTTGAAGACGAGGATATTTGCTACATTTATAAATGATCAAAAATGGTTATTTAGTTTGGAATATTTTCAAATGAGACTTTATAAATAACTATTCTTCTTGTTATCCCAATTTAATATTATTGTTTAACATTTTTCTAAAAGCTTATTTCAAATGTTTATCAATGTCAAACTTCTTTTGTAATCTCAAAATTTAGTTTGAGTTGTTGCCTTGCATTTGAATTTTTTTTCATCACTTATTTTCTTTAAATTAAATACTTTAAATAAGACTATCAAATTATATCAGACTTATGTTAATTACCATACTTTACTGGTATATCACATATATAATTTTTACAATTTGTAATTTAAATATATATTATAATGGATTGTTTTCAACAATATGAACCAAAATATTTATAAATATAAAATTTCATAATTTATCCACGATAGACTCATAGACATTGATAGACTTCTATTAGTGTCTTTGTCACTGGAATAATTTAGAATATATTATTGATATATTTTGAAATTTTGTTATATTTTAAAATATTTTTAGCAGTTTTGTTCTTTTAAATAATCTCTCATCATAATATGTCTTAGGCTAAATTATAAAAAATGTCCCTCAACTTTGTGGTTTATGTCAAAAACACTCCTAAGCTTTCAAAAATTTCAAAAGTGTCCTTAAACTTTGAAAAATGATTAAAAAATCTAATTATGGTTGGTTTTGGATGGAAGCCGTTAAAAGTTTTGTTGCAAAAATAGTCTTGAACTATTGAAAAGTTTCATAAATACTTTTAAACTTAATAAAAGTTCAAAAGTACTCCAATTAATTCAATTTTTACATCAAATTTCTTAGCATTCAAAATAAAAATAAAAAATTTAAGTTAAAGCTATAGTTTTAAATCTATATCAATATGTCGATATTTCGATCGATGTTTCCTCAATTCCATGAGTTTGATATCAATAGAAGGTGTGAGTAGGTATTTCAATTACATCATAGAAAAATCTACGAATCACAAAAAATAAATATCAAAATGACACTAATACAATAAATATAATTAAATAATAGACATATTTACTTATTTGAAAACAATAATATATCTATTTACTAATTTAAATTTATTTTTTGAACTCTTTTATTTTTATAATTTTTTTTAGAAATACCCATCAAAATCAAAATTTCTATAAAATTAAGACTATGATTCATAAATCAACATCAACATTTTAAATATTGATTAAAACATAAAATTTCACAAAAGCTCATGAAGTTTTTTTAAAAAAAGAATTCTCTTAAAACATATTAAAACAATAACTAGTCAAATAAAAAAAAATTCTTACATCGATAGATCTACCAGACTATCACAGTATGTTAATAGTCAAATACAATTTTTTATTAAAAAATTAAATGTATGTTAATTACAATAATAACTATTGAGATTGGTTGTGTTCGTGATCTATCATTTTGTGTTAATAGTCAAATAAATTTAAAACTATAGTTTTAACTTAAAATTTTGATTGATAAGAAAACTAGTGTAAAATTTAGATGAATGAGAGTATGTTTTAAACTTTGACATTTATGAAACTTTTCAATAGTTCATGAATATTTTTGAAATAAAATTTTAACGGTTTCAATAAAAAGACTAATAATAAGTATATTTTTTAACATTTTTTAAAACTTTAGAAACGGAATGGAATATATAACCAAGACATTGTATTTTCAAAAGTTTAGCATGGTTTGAATCACACGAGAATAACTCGAATTGTTTACTAAATATATATTTAGTCAAGTGAATGAATCCAAAAATATAAAACAAAATTTGGGTTCCTTTTTACTAAGCAAACCTAAAAACTTTACATTTCGATTGGTGGACATCAATGTTTTCAATATTACATGAAATGATAAATTAGGTTTCAATAAAAGAGAAAAAAAAGGAGAGAAAGTAGAAAGGGCATTAATTGTGGAAGAAGGCAAAAAGGAGTATGAAAGAGGAAGAAAGGAAAATGGAGATTGCCCTCATTCCTCTGCCACATTTGGGCTCCACACCCTTCCCACAATTTGTACTTTCTTTTTTCTTACATAACTCCCTCGCCACCTGAATCCATACTTTCATTTCATCCCCTTTAATTCCTTCTCCCAGCCGCCATTGCCCCATCTCTGACACAGCCCCATTTTTCCATTTCCTTCTAATTCTTCATCCACACCCATCATTTCTTTCTCCATTTCGCCTCATATTTTCACTTTCCTTTGCTTTTCCTTCAAGCATGTTTTGTGGGGTTCTCTCCATTTCACTTTCTTGCCATTGCATGTGAACCCCATCTCCTTTTTCTTCTTTCTTTTCTGCTTTCAACTCTCCTCTCAATTTTCGACTCTGGGTTTTGGATTTGTTGACTTGTAAGATCTACTGTTTAATCGCTTACCTGTGTCATTTGAAATTTGAACTCTCTATCTTTCTGTTGATTTACATGGAAATCGTTTCAAGATCTCCATTCATTCTCATTTCTTAGTTTTATCGATGTGTTCTGATGATTTGTTCTTATGGGTGTCTCTTATAGGTGTGTTTTCTTTTGTAGAAAAGGATTCTGGGTGGGTCAATCTTGTTTCTCCATTCAAATAAGGTGCGTGATGAGGAACTTTATTCGTGGGAATTTTGTGCATCACACTGTTTGATTCTTACCGTTGATTTTAATTTTTGGGTTCTTCCGATGACTGGTTTCTCGATTGAAATGCGTTTCTCTCGATTTCTTATGTGGACAGTTTTGAGTCAGAATCTGTATGGGAGACGATTGAATTGGATTGAGGGTCGGTATGATTTGTCCAGCATTCATTCGTTTGTGCTGGAGTAGCCAAAACGTATGGTCTCTGTTTGATTGTTTTCAGGGCACTCGTTGATTCTAATTCTTAATGGAAGTATCATCGAATGGTCAACGCTCAATATATTGTCTTCGCAATCTCAATCCAAGAATTTCCAAATGCCTTGCCACATTACTTTTTCTATTGGTTGTTAGAGTTATTTTATTCCCGACGATCTCAAGTTTTGGTCGGATCGAAGAGAATGGCTTAGTAGTCGTGCGTACTCTGTCTCCATTGTATGGTTCCGATTTTGGTATTCGTGTTGACAAGTTTTTGGAGGTTCCTCAGATAGTTTGGGGTTTAAACAATCAAAAGATAGCATTTGCAAGAGCTTGTTTAACTGCAAGAATGTTGAACCGAACTCTTTTGATGCCTAGTCTAAGTGCCTCTCTCTTCTATAAAGAAGTTGAGCGTTTGGAACCAATATCCTTTGACAAGATCTTTCAATTTGAAGAGTTCAATTCTCGCTGTAATGGATTTGTTCGACTGGGTCGTTATATGGACATCTCAAATCGAACGAAACCGATTGAACTTTTGAAAGGAAGTGGAAGAAAGTGGACGATTGAGAGGGATTTGGAACAATTGGAGGAGTATAGCAAGGAACCATTTGATCAGTCAGAGGTGATTAGAATAGTTGGTAAGAATCCATTTTTATGGCATGACCACTGGCCTGTAAAGGACTATGCAAAGATTTTCGAGTGCTTTGTTTTGGTTGATGAGATAGAGAAAGAAGTAGACAAAGTGATTTCCCGGATTAGAGAAGTAGGGTCAAAAGTAAGAAGCAAATTTGACTCCGATGCTACAGTTGTTAAATCTGAAAACTCGTTGCAACCGGTGCCATATGTTGCGGTCCACATGAGAATAGAAATAGACTGGATGATTCATTGTAAGAAGTTAGAGCAGAGATCTAAAATAAACCAAATTTGTAGTAGCAAGGAGGAGATAATGAATAGGGTAGGGAACATATCGGGAATGAAAATGCCAACGGTGGTTTATCTTGCCGTTGCAGATAGTTTGCTTAACGATTCGGCTATTTTGAAAGGTTGGAAAGAAGGGTTGCTACCTTTTGAAAAGAAGAAATTAGGCATTGATAAGATGTACAAGAAGTATCCTTACCTCATACAATCAGCAATCGACTACGAAGTTTGCTTAAGGGCTGACGTGTTTGTTGGAAACAGTTTCTCTACATTTTCGAGTCTTGTAGTTCTCGGGAGGACACAAAAGCTAATGAAAACGGATGTTGTAGACCTATGTGATACAAATTTAAGTTGGCCTTCTTATGCTTATAACATATTAGGAGATTCAAATGGCCCTCGGAAATGGATATCTAATATGTCTGATATAAGCCTCAAGAACATTAGCTATGGTTCCAATGATACCTCTTGTCGATAGTCCCCAAGATCGGAGGTGTTAACACAGTTGCGTTTCAATCCTATACTCTGAGTGTTGAGATCGTTTCTGTACATCAAAACCAAAAGCAGGGGATGATGAAAGATTGAGAACCCCAATTGGTACAGTTTCTGTGTTTATACACAATTGATTATTTTGTTAGACCTTAGATGATATGATTTGATTTTTTTTTTTCTTCATTTTTTGAGAACTCATCACTCGGTTTACAATTTATTTATTTTTTACCATTCATAAAAGGTTTATGAAGTTGTTAATTTATTCCGTCAATGTTATAGTCCCTCAAAGTTGAGAAGTTTGTTCTACAAAAGTACTTTTGTGTTTAAATTTGTAACAATTTAACAATTTAGTTTCCTCAAATTTAGTATTAATTTCGTTAATGAATCAGGCTTTGTAGTTTTTAAATTGGGAAATTATTTGAAATATTTTTGTTTTATATTTGAAAATATCTTAATTCTCATCCCTATAACCGAACACCAAAATTTATCATATTAATACTTCTTTATTTTACCATATATGATGATTATTTAGGTAAATATTTATCAATTTCTTAATTTCCTCTTTTAGAATTTCTTCCTTCTTCGTTTCTTATCTTTTTTTTTTCTTGGTATAAGATCTAAACGATATTGGTATAGAATCTAAACAATCATGCAACAAGTTTATCTCATATAGCAGAGATAGACCACTATCACTACAAGATCGTTTAGATTGGGTACATAATCGCTTAGATTAGGTATACAATATTGTTTAAATTGGTTATGAGATCGTTAGACGGAGTAAAAAAATCATTTTTTCACTCGTGTGTGATCGATTAATTGTATGATATTTTTGTTATTTCACATTGTGAACTTTTTTTCTTTTTTAAAATTGTTATATGTCTATTTTCAAAATCTCCCTAAAATAACTAGACGATATTTTTCATTTTTCCAACCATAGAAATTTTGAGATATAACTAAGAAAAACTATATTGTTGTATAAGGAAAGTTATTATGCTATATAGATGAAAGTTTTACCTAAGTAAAAAGTATTAAACCTGTTCTTAACTAAGTTCTTTTAATGTTTTTATTTTTTAATAGTAAAAATTTAAGGATGTTTGTAACTAGCATACACTACTGAATTGCAGAGGCGAATTGTGAAGATGAGAATGATTTTCTCGATTACGTTTGAAATTTGTATGGGAACCATTAGGAGATACAATTATAGATACAATCATAATTTAATTGGTACAAATACCATTACTAATGGACTCTAAACGAGAGTAAGAAGACAATGATACCGAACAAGCAAAAGCAAAGCATCCAACCTAAATCGTAGTCAATTTATTGCAACATGTCTAAGCAAACGTGATTAAAAGTAGATTCAACCTCCAAATTGGATAAACAAATGAGCAAGTTGGTTGAAATTTTCTGTAAAAATGAAAAAAAGAAGACTCCAACGAAAGCCACATTCTTATCTAGGTTGTGGAGAATGTTAATTATGTCCCTTAAATTAGGGACGTTGTTTAATTCGTAATAATGATAATAATTACGAATGATAATAATTGGTGTAATTATAAAGGAATTTTATGGTGTGTCAATCATAATAAATCTAAATTGTAAAAGTAATTGGATTATTTTTAATTAGCATTACTTAGAATTAAAAATTTGTTAAATTTACTGATATATATTGATATTGCTATTGTTTGAGCCCAACACACCCACACGATAATAATAACAAAATGGTAAATATATACAATAAATGTGAAAAATTTATAATTCTCATATTGTTACAATAATAATATTTGTAATGGTAGTGGTGGGTTTCACATAACTTTCAAACACGATTAGATTGATCATCATTTGTTCGTCACTTATAGATTGTGGGTTTTGATTACAAATTTGAAGACAAATCCCACAATTTATTACGATTATGGAACATAGACAAACGACACCAAATATAATCAACTGAGTGAGATTATAATTGATGGACTACGTTCCACACATCGTTTAAACTTAGCCTAGGATCAACAATTTATTAGGCATGCATATTAGGATGTTGCTCTTGCTTCTTGCTTCTCATTTCTCCATCTCATTTCTTTTTTTACGTTGTTTCTATTTTGTATTTATTAAATGTTACCGATTTTTCCTCTCGGTAAGTTAGATTGAAGAAAAAACATTGAGGGAGAAGAAAAAAAAAAGAAAAAAAAAAAGTGAAAGCAGGAGAAAAGGATGCTAATATTTCCTTGTAAAGAGGAAACATAGGAAAAGGAAAGATAAACAAGAGCAAAGTGTATCCTAATACGAGTGTACAATAGTCTCTTGTTTTGATATGACACAACAAAAGGTGGAAAAGATGAAGTTTTAAAAACAGAACAAATTCTAATTTACACCAAAATTTTGAGTAAAAAAACCCACATCTATACCTATTAAATACTACAACAAGAATTCAAATATATAAATATAGAAAAAGCATGTAGGGTTAGGTTATTTTTCATCTTCACAAATTCTCTCCACTTTTTCACAATTTCCACTTAAAGGAAGAATCTTCCCCCCACTAAAAAGAGGTATTTGCATTGGGTCATATTCTTTCATGAATGTAAGGGGATGCTAGTCTAAAGCAAGAATCTATTCCTTCTTACTTTATTATTCGTTGATTTCTTTTACGTCTTCGTAGTAAATGGATTTTGAAATTTATAACAATCTTTTGAATTTAATTGTTTTTTAAAATACAATGATTTGGACATTTTTTAGTACAACAATTACAAAGATCTTAAAGAAATAAGTTCATACCAATTATCATTTATCTAAATTTGGTTCTTAATTTTAAATTCTTAATATTTATTAGTTTCCCAATAAAAGTTTTAAGCTTGTAACTAAGAACCACATGAAGAGAATATGAAAAGATTTTTAGGTTTTTTTTTTTTTTGGTCTATGCTTCTTCTGCATATTTTATTTCGTGTCCCTACGAATTTTTCGAAAAATATTGTAGGATTAAGAAGGAGATTTGCTATATAGTAATTAGATAAACTTATTATCGAAAATTGTTCGTGATTGTGTTATTTTTTAAAAGAGAAATTATTATAACTAGCAAAATGACAAACTTATTTTTTATGACAAAATGGTAAAATGAAATTCTTTTGGTATATTGCTATATTTGTAAATAAGTTGACCATTTTTCTATATATGAAAATGTCTCATAATATAAGTTTTTAAAAATTTCTAAGAAAAATTACTTTTCTAGTCTTTCTGTTTTGATGACGGGCATTTGATTAATGAGTTTTGAAAAAAAATACATTTTTAGATCTTAAATTTATAAAAATGGATTCATTTGGTTTTTGAGTTTTCGAGATGTAATTTTTTAGTTAATGGATTTTTTAAAATTGGTTTAAAAAAAATTCTATATTTAAATGGCTAATTTGTAATAAAAAATTAATAATGATTTAAGAAACATATAGGCAATACTTATTTGGAAATATAGGCCACATCCACTAGACAATTCATGAATGATAATTTGAAAAGTGGATCCAATTGATTATGTTGGTTGTTCACTTATATTTTGTAATCGTAATGAATTATAGTGTTCATCTCCAAATCTGTAATCAAAACACTCAATCTGATTATGTTTGAAAAGTACATGAATATCTTTTATCTTTATTCATTATCGTTACAAAAATTGTTAATGCAACAGTATGAAATTACAAATATGTCAAATATAGTGTTACTTTTACCTTCCCCGTGATCGTAATCGTTAGGGTCAGGTAACGGTAAAGCTATAGGTAAATTTGACAGATTTTGTAATTTTAAGTAAACACAATATATAAAGATCAATCCTATTATATTTGCGATTTTGACTAATGGATCAATAAATGGAATTCTATTAAAATTAGATAAAATTTCATTACACATTAAAATTAGATAAAATTTCATTACACATTTGTATGTAATCCGTAGTTTAAATATTCACTATAGCAATTAATGAAAAAGAAAATTCATAGAAACTTACCAACAATATCTTATTTTATATAAGTTGTACAAGAATGAAACCAAATATTAAGATAATTGATCAAATTTATAGAGAATAACTTTAAAAAAACAACATAAAAGCAATGAGAAAAAAAAATTGAAGAACAAAAGTTAGAGAGAAAAAACTAGATAGAGTTAAAAGCAAACGAAAAAAATACAGTAAGAAAATGACATTCTTAGGACCTTTAGGCTCTTACAACTCATTAGAGGTTATGAAAATAATTATGAGCCAAACAAGAAACTTTCTAGTACTAACGTCATTAAAAGATTTATTAATTTATTAAATATTCATTGTGAACCTGATTAGTTCTTTTTACAACAAACAATAAACAAATCGTATGTCCAAAGACGGTGTATTAAGAAGACATATACATTTTTAGGACCATTTATGAGATGAGAACAGTGCAACAAATTTTAAAAATCCAATCAACAAGTGTGCTAACATGGGTCGATGTGAAAAGCCATAAATAGTATAAGTTTGTTGTTTTCTGGTTTCTTTGTCTTTGTTTTCCACTCTTTTTTTGTCCTTTAGTCGCTTTTGTAGCTCTTTCGTCTTTTTTGTCCAAACTTATGTTGCTCTCATTATCACTATAAAGTTAGTCTAAAAGTGTTTATCTCTATGTGGGTCCATTTGGATTGAATTAAAAAAAAATATTTTTTAAGAAACTCATTTTTGTTTAAACTCATTTTTCTAAAAATTGTTTGAAATGCACTTGAAAATCTATTTTGGGTAACTTCCAAACACTTTAATTTTTTTCAAAAATAACTTATTTCTAAATTAAACACTTAAAAATGTAATCCAAACACACCAACAATAAGGGCAGATAACTTTTGTCAAAATCTATTCCTTCATAATTCAAATGTTCATTAGATACCTCAGCTTAAGTCTAATGTCACTTCAAATGATCTCTTACATGAAACTTTTGGTATAGTTAGTGAGGTTCGGATTTAGTTTCATACTTAATGTCGTGGATTCAGCGTTCTTGTTTCAGTTATAGTCTTAGTATTGCACGATTAAAGTGTATATGTTAAATGCATATCGCAATCCTTCTACGCCACGAGACATGTTCATTGCATGCGAGAGGCTCATTGTCACGCCCGTCACGAATTCCCTCTAATGTAAATAAGTGAGGGTGTGACCCGCCTAAGCGTTTCTACACAATTCTCTACGCGAGATATCACGCAGGTCACTTAGTAAGCGAACTTAACCAAAAGGACGAGATAAAAGAGAGATAATGTGAATGAGGCAACCAACAAAAGGCGAGACTTTCATTAATGGTAAAAGTGGAATACATGGATGTAAGTACTTTGTTAATACAATAGACTTTACTACTTTAACCAAACCCTAACTCCTTAACTATCTCGCCTAGCTTCTAATTGATTGTGAGAAGATAGTGACAACTACCAAAATAAATTATGCAAATTAAGGATGACACATTAGGCAATTAGGAGGCCAGGACAAAGGTTGAATGTTCCTTGCTACCTGGGGGGACAAATCAAATAATTGAAAGTTAGATAGAAATGTCTAGTGAAGGGTTCTTATTGCCCAAATTCATTAACAATAGAATACAAAGACAAATTTATTCAAATCATGTCATTATAACAGAAAATTGTGCTTTTTACAAATATTTGATTCCTTCTTTTATTAGGTGATTTATAAATTCATTTTTCCAAAATCATGCACGATCGTTATTTTAGTACGTCTATCTCGCAGAAGTCCTTTGCGCGTTTAGTTATCTCTTTGTACTCTCTATTCTCCTAACTCAAGCATTCACCACACTCTTTTGTTGGGTTGCCGTGATGCTGAGTGGTCTCAACGCAGCAACATTCTATCACAGATTTTATACTGCCTGATACATTCTCCAATGCCAGATCACACAGTAAGCAAAGACCATCCAATACTAGATCACACAACAAAAATAGGGTATTTTACTTCAGATCACACCAGGGATAAAGTATTTTCATTGAATAGAATACAAAGTCATTTTATCCTATCATCATAATTCATAAAAGTGTTATTTCAAGAGTTAAGAATATATGAGAAATCATATGCATCACATAGCTCAATGTTTTATGATAAGAAATTCATGGTTTAAGATTTGAAATATAAATGCATTTGAAATTCCATAATTTGGCTAGAACTATGAAGTTTTACAAACATTTTTAGATGAACCACTCACTGTCAAACTATCTTCTTGAATAGCCTCTCACTTCGAACTACCTTGGACAATTCTCACGATCTTCACCGATGCAATTGATGGAGAATCAGTGGTCATACTATAGTTTTTCTCAAATTTTCTTAAGTTGACTAGCTCCTACAACTTGACCGAAAATCCTCTATTTATAGCCCTTTTTCTGATGGTTTTTCTTTGCTGAATGATTACTTCTAATCAGCAGTAGAAATTCTCGAATATCGAAATGCCACGTGGTACTGTCTCTTCCTTATCCTCACCTTGATTGGGTAGTGCTTGGCATTTTTCATAGGACTCAACATGACATAAGTTGTGCTGCCTTTAAGACAATATTCTCAAAAACTTGCCTATCATCAAGGCACAGAGACTTATCTAACCCAGTTGTTTGTTTGTTTGTGATGTACATATGTGTTATTGAATACGCATCATTGCATTCAAAATGCTTTCCAATATTCTCTTCATCATGCGAGTTGATTTGACCATTGCACACTAAATGCTCCTTACATCATCCACCACATATTTCCAAATCTGTGTTGTGCAAGTTTTCCTATTGCTTACCCAAGTGTAAGCGAAATAATAAGTTTTCTCTTATAAACCAGGGTCGAACACAGAGAATTGATATCAAATCTTAATTCTAAGGTATACTTATCAATTAGACGTTATGGCAAAAATATAATAATGTGAAAGAATGTTAAAATGAACTAATACTGGATATCTATACATAGAGACTCATGCAAAGTAGAATATACATTATGGCAAGATGGAGATGTGAGCTAACTTGTATGTGAGAGAGAATGAAGAAATATCCATGCACAATGCAATTATACATCGCGAGAACCTTGACGCGACACATTACTCCTAACTAGATTATGATTAGGGTGTCTTCTATCAGAGTCATTAAACGCCACACATGGGCACCTGCCGGGATCCATATGACTAATCTTGATTAAGCGAAACATGTCTAGAGTATTTACTTATAAAACTTATAGGGCTTCACGTTTAAGGACAACAACCTCTCGATGCCTAAAGTCCACACTAATTCATCTTTCAAGATATAAATGAGTGAAGTCGTCTCACAAAGGTGAGAAAACTCTTCCTTATGCGTGTTAGCCACGTCCTTGCTACTTGCCCTCTTGGGCAGTTGGCGACATACACTAACCAAGTGTGGAATGTAGCTCAACTAACGCGATAAGAGTTATAAGCTAGACTCCTTATTAAGAACTCTTCACTAACTCAAAGTATAGACAACACATAGATAGATGGAAAGTAAAGAAATAGCATATTAAAAAGGATGTAAACGTGTAATACATTAAAGAATCTAGGCCTTTGGCCATTATACAATATAAACAATATATATTACACAATGAATACAAAAATGGAAAGAACATAGAGTGGAAAATGATACAAGTTAGAAAAACAATGGAAGATGAACTCTTCCACATTTTGACTCTAAGCTTCACACTTTACCATCTGATTGGAGAAGATGAAAGAAAAGGTTCTTTGTAGACAGTAGGAAGGCTGTTTCTTCCCATCTTTCTCTAGGATTTGGCCGGTCGGTTAAGATATCTAGGCATTCAAGTCCCTCTAGGCTCTCTTTTAATGGTGTAGAATGAGGCTTTTTATAGACACTTTTCGGTTAAAAACTATCCTTCCAGTTGCGTGTACCAAAAGCAATCTCTGCAAACAGATCACGTCACTCCAATTACTATTTTATCTTTTAGCAAATTGCTTCTCGACTCGTGATGTAGCCTTTTCACCCAGTCTCTTCTCGCGGGATCTCTTGCAATTCGTTAGCTTCTTCTATTTGTTTACCATTCTGCATTAAAGCACTAAAAACACGATGAAACAGGCTTAAAGCTTATGTAAGATATATTTCTAAATATTTATACATTTCATCATAAACTTCGTGTTTTGATACATTTCTCCTATATCTTTGCCTCGTTATTCTATAAAAGAGGCTATAATAACTTGTGTTTCTACAAGTTATAAGGCGGTAGGGTCAAATCAATCGCCAACTTCATGGGGATGAAAAATGACTTCAATTACCTTCGAGGGAAGGAACTCTAAACCCTTCTTAGCATAACACAGAACTTCTTTGTATTGTGTGGTTAGTTCGCAAGGTGATAGAAGTCACCCTCCCATTTCACCCAAAATAAACATCCATCGCCTAGTTGTCCTTGCTGCGTGCCTTTCCCACGCGAGTTTTCAAAAACGTGGTGAGGGTTTCACACTTACTATGTCTCTAATCCTCGTGTAATTACTAAATCCTTGGATAGTATAAGTTTTCCTATTGCTTGCCTAAGTGTAAGCAAAACAATAGGTATCTTGGATAATCCAAGGTCGAACATAGGAAATTGATATCAAAACTTAGTTCTAAGGTTCACTCTTCATCTAGGAGTATAAGATAACTATCTATACAACATAAAGTAAATGTATGTCTAAGTGCTAAATCTACTATCTACACTAAAAAATTTGTAAAAGGGGATAAGAATGGTGGCGAGATGGATATGTGAACTAACTTGTGTAAAGAAAGAGTGAAGGAAAGTCTTCACGTTATTAGGCGAATTAAGCTATGTGACATCCTTGATGCGATAGAATTCAGTCAACTAGCTTCTGATTAAGGCATGCACCTCTCAGTGCCTTAAATGCCACACTTGCTCGCCTCTTGGGATGCAAATAAAAAAACTTGGTTAAGCGAGATCTATCGAAAAGTGCTTATCTCAAGACTTATAGTACTTATCTTTTATGGGTGACAACCTCTTGGCGCCAAGTACCCACACGTGTTCTTCTTTTGGGACACAAGTGATGGAAGTTATCTCGTCAAGGTGGAGTTTGTCACCAAACTCTTCCTTGCACGCTTTAACCTTATCCTTGCTACTTACTCTCTCAAGTAGTTGGTGATATACACTAGCCAAGTGATGATTATAGCTCAACTAACGCGACAAACTTTATAAGCTAAACTTCTTATCAAGAACTTATCACAAGCCTAAACTACAGATAACACATTGATAGATGAACGGTAAATAAATGTTGGATTGAAAAGGTATAAACATGTAATGTATTAAATAATGTAGGCCTTAGGCCACTGTACAATTTGAACGACACACAAAGAAATATATAAATGGAAAGTAAAAGGGAAGGAATATTACAAGTTAGGAGAGATGAGAAAGGTCGAATCTTCTCTACTCTGACTCTAAGCTCTCACTCACAGACTGACCGGAGAAGAATAAGAATATGCTTTTACAGACAACGGAGTGGCTACTCCTTTCTGCCACTCTATAGGGTTTGGCCCATTCAGGTCAGATACTTTTCTTGGTGGAGATGGAGTCCTTTTATAGACAACTTTCGGTGAAAAATTTCTATTCTTCTAATCATGCCAGTACCGATTGAAGCCTTGTCAAGTCACATCAACTCAAACTACCATTCTTGTCTTCTAGTGAACCTTCCTCGTGTGATGACATAGTTCCTCGCCTAGGAATTTCACTTGCCAAACAGGGTTCTTCTAGAGTACTACTTTGCACGTGCTCTTCTACGATTTACTATTCTTCTTTTTTTATTAATCATGCATTAAAACATGACTGAAAAGCATGGTAAAATAGGCATGGTGACTCATGTAAGATGTATTTTCTAATAGTTATGAATTTACAATAGAAGCTACGTATTTTGACACATTTACTACGTGTTTAGGTCTCATTATTCTATCTAAAAGGCCATAACAACTTGTAGTTCTACAAGTTATCAATAGTCTATAATGAGATTACTCATTTTGACTAAACGAAATTGTCTTTGCCAAAAGATTAAAACTCATAATATTAATCTTCTTGTTAGCCTCCTTAAAAGAATATAGTGGACCAATTGATCATTTAAAAATGATTTTAGTGTCTAAGAGAGAACTAGAGTAGGTTTGCCTAAACATGGCTATTTTGGTTGGGTCCATTTTTGCATAAAGGGCAATATTTAAGAGCAGACATGAAGGGCGTCTTTGAGAGTAATTTTGGCAAAACTAAAATCACTTTTGTCATTCTCAAAACTACTTTCCTCCCAAATAATCATGTTTGGCAAGAAAATAAAAGTTGTTTTTGAAAAAAAAATCACTTTAAATTGATTTTTGAGAAATCGCTAACCAAGTGATTTTTCATTTGATAATTGACTAAGAATCACCTCCAATATGTTTCTATTTGAAACACCCATATTATTGCAAACTTAAAAAGGAAGATAAACAATTGTTTAAAACTTGGGAAAGATACAAGGAGCTGCTTCGAAAACATCCTCGACGAGCATTGCTCCAGGTCTAGATATTAGGCCATGAATCTACTAGTACAACGAAATTCATTTTGGATACTGTAGGGGGTGGTTCCTTATTCTCTAAAACTGCAGAAGCAGCTCATGCATTGCTTGAGGAGATGGCTTCCACCAGTCACAATTGACTTACAAAACGATCAACTTCCACAAATTCAAGGCTTTAGCAGCTCCAAGAGGTGAATGCACTAAAATACCAAATGGTTTCTTTGGCTAAAGCCATTAGCCAATCGTTTTAAGGAAATCAACCCCCAATTGGAGCTTTGGCAGCTTGTGTTCCTGACCCATCCTAGGAGATAATTGATTCTGTGAAAGTTAGTAATGTGCAACCAACGTATCAATATCAATCAACTAACAAAATAAATAACTAAATATGTTATTTGTTACAACTCCCATATAACAGTTATTTAATCTCTTTTTCTATCTCTTGTATTTTTCCTTTGTATCCATTGGCTATATAAAGGGCCTTTCAATAATAATAATAAAATAAGAGAGATATTTTATTTACTCAGTGTGTAAAATGGTATTAGAAGTAAACCCTTACCCACTTTGAAAAACCTAATTTTCCTTCTCTCCCATCATGATCCTTCCTGAAACTCCACCAAAAACTTCCTTTGGCTTCCAACCAAACAACCTCAACATGATCATGTCGAGTTCATCTTCAGCTTTGACATCGACCACTCCTCTAAGTCTGGCAACTCTTGACAAATATATCAATCTCTATTTCCTTCACCCTTCGAACAGTACCAATTTCGTACTCGTCTCAAATCCACTCACAGAATCAAACTACACAACATGGAATCAAGCTATGATTATTGCACTCACCATAAAGAACAAGATCATATTCATCAATGGAGATCTCCCACGAACCACTAGAGAAATGCTCAGCTCTGGGATCATCTGCAATGGCATTGTCACTACTTGGATCCTCAATTCCCTATCCAAAGAAATTTCTGCTAGTATTATTTTCTTTGACTCTGCACGGAAAATTTGGCTAGACCTTCAGGAGAGATACTAGCAAAAGAATGGCCCAAGAATCTTCCAAATTCATTGTGGACTTTCAAATCTAACACAAAATCAAGATTCTATATCAGCCTACTTTACAAAGATGAAGACTTTGTGGAATGAATTAGTCTCTTATTGCTCAACTTGTACTTGTGGAAAATGTACCTGTTGTGGAACAAAAGATTTGGCCAACTACTTTCAAACAAAGCATGTTATGACATTCTAATGGAGCTTGATAAATCCTTCGCAAAATTTTGGACCTAACTCGTACTCATGGAACTAGAACCTACTATAAATTAAATCATGCCTTTTCCCTAATTGTCCAAGAAATGGATAAATGAAGAACCTCAAATAACCCACCCACCCTTAACAATCCTGCCATTTCTGTTATTGCATTATTAGTAAAGAACACACCAAATTCAAACAACACATCCAAAAACCACTCCAAGAAGAAAGAAAGACGAATATGTACCAACTGTAACCTTTCCGGACACATTATGGACCACTGCTACAAAATCCATGAGTATCCTCCTGGCCATCGTTTGGGGAAAACTCCATAGATCCACAAAAAACAGAATCTTCCACAGACTCCTTATCATCATTAACAAATGAACAATGCCAAGCTTGTTGAACATATTGCAGACTCACATGAATAAGGCCAAATCTGAACCAACTTCATCCACCAAAACCACCAATGATCATAAATAGCAGGTACTACCTTCTCCCTATCCTCCTCAAATCCAAAGATGTGGATAGTTGATTCTGGAGCAACAACACATTTGTTATTCCAAAGAACCTTTTACTTCACTTAAATCCACCACCAACACCACTGTCTCTTTACCAAACTAAACAAAGGTCTCTGTATACTTCACTAGCAATGTGGACATGAATGATAACTTAATTCTCCATGATGCACTCTTTATATCATCATTTCACTTCAACTTAATCTCATTAAGTTCCCTCACCGCACAAATGCCCATCATAATAAAATTTGTTGATAACTCTTATGTCCTTCAGGACAAGTCTTCTTTGAAGATGATTGGCAAAGCTAGCAAGTGGAATGGCCTATACCTGCTGCACTCAAACAGCAAAACAAACCAATTTGTCTGCAGCTTCATAGCTAGTCTTTAATTACTACTTGGCACAACCGAATGAGTCACCCATCACATAAACACTTATATGTTTTGAAAGACTTGATACATGTTGATTCTATCCCTGCACAATGTCATGATGATTGTTTAGTTTGCCCTCTAGCTAAACAAAAATTGTTATCTTTTACCTGTAATAACCATATTGCAAAAGAAATGTTTGACTCGATTCATTGTGACACTTAGGACCTTATGATATTACTTCTCATGTTGGCTATAAATACTTTCTAACCACTGTTGATGATCACTCACGATATACTTGAGTTTTCTTGCTGAAAAGAAAGCTTGATGCCCTAAAAATAGTCCCCAACTTCTACATATGTACAAACCTAATATAAAACAACCATCAAAACCTTCAGATTCGAGAATGCCTCTGAACTCTCTTTCAAAGAATTTTTCTTTCCAAAGGAGTAGTCCACCAATTCTCTTGTGTTGAAAGACAACAACAAAATATTGTTGTTGAAAGGAAACATCAACACCTCCTTAATGTATCCCGAGCCTTCATATTTCAGTCCCGAATACCTATGACCTTTTGAAGTGAATGTGTACTTATTGTTGCATATCTAATAAACATAACCCCATCCCAGTTCCTCTCATGGCAAACACCTTATTACAGACTCAATGGCACCAATACAGACTATAGCACCATAAAAACCTTTGGCTGTCTTTGCTTTGCCTCTACCTTACAATCTTCTAGAGACAAATTCCATCAGCGTGCTAGCATTTGTATTTAGTAGGGGTGTAAATGGGACATTCTCAATCCAACCCATATTTTTAGGTTATATGGGTTGGCAACCCAAATAACTCGAATTTAGTTTCCAATTCAACCCAACCCAACTTGCAAAATATGGGTTGGGTGTCGGATTGTGTTTTTTTTTTCTCGTTTCTACTTTCTAACGAAAATAGAGGTGAATGGGCACAATTGTGAAGGAGAAGATCGAAGGCTGAGGTGAGATGGAAGAGAAGAATCAAACACAATGAAGAAGGGTGAGCGAGGCGCGAGGGGATGAAGATTGAAGAGGGAGGAAGACCTAATTTTTAGATTTTATTTTATTAAATAAATAATATATATATATATATATATATATACTATATTAATTCAGGTTGGGTTGGATTAAATTTTCAACCCTCCAACCTGAGACCCAACCCAACCCAACCCAAAAAATTTTAATTTTTTTAACCCAATCCAACCCTTATAATATGGGTTGGATAGTTCGGATTATTCGGGTTCAACCCATATTCTTACACCCCTATTTATAGGCTATCCACAAGGAGTCAAAGGCTACAAACTATATGACATTCAACATCTCAGAAAATCTTCATATCGAGGGATGTCATTTTACATGAAGACCTATTCCCCTTTGATCATCAAATTAGTAACACCTCTAAAGTCAAAGATCCATTCCCTAACCTAGTCATACCAAAACCTTCAAACATACCAAATGAAATATTTTTCAATGATTTTCCTTCCAGTAGCTCAGCCATAAAACACCCCCACTACTTTCGAAGCAACACCAAACAACCCCATTGAAAACCCACCCACACCTTCTAATAATACTCTCACCTTCAATTCCCAAACATCACACTCAAATAACACCCCTACATAGACAATACTAACCCCACAAAGATCAACCAAAGTCAAAAAACCACCTTTCTACCTTAGAGAATATCATTGTAATCTCCTATATAACAACCCCACCTCACCAGTGACCTTAAAATTCCCTTTGGAGGTTGTAATCTCTTACAACAAACTCCAAACTGAGTTTAAGAATTTTATCTTCAACAGTACTTCTACTTTTGAACCAACCTTCTACCATGAAGCCGCTCCCATTGAGTGTTGGCGTGATCCTATGAAGGTCGAGTTGAATGCTATGGAGGAAAACAAAACATGGTCCATTGTACCATTACTCAAAGGACATAACACCATTAGATGTAAATAGGTGTACAAAGTAAAATATAATATAAAGTTGATGGCACTGTTGAACGCGACAAAGCACGTCTAGTAGCAAAATGGTACACTCAATAGGAAGCCCTAGATTACATTGGGACTTTCTCCCCAGTTGTCAAACTTGTTACTGTAAAAATCCTACTTACACTAGCCACCAGCATGAACTGGCCCCTTGTCCAACTTGATGTGAACAAGGCCTTCTTACATGGAGATCTTGTTGAAGAGGTATATATGTATATATCATTAAGCTATAAACACAACATTGCTGAAAATCAGGGAGAGCACCTTAATCTGCAAACTTCAAAAGTCCATCTACGAACTTAAACAAGCTTCACGACAGTGGTTTGATAAATTCTCCCACGCCCTACTATCAATGGGCTTTCACCAATCCAAGTCAAGCTATTCACTCTTTATCTAAGGCTCTAGTCCCACTTTTATAGCTCTACTAGTATACGTGGATGATATAATCATCACAGGTGCCTCATCCAATAACATAGACAAACTAAAAATACATCTCAACTTAGTCTTTCAACTAAAAGACCTTGGTCATCTCCGGTACTTCCTTGGTCTTGAACTTGCAAGGTCATCTACTAGCATTTATATACTTCCCAAAGGCACTACATACTTAAACTACTTGAAGACTACGAATTACTTGCCTGCAAACCAGACTCATTACCCCTAGACCCCCACCTAAAACTACAATTTGATGTTAACAAACTAATGGCAGACCCAACATCCTACAAAAGAATGATTGGCAGATTCTTATACCTAACCATATCCTGACCTGACATCATACATGTTGTACACAAACTAAGCCAGTTTGTTGTTAGTCCTAGACAACCCCATTATGATGCAGGTTTAGCACTATTACGAAACTTAAAAGCGCCTCCCCAGGACAAGGCATTTTACTAAAAACCACCAACTAATTTAACCACTTAGCCTTTTCTAGTGCCGATTGTGGATTATGCCTGATATAAGAAAGTCCATAACAGGCTTCTGCATATTCCTCGAGGATTCACTAATAAGCCGAAAGGCCAAAAAGCAAACCATAGTCTCACGATCATCGACAGAAGCAAAATACCGTGCTTTAATAACCACTACCAATGAACTCTTATGGATCACTCAAACGTTGAAAGAACTTCATATAACCTCCACCTCTCCATCCACTCTATATTGTGACAATGATGTTGCCATACACATTGCTTCAAACCCAAAGTTCCATGAAAGAACAAAACATATACAGTTAGACTGACACTTCATTCGTGATCACATAGCTCGAGACATACTGAAACTTTTGCCCATTCGAACTCATCTACAAGACAGGCATCTTTTCTAAACCTCTACCTATCTCTACTTTTCAAAACCTATTGTCCAAGATGGGAATCATCAATATCTTTATTCCATCTTGAGGGGGAGTAACAAAATAAATAACTAAATTTGTTATTAGTTACAACTCCCGTATAACTGTTATTTAATCTCTTCTTCTATCTCTTGTATTTTTCCTCTGTATTCATTGCCTATGCAAAGGGCCTTTGATCAATAATAATAAAACAAGAGAGAGATTTTATTTACCCAGTGGGTAAAATCAACCTCTGACCACCATTTTCTTGCAACCACAAGCAGCCACCTCCAATCACCATCCCTAATGACTATTTTCCAGTTGATGTACAACTTTGGAAGACCATTTTCCTCATAATCATTACCGCCTAACTGTCAGCAACAATTCTTCAATGATCATCGTCGATCAACTTCCAAGAATTGTTGCCGCAAGCTCCAATGTTTCAACAACCACCGTTAGCAACCTTCTACCACCGTCTCCATCGACTATTATCCAACAATGTCGGTGACCAACATTTTTTTCAAAAAATAAAACATATTAGTAAAAAATTATATATTATTATAATTAATTAGTTAAATAAATTTCCATATATAAAATATAATTTTAAAATTTTAAAATCGTGGAATCAAACATAATAATTCAAAATCACTTGTAAGCATTTAAAATTACTTTTTAAGACAAATATAAATTTGGTTGTAAAAAAATATCCAGTCCACTTTTTGAGTGAGAAAAGGGACAATAAGCCATTTTCGGTCTGAGAAAAGGGACAATAAGCCATTTTCTGATCTCCATGAGCTATTTTGTGTTTTCCTTATCCTATCAAGTCAAAGCTTATTTCTGTATCGATTATAAATTGTGCACTTTAGAGGGAACATATATTTGATGAAGATTGTCCATTGCCAGACTTTGAGATAAAGATGCTTATTTGATTTAATAAATCATTCATTAACATGTCAATATAACTATCTTTAGATACCTAATAGCTTTCACGTAAATTTAAAATTACCTTTTATTAGTCAAAACCTTAACTTCAATTTTGAAAACACATCTAAAAAGTAGATAAAAAAGGGTATCATTTAACTTATATGGGATACAAACATCAGTTTACAATTCAACAAACTCAACTACAATTATTAAACTTATTCTTTTCAGACCCACTGTATCTGAAAAAGTTTGAAGAACAAGCATCCACCCTCCCGTAACAGCTAATGACAGCTAAATGCATGCATGGCTCAATACATATGTCCATTTATGCAGCAAATGCTTTCCTAAAATTGACCTCATAATGTTAGAATGAAATTGGGCGGGACCATGTAAAAAATGACTAAGAGTTAATTAAAAGAGAAAAGCCCACCTCTGCAATGAGAGTTACATGACACAACAGAACTATCATTCACAAAGAAAAGGATGCACATCACACAACACAATGAAGACAAATTTCATTTTCATTGATTGACATCATTAAATTCTTGTCTATTTCTTTTGGTCTTTTCCTTTCTCTTTTTTCATTTTTTTTTTTTTTTTTTTTTTTTTCCTTTTTCTTTCTTTTTTTCTTCAAACAATTCTTTGAAAGAGGATAGAAAGAAAGCTGACATTCTTGCATAAGATTCCTCCATTCTAATCTAATGCAAGGAGGACCTTTGAGGGAGGGTCACATCATAAATTCCAGCATGATTCAGTAAATAAAGAGAGCTTAACTACGGACAGAAACGCCAAGCTGTGCGGTGTAAATGAGGGAGGAAAGCTAGAGTAAGAAACTCTTCTTACCTCCCTTTTATTTTGTCAACTTCAGTAAGACACCTATGAATCGATATCATTGTACATAATCTTCATAGTAGCTATCGCTTATAACAGAAACAAACCTTTCAAGCCAAGGAAGCTGGTGTATGTCCTTCATAGTGTCGACATAAGAGTCTGTACATCGTGGTGGAGACTGATATGGTTGGTGGTCGCTCAGACTAAATCCCCCAGCGAGGAATCGTTGAATTAGTGCCAATTGTGACCTCTCTTGCTCTGAGTATGCATCCATTATCATGGGGAGGGAATTAAAAGTCTCCCATGCCCACTGCTCAGATTCTTGGACGGAGTGGGTGACCAGGTTCTCGGAATTATCTTCGTCCCAAAAGGCGCATTGGCAGGTCTGTTGCCCATCTTGATACTCAACACCACAAGAATAGCAGAATTCATGCCCACAACTGTAAGCACACCAAGCAAAGCAGTATAAGCATCCAACCTAAGTAATATACATTAAGCCCTGCACAAACCAGCTTAAGACAAAACCGGATATTGCCAACTTGTGGATCATTTTCATAAAACTTTTGAGTGCAAATATTAAATCCCATTTGCCTGGCCATAGAGATGTATAAATCTGAGATAGTTCATACATGTTTGAAAATCTCAATTTCCCAAACACCTACTCAGGAATAGTAGTCACTAAATGAAGAAAGAACGTAAACCAATGGGTTTGGAATAAAGGCCATTTGGGAATTCAACTTTTACTGGAGAAATGTGTGCAGTTAAATTAGGATGACAATTCTAGCTTGGTAGAAAGAGATGAGTGTTTTATGGGCAGATTTGGTTCAGAAGAAGCAGGAGATGCATTCAAGTTATTTCTTGAAACAATTGCATAACAAATTATATTTACCAATAAAGCTATAAAGGACCAATCTTTTTATCTGCAAGGTCTCAATAAAGCATCACACACCAAACAATTCTTATATCTGCAAAGTTAATATCATAGTGACTAACATATAGTCGCCATGTGGGAGTGAAAACAAGAATACAGTGAGCACATATGTTCATTGATGTAAATAATAGTGTGCTTGAAAGACTAGACTCTTGCCTGAGTCTCAATGCGAGATTAAAGGAAATAGACAGGAAGTAGTAAACATAGCAAAAGCAAAAGCAATAAAAAAAAAATAATAATATACCGTTTCATCATATTTAACACCCAAGGAGTCGAAAACATTTCTAGATAAGCAGAGACCTGTAAATTTGACCTTATATTCATTGATCACTCTTTTACCACTATCATCACACCGACATTAGTTTAAGTGGACTGGTTGAGGTGTTCCACCTCTAGAGAAATCCCTAAAAAGGCTGTGATCATTGTATGACCAGCTCAGACTACCAATATATAGTGGCAAATGACATTTAACATGCTTACTATTATGTGCTTACCCACATTCTATTTCTTCAAATAAGATAGATATACTAGTGAAGTTATGAAATCAACCATGTTCATCACATTGAACAATAAGGCTGATATAACACATGCACCAAATTAATATTTTCCCTAGTATATAGGCATTGTATTCACATAACGGTAAAACCTTATGGAAACATTTGCCTCACAATTTCAATAACTTGGGATTGGTAGCATTGATGTGAAAAGTTTGAATTTATGTTTGCAACAAATCCCAATAGGACATTTAGAAATATGGATTCATGTAAACTGGTAAAGTTTGTGATAAACAGCAGTTCCCGAGAGAGATGGACCCGATAAGTAAACAATTTGCAGCTGGAAAATTTGTAAAACAATAAAAAATCTAATCTAGCATAAAGCAAAGATTTTTTTTTTTTTGAAATCCATGAGTGTCCAGGTCAGCTTACGAGTTCCTCGACTAACCTCACAGGACAATTCGTCTGACCCTACAGCATTTAGATATCAAAGAAACTTGTAGAAAATTAACTCTAGGTAAGTGATCACCATGGATTGAACCCATGATCTCTTAGTTAGTTATTGAGACCATGTCTCCTCTTTTACAATTATGTCAACCCATGATGGTTAGCAGAAAGCAAAGATATTAGAAAGAGGAAGGAAGATTTTTTTTGTATGCATGCCTTTTGATTATCCACAAACATATAAAGTGCATCTAAGTTTTAGTTTCTCAACAAGTCCTACAACCCAATCCTTCAGAAATCTAACATCCCAGTAAGTGTCTGATATCTATTTATATTGATGCTCGATCACCGATTTTCCCACAATATGTACAAACAAAATGATTACCATAAATAAAGTGAGATTTGGAGGAAGTAGCCTTACCAGCATGTCATATGAAAGCAACCCTGAGTTAATTCAATCATCCTATGACACTCCTGACAACGCCTCCACCTTTTGTTTTGTGCAAGACGATGTAAGGTAATATCTGCAGTGTCTCTCTCCTCTAATGGGATGTTCTGAAATTCTTCGCAGCTCACTGATGAATGCCAAGGAACTTGACATTCAACACAGATAAATCTCTGACATACTGGACACTCAATGCAGCTATTTTCTGATTGACTTGATGAACTTGCCCTAGCTGACAAACATTCGCTGGGGTCTAACAAGACAGAGCAATTTGGAAAAGGGCAGTAAATTCTATCCGCATGAATATTTGCTTCTGCTAAGGTATTCTCTAATGATTCATATAAAGTCAGGGGAAGAAAAGATTTGAACTCATTGCTTGTGATGTAATATTTGCATCTCAACTGAGGGCATCTGATAGGAACTTGAGATGCATCTACTTTTCCATCAACATAAGTCTTCATACATTGCGAGCAGAACTTGTGACAACACTTCAATGCAACCATCATAGCAGATGGTTTATTGTCACAACAAATAGAACAATTTTCAACCGATTTATCTCCTTTTTGCGGACAAGAAAGAACACCAATAGCCACTTTGGCAAGATGAAATGGCTGCTGAAGATCAGCACTTGAAGAAAGGCTCAGGGAAAAGGATTCAAAATTGCTAGCATGTTCCAGAATCCTTTCTTTCAGAGCAACAAGAAGTGGAATTTCAGGCTCCTCTTGATTTGTTATCTGTCAAACATTCATATTATCTGAGCATATAAGAAACTCGTAAGCTAATGGCTAAAAAACTATAAGAGTTCATGCATCTCTCCACTCTCCTCGACTTCCACAGCTCATAAAGTCACTCCTAACCCACTCAAAATGACTTGCCCTGAAAAATGAAACTAACCCTATCCTTCTCTGGATTCTGCAGAAGAATGGTAATAATCAATCCTAACCCCTCCACTCTCTTGACTAATTTCGTGTCATCAATAAAATTTGATTCTCATAAAGAAGATAATATAGAACTAGTCAAATTTAAAACAAAAAAAACTAGAATTTCCAGAAAATTACATCACTAGATTAGTAAGTGAGAATTCACAATTTTTCTTTTGAAAAACAATACAAACATACCCCAAAAATGCAGTTAGAAAAATACAACAAACTTCCAGTAGGAGCATGAAGAAAAAAACTGATAGTTAGCATCTATCATAACAAGCAAAATTTAGGAGGTTGGGAAAGTAATAACCTGTTTATATAACAGATCAGAATTGGTGAAAGCTCGAATACAGCGGACATCATTCTGCATGGCCTCCACCAGACCATCCATTAGAGCTAGATAATCAGCAACTAACTCGTCAACATAAAAATCAAGTTTTTTCTGAACCTGAACAAAAGGGATTTTCCCTGATTTTTCCATTAATACTCCAATACCAGAAAGACCAGAAGCAGGGTCCCCAATCTCAGCTATTGAAACGCCCTTAAAGAACATTTTCACAGAAAACTCATCAAGATCCTCCTCAGACTCTTCTTCTACTGCATCTTCAGTCTCTTTCCACACTTCGTGATCTTCACAACAACTTCGGAAATCTTCAACATCATCTTCCTCAGCTGGACCATGAGAAGAACCACGACCAAAAATCTCACGATGCTCCATTCTCCCAATTTCTCAAACCACCCACAAACCCCAAATGGTTTAGAATTAAAGTGGCAGTAAATAAGAGAATATACCCACCGGCAAATGAATTTAAGACTATCTTTCACACTTCACAATCACTCAAAAGAATCACGTGAAGAAGCTACCATATCCACCGGTAATCGAGAGTCCAACTTTTCAAATGTTCACCATAAGAAAAGCAATCTTCCCTTAATCTGCAAATTGAATCAGCAATCGCTCCTAAAATCAAAAAAAAAAAAAAAAAAAAAAACGATCTACATCACTCAAAAATTCTTTTTAAACCTATATTCTAGATCAAAAAAGCAACAGAATACCCATTGCAGAATCAACTCAAAAGGATTAAGATTCGTAAAATCTGCACATCGAGGACATGGAATAATAAAAAGAGGAACATTTCCGAATTGCAGAAAATGTAAATAAAAACAAACAGTTCTTGTATTTTCTGTTCAAATCAAGATCGACCCACTAAGCAACTAATTAATCCATGGAACCCCATATATTAACACGAATAAAAAGAGTAAACAAAACTGAGGATTGGGGTTGGAGAATAAAGAAACAGGAAGAAAATAAAGTATGCAAAGAAAACAAGAAATGAAGGTTCCATACCATGAAAAATTTCACCTCATGTGAAGGGAATTCTGGGGACTGAAAGATTTGTCTGTAGAAAATGATATTAAAAAAAAAAAGAAAAAAAGAAAGAAAGAAAACCCTAATCTGACAAAGTGGAAGAATGAGCACCAAAAACTAGTACCCAAAATTCTCTCTCCTGACTCACAAACACACACACTCTCTCTCACTCTAGGAAACAAGTGGATCCATTGATTGAGATTTTCAGAGAGAGTGAGATGAATCAGAAGAAAGAAGAAGGAGAAAGGAAGAATCTTGAGTTAGTAGTGGGTAATTTGGTGGCGTAAGATGAAAGGAAAGTTGGTTTTGTATTTGATGGGGGGTTTGTTCTTGTTGCCAATCTCCTTCGTTCGGTCTTTTGTCTTTTTAATGTTTCTTTGGGTTCTTTTTTATTTCTATAATTTTGTTGTGGATAAGGGGCTTCTTTTTTAATTCTCATTCTATCTTTTTTTTTTATTATAATCAAATTACTTCTAATCTTTAGTTTTTGGGTTTTTTCAACCATAATTAAAAAAAATTAAATTTTCATTACACTAAATCTTTTTATTTTTATCCCTTTTCTTATTTTAATAACAACCTTCTTGAGATCTTTATATCCAATCTTTTTTAAAATGTATGTTTTTATGTTTTTATGTTTTTATGTTTCAATTTAGTTTTTCCTTTTTGATTTATAGATAATTTTATTTTTTAAAATTGAGTCTCTCTCTCTCTCTTTTTTTTTTTTTTTCATTTTAGTCTCTTGATTTAAGATTCCTACTCTTAGTCTCATTTTTTACTAAACATTTCTTTTGGTATTGGGTGTTAATGGAAAAATTATAAGAATTAAAATTAATTATGTTTAATAGTTCTTCACTGTTAAAATCTAATGTCATATTTTATTTTAAATTGATTAATATATATAAATATAAAAGATAAAAAATGAATGTATAGTAAAATCAATCAAAGTTAAAAAAGAGTGAGTTCAACTATGTAAACCTCAAAATTTAGAACCAAACTTAAGTTAAACTTTTTAACCTTTTCAAACTTAAAAATTAAATTGAGATCAACTGAAAACTATACTTAAAACTTTTGACAAAAAGGTATCTATTTATTTATTTATGTATTTTGTTTAAGTTTAATTACAAATTTATGATTTGAAAAGAAGTTAAAATTTAATGCCTTTAATTTTAAAGGTTCAAATTTAGCACTTATGATTTGATAAAACTTCATACATAGTGGTTGTGGTTTGATAAAATCCCCATACATATTCTCTATGGTAAGAATTATTTATGATGGTTTTATCAAACCCTAAGGATTTAATTCTAACTTTTTTTCAAATCATAAAAATCAAGATCCTGTTTGATAATCATTTGTTTTTTGTGTTTAATTTTAAAAAGTAAGTTTTTCAATTTTTTTCTTTGTTAGTTTAAAAAATCAAACCAAAATTTGAAAACTAAAAATAATGACATTAATTTTTCTACCTTTTTTTAAAAAAATTTAACTAACAATTCAAATTTAAGATGCACATCCTTAATAAAATATTCTTTAATTTTTGAAAATAAAAGACAAAAAATAAAATAGTTACTCAACAAACGTCTAAATTTAATATTTAACAAATTTTGTATTTATAAGATGAGAATCAAACTTGTAAGTTTAAAGTCACCTCCATCTCATTATAATTTAATACATGGTTTGTAAAAAAAAAAAATCCATTCAACCACTAATTTATTTTTGTTTGATTAGAAAACCCATTAGTTTTTTTCAATTACAATTTGGTTGAGAGGGCATTTAGGCAAAAAAGAAGAAAAGATTCTTATTTTTGATGGTGAATGTTACTATATTTTAATTTGTTAAAAAGAAAATTAAAATCTTATCTACAAAGTTGAAAATTAGGTGTGAGTTTGCATTCCAATCCTAATTTTCAAGGATTTTTAGATTTTAGGTATGTTATGTGGATTCCACGTACAATGTTGTATTTTATTACAAAATTGGAATTTTTCTTTTTACTCTATTTTTCTAAGTAACTATGTGTATTTTAATTAGAATCATTTTCAAATATTAAAATGGAGAATTTTTAAAAATAATAGATTTTATAAAATATAGCAAAATATCACAATTCATGTTTAATGAACCTGTCATATGTAAAGATAAACTATTATATATGTCTATATGTATCATGAAAGACATAGATAATAGTTTGTCTTGATCTATCGTGGTATTTCACCATAGATTGTCACATTTTTCTATTTGAAAATATTTTAAAAGTTTTGTTATTTAAAATAATTTTGATGTAGGGTTGTTTTACATCTGCTCTATTTTAAAATGAGGAAGCTTTTTCACTCATCTTTTTTTCTAGAATAGGAAGAATTATAAAATGTTTTGAAAAATAATAATAAATCCTACAAAATGCATAAAATGGGAAAATTTTTCAAATTTAACGATAACATTTGGGAACTAAAGAAAAAGTTGTTTTTTAAAGTTTGATTTTGTTATTAAATTTTGATTTAAAATTCAAAATGCGTTTTTAAGAAAAAGTAAAAGAAGCCTAAAAAAATTGAGAGGAACAAATCTAAACATTCCAAAGATATATTTTTATTTCATTTTCGTTTTATGGATTTGTTTTTCTCTCTTTCAATTTCTTTAATATGTAAAAAATAGGTGAGACGATAAATAATATCCTTCAGCTACGAACGTGATTAACAACACGAATAGTTAACGTAACAAAACGAACAAATAACACATAAGACTTTGATAATCCAGTTTGTCAAATACGGTCTACATCTGGGGAGCTTCTTTTCTCGCGTAAGAAATATTATTGAGATTCAAAAGTTTGTAATTTAAGTTATCACCATAACTTAAAAGATATACTCAAACTCCCCGTGACGGTAAACATGAATCTCCTCTAAGACGAATTCAGGCTCTCTTGAATTCATTGACTACCGTACAATTATCTTAGCTTTCATTCATATTTATTATCAATCGATACTCTGTCAAATCACTTAACGATCTTTAATTAATAATATGTCATAACTCAGGAGGTAACTACCTTCGAAAACTTCTTCGACAAATATTGCCTTTTGAATTAAAGTCCAAAAACCAACTTGACGAGCACTGACAATATATATAGATATTCGTATCTTATTGGTTAAAAGATATCTATTAAGATTCCTAATAAATAGGTCAATCTTTCATCTTTTAAAATAAATAATAATTTATCCAACAAAGATCAATCTTCAAAAAAATTTATCTTCATACAAAAACCACGATCATCAAATATTAAAAAGAATTTTTATTTAATTCTTTTCTACAAAAAAAATACCAACAATACGGTTTTTACATCTCCATAAATATTGGCACTCATAACCAAATTCTAATAAAAAATAAATATTTTCTTTAAAAGTTATTTTTAGTTTTAAAATTTTGGATTAAATATTATTTGGAAACACTAAAAATAATTAATAAACAGGAAATAGTAATTGTCATCAGTTTAATTTTTTGTTAGACCCAATTTATAACCATTTTGTTTTTGACAATTAAGCTTAACTACTTTCCTTTCTTACAATTATTTGTTTAGAATAGGCCTAAGTGATTCTAACTAGTATAGTAGACAATTTTTCTTAAACAACTCGCTTTGATCATTTTTAGTTTTCTGTTTTTGAGCTTTATGCGTGTTTAATTTACTCACTATTTTGTTTGTATGGTTTTTCCGTTTGATAAAGAAACGTTTGCATTCTTAGTTATATTCCAAAACAAGACCAAGTTTGTGACGGAGACTTTTCTCATTTTGACTTCTTTAGTTTCGATTTCTAACGGTCTCGACTGCTATCCGTGTTTACTATGACACAGATAGACACAAATAGTAGTGCATCTCAATCTCTCGCAATTAAACTATAATATTTTGTTATACAATTTGTGAATATTTTGGTTCATTTCGTTATATTATTTTTAAACAACGCTAAAATATATAAATAAAAAATTGGATTATTTTCAAATATTACAAAATGTCTATAAATATCTAATAGTGATATACTGTAATATTGTGATATATTTGAGAATATTTTCATCTAATTTGCCATTTAAAATCATTATTCTAAAAATAACTAATATCAAAGTTTTACCTCTGAAAACAATTCTTTTTTATTTGTCAGAACTCAAATATATAATAACAACACATAGAAGACAATACTGAATAGTATAATGGAAAAAGAACATAACTTAATTGTCTTACTGCATTACAAATAATGAAAGATCACTTGTGAAAAAACACTAAAAAAATATAGAAAATTGCTTTGAAAGTTTCAAACAAAGCATGCTCAATATGCTTTTGTCCTATACACTAAAGAAAATGTAAAATAAGTTAAGACACAAGACAGCGCTGACCAATTATTTCTCTTAAAGAAACACTTGAAATGGAAAATATATATACACATAATAATGTTAAAGGCTTTCTACAAATATTAGGCAGTAGAGAATCTACACCATATGGACAAAAAGCCAATAGGAAGAAAACATTGGATACAATCATAAATTTTTATGTTTAAAACCCTAATTCCTTCATCCATCAACATAAACCCTCATCTCATTATAATCTCTAAAAGTGCTCTTGCAAATATATTGCAATTCAGTCCAATTTAATCGCAATTCTTATCTTATTACTACCTTAAAAACGGGCTAAAAAGAAGAATCATTTTTGGACTTCTTTACCTCTTAACAAATTCAAAATATACAATATTACCCTATGTATTAATATCATCCGCACATATTCGTTGACTATTTTTTAAAAAGTAAATAATAAGAAAAGAATGAAAGAAAACACCACCATCTCTTCTTAGATGTGGTTTGTAATAAATAATCATTAATTTACCTTTCTTATAATAAAAGGAATACCAAAAATAATTTTTTCTACCACTTAAATAGTTTTTCATTCAATTATAAATTATTATATAATATCAAAAGTTTTAGAATACTTAATGTTTTGTAACTTTTTTCTATCAACTACTATAAGAAGAAGTTTGCTCAATCATTTTTTCACCAACACTTTTACCAAATATTTCTCTAATATTGTACTTTCTTTATTTTTTATTTTTTAACTTTTATTCTTTTATTTCATCATTCTTCATGCACATCAAATTGATTACATATTAGTTTGATAGAAGCTCTACTATTTGTGAAGTCTTACAACTATGCTCACCGTCTAACATCACCAAACTATGTCATCAATTAGAAAGAATCATTCTACAATGTATGGTGAAACTTTTAATTGAATTAAGAAGTCGTTACATCATCTAAATTACACATTTGTGTAGCTCCAAGTTGTAGCAAACGTTGAGTTGTAATATTTGTAACTGAATGTGTTCATACCTTGAAAAATGCATTTGATCTCAAACATTGATAAAAAAAAAAATGTGAGGCCCTGATCTCAAAAAGGATAAGTCCTATTGAGAAGAATCCTTGTTGGAAGGTTGTTTTGGGTATGTGTTGAGACATTCCGCAAGAAAAGGTGAGAAAGAAAGCAGGCAATGAGTAGAGAAAAGTGTAAGCCATACAATGCGAAGAACCCTAGTTGGAAGGTGAGTAACGCGATAAGAATAGTTGGTAAGGGAGGTGTTGCGCTGAGCGAGATATTGGCAGCATATCGCGAGAAGAAGTATTTGTGCCCAAGATATTGAGGCAAGGAAGTAAACGTCTTGTCAAGCGACATGACGACTCGCTGCAAAAAAAGAAACGACGATAGCTTCTTCGTGAAGAGAACTGGGACAGTCGAACAATTAAGAGTTTGGCTTCCAAAAGGGATAAGATGTGCATCTCAAGGAAAAGCCAAATTGCCGCCGACAGATAAGCTATGTGTCAAGTTCGGATTGGTAGCATAACATGGTGTGTTAGTAAGACGACATGTGTAAGCGCAAAAGTGAGCCTTAGATGTGAAAGACCTTTATAAATAGGGCCAAAAGCCAAAAGAAAAGTGAGTTTTTCCAAAAAGAAAAAGTGTTAGATTTTTCTGATGAAGGTAAGATGAGAAAGTTCTAAATGCTGAACGAACGGTTCCTCCAACCGTAAATGTGAAGAGAAAACCAAAAGTCGAGAAGGGAGAAGTCGAGGCTAAGTATTTTGTATGAGTGACAAAATGATTTACATGTTTTGTTATGAACACTGCACTGTTTCATTTTACAAGCATTGTTTAAAAGTAATAAATGTGGTTTATTATCCTTCTGTGAATGATCAAGTGTGTTTTATGATCATCTTTTATTTCCATGACCGATAAGATCCATTTCATAAACGTTTTCTGAAAATAAGTGGAAGACTAAATGTTTTCCATGAACATGAGTATTCTTTGAAAAATGGTATGTAACACCCTAAAAATTAAGGTAATATTAAATTTAATTGTCTTAATTTTATTTAATAATTATGTTGGAACTATTGGACGTTAATTTGAAATATTTGATATAGAATTGATGATTTTATGAAATTAGAATTAATTAAATATTTGTTGGTTGAATATTTAATTAATTAGTAGAATTGAATTTTTGGTGTTGTTGAGATTGAATTTAATTAAATAATTTGGGTGTTTATTTAATTAAATTGAAGGGTGGAAATTTTTGTTAGAAATTTGATAATTATATATGTGTGTGTGGTTATATATACATAATTATTGTGAAAAAGAGTAAAGATAATTCTATTTATGAAAAATTAATTATTGTGGATGATAATTAATTATTTTGGAAAAAGATAAATAATGATTGTGGAGAGAAATTGATATGATTGGGTAAATAAGGAAAGAGAAAAAAAAGGATTTAATTGTTGGAATTTATGTCCTAAAACTCGTAGTTTGTAATCATATTCTATTCAATAAGTCGTTATTAATACTATAATTTTAAAGCCAATAAACTAAGGTCCCAAGGCTATTGTTATGTAAACTTGAACTTTATGTAGAGACATAAACGTGGATCAAGTTCGAGTAAATAGCCTAAATAGTCTATAGTATACGAATACGGTTGGGCGCCTTATTCGGGAGATACTATTGATGCAGCCCATTTTGTAGTTAGTACAAACGAAGTGATCCTAAATCGTTCATGTAGAGACATGGAAGTGGGGGCATCTTATGTAAAGAGTTTACATAAGACTGGAACCATGAGATAGTCACTTTTAAGTTATAACACCGTTAACTTTGTAAAACTGACTATTTTGTTTATAGATATCCAATGAAACTTAATCTTAATCCTGAGCTAACTATGAACTTCTGTTCACACGAAATTATCCTTAGATCTGTATAGGTGAGGGCAGCTCAATGGCGCTGGCCCAATAAGCCTTCCATTTCAGGGATAAGATCGGGTGGATAGCTAGGGACATAGGGTGCAAGACGGAATTCACTCCTACCCACTCTAGGGTTAGTAGATAGGTTGTTCCCTTAAGGACTGAATCCAGGTCTTGAACAAGGGGCCCCACCCTCTCATTGGCCCGAGAGGGATTCGGTTTAAAGGTTGGACCTTAAACCAATTGTTCAATAGTGGATCAGTGGGACTTAAGGAGAAAAGATATATTCTCGGGGGTAAAACGGTACTTTGACCCAGCCGAGATTATGAACAATCTGTGAAGGATTAGCTTACTTATCATGGTCATATCACATGGACACAAATATATCTATAGTGAGGGGAGTGCAACTACGGGACTCTAGTGGAATGACCCGTTAGTTAACGAAGGTTGATTAACTCTGTCTAAAAAGTTTAGCCAGTTAATCTCGGATCGTTGGAGCCCATGATCTATAGGTCCATTAGGTTCCCCCGCTAGCTCATAAGGAATCAACTTAGAACATTATGATGAAATAATTTGAATTGTTCAAAATAGGTAAAGAGAGAGAAACCGATAAATATATTTGATATAGTCATCGGTTATAACTTAAGTAGAGCTTCATGTTTAAATATGATTTAAATATTAATATGGAATCATATTTGGAAGCTCGGAATTGATGGAAAAGGTCAAAGATATAAAAAGTCAAAATGTTGACTTTTGACTTTGAAAAATCAAACTTTGACCGACTTTATATTCAAATATGATTTGAATTTTTGAAAAATGAATGCGGATTCATACTCGGGAGATTGAAATTAGTCAAGACGGATAAAATGGTAAAAAGTCAAAATGTTGACTTTTGACTTTTTAAATGTCAAATTACCATTTTACCCTTGAAAGAATATTGCATGTAAATAACAAATGGCTTCATGCATGTGAGACACCTACTTGGTAATATGCCAAGTGTGGAGAGTGGAAGCTCACTACATGCAAATTTTGCATGTAGTTTGCTTATAAAAGGAATGGATTGGAAATAAAATAAAAGGTTGGTTTTTTGTTGAAAAAATTGATTTTGTAATTTGGAATTGCAAAATCAAACCAATTTCCTTTTACTCTCCAAAAGTTCTCTCCACAAATTTTTCCTCCTAAATCCATCTCTCTCTCTCTATTTTTCTCTACCGATCGAGTCCCACAACTCGGTTCTAAGTCCGGAGATTAGCTGGTCAACACTAGTGGTAGTCCCGGTTTTGATTTCGTAAGGAAATTGTAAAGAGCACGTGAGAAGATTACGATAATAGAAAAGCATCAAGGGTGAGTTTTTCTATTAACCCTATTTTGTTTCTTTTTAGGGTTGTGATGCATGTTTACCACTAAAGTGTTTAGTTGTAATTAGAGTAAATTTTGATCCTAATTCCGCTGCGCATGTCTACCGTTTCCATCATTAATTAAAAGAAAAATTGATAATTATATATTGGAATATAATTATTGGAAGAAAAAAAATATAACATCCCAAATCTTTAAGGAGAATTTATTAATTAACTTAAATTATTTGGGTGTTATATTAAGGATTAGAGCTCAAATTAAATTATGGGGTTAAGATAATTCATGTTGGAATTTATGATATTTTAAAATAACTGATATAGTTGAACAAGATTTTGTTAGTTAAAAGAATTGAGAATTTGAGATCTTAAAAGGAAAAATTGGTTTTGGTGGTATGTAATTAATTAAGTATATATACATGAGTATATATATTTAATTAAGAATTTGGATTTTAGTAGAATATGATATTAAATAGGGGCATTTTTAAAAATAGCAAAATAATTTAAAATATTTACAAGCTATAGCAAAATTTTGGATTCTATCACTAATAGTCTTCTATCACTATAGCATATCAATGACTATCAGTGATAGAATTTGCTATAGGTTGTAAATATTTTGTAAAATCTACTATTTTTAAAAATTCCCCTATTAATTATTTGATGTTGTATAAATAATTAATATGGAAAAGTAAAATTAGTTATATGATGAAATATAATTATAATTGTTTGGAAAATAAGATAATCCATTAGGATAGAGATGGTTGATTTGATTGGACGAGAAAATATGGATGAATTTAATTAAGAGAGAATAATGGTTTAAATAAATATATATGTTTATTATATATTTTGGTGAGAGAATAATAATAATAATAAAGAAATATTATTTAATGGTTATGAACGCGTAAGATTTTGTGTATTTAAGAAATTTATTGAGGAAAGATAATGATAATAAAAATATATGTATATATTGGTATTATATACATATCTTAAAAGGAAAAAGATATAATAATAATAATGATTATTATTATTATATGGGTCTATAAATAGCATTGAAATGCTCAAATTGAAAAGATAGAGAAAAAAAAAAAGAAAAATGTTCTTCATCTTCTTCACCAAGATAACTCTCTGCTCCATACCATTGGAAAGTCTCTTTGATGTTGGAATTTATGTCTTAAAACTTATGGTTTGTGATCATATTCTATTCAATAAAGTCGTTATTGTTACTATAATCTTAAAGCCAATAAACTAAGGACCCGAGGCTATTATTGAGTAAACTTGAACTTTATGTAGAGACATAAACGTGGATCAAGTTCGAGTATATAACCTAAATAGTCTATAGTATATGAATACTGTTGGACACCTTATTCTGGAGACACTATGGATGCGGCCCGCTTTTGTAGTTAGTACAAACAATGTGATCCTGAATCGTTCATGTAGAAACATGAAAGTGGGGGAGATTCTAGGTAAAGAGTTTACATAAAACTGGAACCATAGAAATAGTCGGTTTTAAGTTATAACACCGTTAACTTTAATAAAACTGACTATTTCGTTTATAGATATTGTGTAACTTAATCTTAATCCGGAGCTAACTATGAACTTTTGTTCACACAAAATTATCCTTAGATCTGCATAGGTGAGGGCAGCTCAATGGCGCTGGCCCAATAAGTCTCCCATTTTAGGAGTAAGACCGGGTGGATAGTTAAGGACATAGGTTGCAAGACGGAATTTACTCCTACCCGCATTAGGGATAGTAGATAGGTTGTTCCCTTAAGGAGTGAATACAAGTCTTGAACAAGGGTCCGCACCCTCTCATTGGCCTGAGAGGGATTTGGTTTATAGGTTGGACCTAAAACCAATTGTTCAATAGTGGATCGGTGGGACCTAACAAACAAGATGTAGTCTCGTAGGTAAAACGATACTTTGACCCAATCGAGGTTACGAACAATCTGTGAAGGATTAACTTACTTATCATGGTTATATCACATGGATACAAATATATTTATAGTGAGAAGAGTGCAACTACGGGACTTTAGTGAAATGACCCGTTAATTAACGAAGGTTGATTAACTCGATCTAAAAGAGTTTAGCCAATTAATCTCGAATCGTTGGAGCCCATGATCTAAAGGTCCATTAGGTTCCCCCGCTAGCTCACAAAGAATCAACTTAGAACATTATGATGGAATAATTCGAATTGTTCAAATTAGGTAAAGAGAGAGAAACCGACAAATATATTTGATATAGTTGTCAGTTATAAGCTTAAGATAGAGCTTCATATTTGAATATGATTTAAATATTAAAAATATAAATATGGATTCATATTTGAAAGCTCAAAATTGATGAAAATGATCAAAGTTGTGAAAAGTCAAAATGTTGACTTTTGACTTTGAAAAATCAAACTTTGACAGACTTTATATTCAAATGTGATTTGAATTTTGGACAAATGAATACAGATCATGCTCGGGAGGTCGAAATTAGTCAAGACAAATAAAATGGTAAAAAGCCAAAATGTTGACTTTGGACTTGAAAAGTCAAACTTTGAATTTGATTTAAATGTTAAATTACCATTGCCCTTAGACAAATTTAAATAATAACACTTGTTGAGATTTGACAAACTTATCACTTGCATGAGATATGCAAGTGGCTTATTGCATGGAAGCCACCTACCGCACTAAGAATACCAAGTGGTGAGATAGGGAAACTCTTGCATATAGTTTACTTGTAAGGAAGTTTTATGCAAAGGTGAAAGGACTCTTTGATTTGAAATTGAAAATTAATTTTTTTAATTGTGAATTACAAAAATAATTTAAGAACTTCGTTTCCTCTTAACAACAAAAAGGATCTCATAGTTAGATTTCTAAAAAAAAAATATTTTTCATCTTTCTCTATTTCCTCCACCATTTGAGTCCCACAACCTGAAATCTGAAGAATAGCGGGTCAACATTAGTGGAAGTCCCAACTTCGAGTTCATGAGAAGATTGCAAAGAGTTTGTGAAGAGATTATAAGAAAAGAAAAGCATCAAATGTGAGTTTTTCTTTTAACCTTATCTTTGTTTCAATTAGGGTTGTTATGCATGTTGATTACTAAATTTGTTTAGTTGCAATTAGAGTAAAGTTTGATCCTTTTTTTGATGTGCATGTCTACCCGTTTCCATCATTTGACAAATCTTGAAGATTTAAATGAAAAAATTTTCCCATTAAGGTTGAATTGATTTCAACCTCAATTTTGGGTAAGTTAATTTGGAAGAATTTTTGGATGATAGCCAATTGTTAATTTTATTAGTTAAGATACTGAAATTTCCTTTTATGATTAAGATCAATTTAATTGGAGATTGTTTTACTGTTAGCTAGAGATTCTTTTGTTTGGCTAATCTCTTAGGTAAGAGATTCTACTACTGGACCTTCGAATTAAATTTTAAGAGTTATGTGTAGCTGTGATTATGCATTGATGGTAGTTGAAAATGCATAATGAGATGTTGTGGTTGATGACTGATATTGTGTTCCTGATGATGACTGATATTATGTTGATGATGATGATTGATATGTTTATGATGTTATGATGCATGATATATCAATTACATGATTAAGGACGTTATGGTTGATATTAATGTCATGTTTATGGTGTTTATGATATGCTACATGTTTTGGACTGTGGTATGTCTGTTGAGCATTTACCCCGCTTGTTTTGTTATCCTATCTAAGGGTTCACTCGCACGACTAGAGGTGTTCCTTCGAGATCACTTGCAGGATTTAGGAGTGTACCTATGGATCACATGCATGGTTAGGGGACAGTTTTATTGTGTATATGGGATCACTCGCACGACTAGGGTTTTCCTTCGAGATCGCTAGCAAGATTATGGGTGTACCTACATATCACAAACATGTTTAAGAGTGTGTACCTACGATCACTCGCACGACTAGGGGTTTTCCTACGGGTCATTCACACTATTAGTGGTGGTTGTATGGTCTCACTCAGTGTGTATCTACGATCACTCGCACAACTAGGAGTGTTCTTCGGGATCACCCACTCGCACGATTAGGGGTGTTTGTACGATCTCACTCATTCAGGTGTGTTCCATTGGACACACGCCACTATTATTATGTTTCTAACAGAAAGTTAACATATCACCTAGCGAGATCAGTAGTGGGTCCCTTACTGGGTATATTTATATACTCACTCTTTTCTATGTTTAATATTTTAGGCAGTGGTAGAGGATCTAAAAAGTTGGCGAGCGACAAGAAGGGTTCGTTGTATGTCATATGGGGACTCAATTTTGCTTCCGCGTCTATGTAACAGTTTTTCAGTATTTTGGTTTTAGAAACTTTATTTAAAGTTTTGTCTCATTTGTTTATCTTTATTTCTTAAAAAAAAAGTTGTTAGTACCCGCGGGTCACGTTTTCAAATTATTTTTATTGGTTTGTCGATTTTATATTCTCGAACATCTCTTAAGAAAAAAATTAGTGTTCCTCTTTTCAAGAAAGTGTCTTTTAATATTTATCTTTTGAGTAATGACCTTAGCTTAACTTAAAAGTTTGGGTCGTTACATGGTAAAATGTGATTTATAAATAGTGGTGAATGGTTATTCGGTTTCTAGTATGATTTATGAAACCATTGTTATGATCCTCGTTCTTAGAGGTGACGTTCTATAAACTTTATATGTTGAGCCTTCATTCCTATGTGATGATGTTTATGAAATGCCTTATTAATCTGTGTTAATCTATGCTATGAGTAACTAGTGATACTATGCTTCGTTATTGTGTTTGTGTGGTTGTGCATTGTGACCTAAACTCATTAACCACATTAATCAATATTAATCTGTGTTAATCTATGGTATGAGTAACTAGGACCTAATGTACCTACAAATTAGAAGCTACAATGATATGAGATTAATTGGCTAAACTCATTAACCACATTAATCAATATTCGTTAACTGTGTGTGTACTTTACTAAAGACTCACAGTTGAACTCTTCTCACTGTAGATATATTTTTGTATCCATGGATATAGATCAATAACAGTAAGCTAGTCCTTCACGAGTGTTCGTAACACCACCTTGGTCAAATTACCATTTACCTCTGAGTTACCTCTAGTCCTTAAATACCAGTGCTTCTCTAATGAACAACCTGTTTATATTCCAACCAATAAACAGAAACCCCTCTCGTGCCATAAAGAGGGTAGGACCCTTTGTTCAAGATTCGGAGACACCATTTAAGGGAACACTGATATACTTACCCTAAAGTATGGAAGAAATGAATTTCATCTTGTGTATGGAAGAAATGAATTTCATCTTGTGTAATTATGTTCCAAACTCCAAACTCGATCTTGTCCCCAAAATGATAAGCATATTGAGGTAATCTTACCACTCTCATCTGTACAAATTAAAGGACAATCCCTCGCGAACAGAGTTCATAATACACTCAGGATTAAGTTTAAGTTACCCAGGTCATCCTAATGAAATAGAAATTTAACTAGTTAACGGAGTTACATCTAGTGGTTACTATTTCGTGGTCTAGTCTTATGAAAACTCATTGCATAGGATACCCTCACTCGCATGTCATCAACACGAACGCATTAGATCATTGCGTTTGTATCCAATACAAAGTGAACCGCATTCATAGTGTTACCAAGATAAGGTACTCAGTCTTATCCCTATACTATAGACCTTTTAAGCTATTCTCGAACATTGATCCCTGTATATTTCTACATACTGTTCAAAACTCATCAAAACAATTTAGGATGTTAGTTTATTGGATTTGGGTTCTTAAGACAAAGCTAATAATTTAATCAATAGCGACATTTATTAAAATTACAATAATAACACTTTATTAATAACGATCAATGAATTATATTTACAATCTACGAGTTTTAGGACATAAACCTGAATAGGTATTTCTCTCCGCATTACTACACTAAACGCTTAGTTCTTAGCATTCAATACATGCTTCTTCCTCGCCAGTTATTTTTATCGCATTGCTTTCTTTAACGCGATAGAACTGAAACATTTCTCTTTGCGTCACCTTTTCTCCTCTTGCATCCTTCCTCACAGAATGCCCCATAACTTAAACGTATCCAAGATAACTTTCCAGCAAGGCTCTTCTTCGACATGACTCCCTCTCTTCTAATTAGAGCTTCAACTAGTCCCTCCTTTTTGGAATTTCATCATCGAAATTCTACTCCATCGCTTTCCGTTTGTCCAACGTAAGACCTCATTACGAAACTTGGTGAACAGAATGAGAAGGTACTCCTATTCGTGCAGGTGCCTCGCCAACTTTAGCATTTTCTCGCCAATTCTTTTGAATATGTCTAACTTGCTCACACTTAAAAGAATTATTACTATACTTGCAAATTTTTGAGTGTCGTTTACCACACTCGAAGCACTTAGGATCTCGATCACTGCCCCATTGCGGTCTCTGACTAACACCAGATTTAGATTGCTTACTAAACCCTTTGTCACTTTCCTTTCCTTCACGAATTTTTGTGCTTGATGATAACTTTTAGAAATACAAGTTATTGTGGCCTTTTAGGTAGAACAATGGAATCAAAACACATGATAATGTGTCAAAACACGCATCTTATATTGTAAATTCATAAATATAGGAGAATACAACTTGCATAAGTCTCCACATCTATTTTACCCTATTTTCTAGTGTTTTTTTCACAAGATTGTAGAGAAAAGAAGAAAGATAGTGAATCACAAAGGAGCACGTGCTACGCGATAAGAAGCTTGTCTGGCAACTAAACATCTCTAGGCGAGGAACCACATTAGCACGTGAGGAAGATTTACTAACAGACAAGAATGGTAGTTGGAGTTGATGTGACTTGACAAGGCTGCAATCGACACTGACGTGGTCAGAAGAATAGAAGTTTTCCTCTAAAAGTAGCTTGTAAAAGAACTTCATCTTCACCATGAAATCTGGCTGGCCTGAATGGACTAAAACCTAGAGACCTGCATTGGAGCTGGTGGAAAAGACTAGTTTTTCCTCTTTATGTAAAAGTTTGTTGTCTTCTTTGGTCAACTGTAAGTGAGAGCTTAAAGAGGACTAGAGAGATTTCATTTCCTTCTTCCCCTAACTTGCAATATCTTTCATCTCTTTACTTTCAATTTTTTTATTTCATTGTAATGTATCCTGTTCATATTGTACAGTGGCCGAAGAATACGTTGCATATTTTCCCCCTTTCAATCTGTCATTCCTTTTCTGTTCATTTGTCAAAGTGTTATAAGTAGTTTAGGGTTGTGATAAGTTCTTGAAAGAAGTTTAGCTTATAAGGTTTATCACGTTAGTTGAGCTTTACTCGATCGCTTGACCAACGTTTATCGCCAACTACTCGAGAGAGCAAGTAGCAAGAACATAACTAACCCGTGCAAGAGGGAGTTTGGAAACTCCACTTTGCCAATTAAACCTCCACCATTTGTGTCCCAAAAGGAGAACAAGTGTGGTGACTTGGCACCAAGAAGTTGCCACCCATAAAAGAGAGTTAATATAAGTCTTATAAGTAACAATTTCTAGATAGCAATTACTTGATGACCCTTTATCATTTGCATCCCAAGAGTCGAGCAAGTGTGGAGTTTAAGGCACTTAGAGGTACTCCCCTTAATTAGAAGCTAGTTAACTGATATCCGTCTTATCAAGATTTGACGCATGGTTTAATCACCTTAATTAGAGACATTCCTTCACTTTTCCTTAATTACAAGTTAGTTCATATCTCTACCTTCTCATCATTCTTACCACCTTTACAAAATCTCTAGAGTAAATAGTAGAATTAGCTTTTAGATATATATTTACGTTATAGTATATAGATAAATGTTTTATACTGCCTAGATGAAGAAGTAAGCTTTATAACTAAGATTTGATATCAATTTCCTGTGTTTGACCCTGGATTTTCCAGGAAACCTCTCGTTTCGCTTACACTTGGGTAAGCGATAGAAAACTTATACTACATGTTATCTGGAAATGAGCAACGCAATGCACACACCTAGAACCGAAATCACAACAAAAAGAACTAAGTTTTTGACACTGTTGCTGAGGAACTTGTAGATCCTAACAACAAACAAGAAAGTTTTTTGGTGCCATTGTCGGAGAACTTGTAGATAGTAATCACAAACAAACATTTGACCTTTTTTCTTTGGAACTCTTATTTTCTTTAGCCAACACACTTTCAACATGCATGGCTGCCTCTACCAACGCAGAAAAGTCCGACCAATTCACATTTGCTGTCATTGGCACTCGAATTGCTGTCATCAGACCTTCCTCAAAATGCTTACACTTCTCATCTTCATCCCTTATAAAGGATATTGCGTACCTCGCGAGTTCCGTGAATTTCTTTCCATACTTCGCGATATTTGTATCACCTTGTACTAAACTCAAGACTTCCTTCCTCTTGCTATCAACAAACGAACGAGGGTTGAACCTTTCCGAAATCCTTCCCAAGTGACAAAATCTACACCTCCTGCTCTTGCCGCATACAGAATCCACCAATCCTTGGTGCCTCCTTGCAACAAGAATGTTGCGAACTTTACCTTCCTTTCTTCAGGACAAACCATTACTCCAAAATATTTCTCAATCAAACTCGACCACTTCTATGCATCTACTGGATTTGGGGTTCCCAATGCCTTCAATCTGTCAATACTAAACTGCTTTCCTGAATTTCTTATTGTCTGCGAACTCTCTCAAGCAACACTTTTTCAATTTCTCTCCTCGCATCTTGATTGATCAAGTGAGCTTTCGTATCTATGACGGGCTCAGTAATAGTCTGCAATTTCGCTTGCCCTCTTTCTGTCCTTGGCATGATGTATCTTGCCTCCTACAAGATAAATTCATAATTTAGTTCAACTCTTCCACCAACACTCACAAAACCATACTTTTACCAAAGACCCCAACAATGAACAAGATCTTTTCTCAAAGAGATTAATATAATACATAGTTAATGTCACACTCTACCCCGAGCACCTACTTGCTTGGCTCGAGACGTGGCATAAAGATAACCAATATCGCTCCCTTCAAGAACGAAACCAACTGACCCTCAACCTTAACCATTAAAATGTAAACGATGGTAAAAGCTAACACGTAAATTTTTACACAATGGGGTAAAATCATTTTTTTATTACAATAAACTTTATATAAGTTTTACAGAGACAAAATGTAATCTTATTTACATAGAAGAAAACCTAACAACAAACTTCCAAAAAGCCTAAGTCTCACAATACAAAAGACTAATTGATCACAAGTAGCAGAGATCCAGGCTCTGAGGAAACGGTCTCTACCCAGAAAGTGGGAAAACATTTTGAAGAGTGTGAGCTAAATGAGCCCAGTAAGTGATAGTTTTCTAAATTTTTCATAAACCTTTAGAAGCAATAATTCATAAATCCTTGAAACAGTAAACGTTAAATCATAACATGAAAGCTTAAACCTCAAAAATTTTAAAAACAATAACATAAAGCCTTATTTTTCCTGCTTGAAACCCAAGTGCCTACTCCTGGGAGGTGGTGGAGATTACTCGACACCAACTCCATTTATAATCTTACCCCACAGTAGGTAATTTTGAGACATCTTGGTTCCGTTAAAAACTTTTATAAAACCATAAACCTTAAATCCTTCTGCTTAAAACAACCTATAAACTCATTTTCTAGTAAAGCTTAAACATTTCTCATAAATCAACATTCTTAAATAAATACCTTTTAAACAGTAACATGCTTGGAAAATCATTCATAAAATAAAACATTTAAGATAAATTATTCATAAATACTGGCTTAAGAACACGCTGAAAATCACTTTAAATAATTCATTTTTCACTCATAGATACAAGCTCAAATCCTTGGTCAATAAATATGCCCAATCTCTTCTTGACTTGAAAATATGGTAAAATAATCCATTTAACTTCCCTTAACCATGAAAATATCAAAAGTGTACTTAAAAACTCAAAAAACAACTAAAAACTGCTCAAAACGCCTCATGGCACTATTTGACGCACATGGGTAGGTGGCATGGCATTGGTCTCGTGCGCTGGGCATGCCCATGCTAACCTCATGCGTACATGTTGTACGCCTCACATGGTCGCACAAGTCTGGCATCTCGAATTGCCCCTCCATGCCTTGCGTCTCGCCTAGCCTCTATGCACGCAGGGCTTGCCACACGCCTCCTTGACCGCATGCTAGTTGTGCATCAAACATAAGCCACAATGCATCACTAACCTCTTTAAACATCAAAACGTCTGCGCATCTCGCCTAGCTTACCTTGTCACTCGGTTAGCCACCAGCTTGCTCAGAAACTCAATTTTTGTCTAGAAACATAACCCAACTTTTGAGGAAACTTTCTTCTACAAAACTGCTTAACAACATCGTAACTTTCTCACCTTAAAAGTTCACCTCCAAATTCCAAAGGATAAGCTATGTAGCCCTTTGAACGTCCACCTTGCTTAGATTCACCCAAAATCTAACATTTCTTACTTTCTTAAACTCAAACTCAACTGTCCCTTGCTCAAAATTGTCCAATAGCCTTAGTCTAAAAACTAGACTTAATTGTTGATCTTTTGAGAGTAATTTTAGCAACAACGCACAAGCAGTTTGAGAGAAATGTTCATTTGAAGTGACCTATTTATATAGAACCTTGTATGAAGCTTTATTGACACCTCCTACTAGTTAAAATCTAAATTAAGCATGCAAGGGCACCTGTAAAGTACTTCACTGCCTCCACCTCTTCATCATCTCACCCAACTAAAATGCCTAATGTCTGTTGAGTAGTCCAAAACGCCCAGTGTTAATAAAATGCTAACCTCCAAAGCTTCTTGTGTGACATGCTCCTCGCCCAACAATTTGCTGCCTTGCCTTCTCGCGTAGTCCATCAAAACCCTAAATAACCTCTAAAGGACAGCCTTACATGCCCCAAAGACACTACTTTAAAGGTTCTCTTCTCGACTAATGCCTTTCCTTCATGCCTTAGTCACTTTGCCAAGCTTAAACGCCTACTAACCTCTTTAGAGGTTTTCTTCCTTCTTTTGGCTACCTAAAGCACGAGCAACTAACCTCTAAATGTCTTTCCATGCTCTAAACGCCCAATGACACTTATTTAAAGGTTATTTCCATCCTTTTGGCCACCTACACAACACTAAAAATAACCTCAAAAGCGCTTAACCCTTAAGCCTTAACACTAAGCCAAAATTTCCTTCTTTCCAACAACCATGACATTCTTTTTATCCTTAACTTCCTTCTACACTTAAACTTCCAACCACTTCAAAGAAAAGTTTTTCTAAGATCCCTGGTTTGGAGTTAACCATGACAAAGCATCCAATTACATGGTCGAGTTTAGCTTACCCATGCTTAAGAAATCATGCATCCGAAGTTAGCTCTCGCATGTTAGAATCATGCAATCGAAGTCAGCTTGCACATGATAAATCATGCTACCCAAATCAATTCTCGTATAATCGAGGAGTCATGTGGTAAGGTTCAACTCTCACGTATTTAGCATTTGTCCTAGTGGCAACTTGTATGCAATAATACACTTAGTAGAATTGCTCACACGTGAAGTCACGTAGCCAAACTTCTTTAATCAAACTACCAGAAACCCCTTTCACTTTATTTGCGAACTAGTTAAAACTGACTTCCATTCCACTTTCTAATGCTTTCACTTATTTCTCCAAGAAACTTAGGATCTAAACTTATTAGGTTTCTCAAAATCATGCTTTGATACTACCTAGTATCAAACTACTCAATTTGGACTTAAAACTCTTAGTCTTCCTTTTTTCCTAAGAAACTTATGCTCTAATACCACCTGTCATGCCCTGCCCCAACCAGATGACGCACCTAGACTGCCCTCGTGTACCTCTTTGCGAGATGATGCGCGAGCTTAGTAAGCAGAACTCTCCTTTCACTTGTCTCTTTGCAACGTTCTTTACTTGAACCTTGGAGACCTTCACAACTCTTTGCATCGAAAAACAACTCTTAAACTTAGCTCCGTCGTCTAGCACTTAACACTTAGTTCTAATTGACTTTAGCTTCTAGGCAATAAGCAAAAAAGAAAATTCAGCAAAAATAATAAACTTTTTCTCTTTATTAACTTAACACTTTACACAGAGTTCATAAATTAAAAGCATATTCCTTTTCTTGCAGGCATAAAAATAAAACCAATTCTAATCTACACGCCTTCCTTCTTCCACCAAGGTGCTACTCTTCGCGCCTAGGTGTTTAGGAATATAAGATTTCTTTTGTTTCTTCACTGCCTAATGCTACTTCTTGAGGTGGGGTACCTAGTGTAAAGACCATATTTCTTCCTTCACCTCGGTAGCCCAACAACCCCAATCTTAAAGACAATCTTCAAGGCTTCCTTTTCCTAAATCGACTCCTTGACTCTCTCACTCCTCGAATGTGGCCTTACCAACCTAGGTGTAGTACTCACCTTTCTTCTGAATTGAGTCATCTACTCTTACCGACCAATGCTCCTTAAACACGAGATAGGATGACACGACTCTCTTATCGCACAAGTTTTCTTAACATGCCTTGAAGCCAAGTGAAGAAGGGGATGTGGGGTTGTTATGTAAACATATATGGCATGAGAGTCGTGTCATTATACCCCACGTTCAAGGAGCCGTTTGGTAAGCACATCGCTCCTTGACACAGAGGGCTCAGTTTAGAAGGAAGACAAGTGTAACACTTAGGCTGGTAAGGCCAAGTCCGAGGAGCAAGAGAGCCAAAGAACTAATTTAGGAACATGAAGACCTAAACGTTGTTTGAGTTGGGTTGTTGTTTGACCAAGGTGAAGGAAGAAATGAAATCTTTACACTTTAGGTACCTCGCATCAAGAAGCAGCATTTAACTACAAAGAAAGAAAAGGAGTCTTATATTCCATAACATCTTGGCATGAAGAGTAGTACCTGGGTAGAAAAAAAGGGGTGTAGATTAGACTTATTTTTATGGAAGAAAGAAAATTATTGTATTTTGCAATTTGAGAACTCTGCGTAAAGTGTTAAGTTAATAAAAAGAAGAAGTTTATTCATTCTGCTCTGTTATGTTTTGTGCTCATCGCCTAGAAACTAAAAGTTGTTTAGAGCTAAGTGTGAAGTGTTAGGCAACGAAGCTAAGTCAAAAGTTGTTTTCTGCTGCAAAGAGTTGTGAAGGTTTTCAAGGTTCAAGTAAAGAACCCTGCGAAGAGACAAGTGAAGGGAATTGTTCCACTTGCTATGCGTCTACATGTTATCTAGCAGAGAGGTATACAAAGGATGTCTAGGTGGCACGACCCATCTGGTCGCACAGAGTGACAGTTGGGGGGACCATGACACCTAATTCTCACCACATTTCTCTCTACTTTTCTCTCTTGAGTTAAGGTGGTGAGAAATGAGAGAAATAAGAGTTTATTGTCTTGAAAACATTCTTACTTCAAAACTATGCTGCCAACTTTCGAAAAGAAACATCCAATCCCCATTAAACTTACCAATCTCAGCTAGAAAATGGCTCGAGATCACCCCAAGAGCTCACTTAACCAAGCTTCCATCTCTAGTCTGGATCAAGCATGGCTCCGAGCTGGCCCATGAAGCTTCTAAAATTATTCTTACTTCTAATCTCGGCCAATCATGGCCCTAAGACTACCCAAGAACTCATTTCTCCTCAATTATTTTTTGCCCTTCATCTCGGCCAAACGAGCATGGAGATTGGCCTGAGAGCTTAATCCTTTCCCTTTCTAACTTAAATCTTGCCTGAACCAGACTGAGGCTACACGAGATACATGCTTTAAAGCTCTTTACCTTCCTTCTGGCTGAACATGACCAAGTTCTGAAGCCTTTGCCTCAGGAACCCTTTCTAAACTCACTTGACTTGCTTTCCTAAACACTACTTTAACTTCTCAAGTTCCTCAAACTTGACCCAAGACTCCTCAGCAAATTTCTTAATCCTTCTCAACTCTTAACAAGCAATTGGGATAAAAGATACGGGTAGTATAAGATTTCTACAAACCTAAACTAGAATGAGTATCTTAGCTTCTCATCAACATGTTGGATGATGAAGGAGTGTTTGGGAACTTAAACCAATTAAAAAAGCTCTAAAAATTGAGAGAAAATAGTGGTGAGGCGACTGGAATGGAGTCTGCTTTAACCTGGTGTCGTATTTTTTTAATTATAAAAGTTGTATAGCACCGTGATGTCGACGATCATTTGGCAAACAAAAACTTCGGAGCACATAGGTGCTATAGGGCAACACTATGGTGTCTTAGACTTTCAAAGCCTGGGCCTTCTCTACTTTATAGCGCTGCACGTGGCGCTTCAAGGTAGAAGCTAAATATCTTCTTTTATTTTTTGTTGGCTTGATCGATGCCATTTGACACCATATTTGCCCAATTAAGTTCCAAATCAACATAACACCAAATTATACCATTGATTTGCTCAGAATCTATAAAATAGCCAATGATGATCGCACAATCACGAAACGAGTTTGGATTAAGAAGGATAAAATAGTGTATTTCCAACGTTATCAGCAACTCAAAGAACATTTATCTTATGAAGTTAAACCCGTTGAAATTCTTGATAGGAAAGAAAAAGTGTTAAGGAACTAGAAAGTAACTATGGTTAATGTTCTTTGAAGAAACCATACGATAAAGGAAGACACTTGAGAGAATTAGTAGCAAATGGAAGTCATGTATCCTCAACTTTTCGCATAACCACTAAATTTAAAAAAGGAGGGTCTAACTTGTAAGCACCTTCTCCTTCTCTATGTGATGAGAAGCTCGATATGTAATTGATTAGAGGTTGGACACCTTATAAGAACTGGGAAAAGCCTTGAGACAATAAGCATAAAATGGTTAAAACTCATAAGAGGTAACAAATAGTTATGGATGCATAACTGAAAGTATTGGCCAGGCATCCAAGTGGATAGTTAAGAATGTTGTTGCATGACACTCTATCACCATTCAACTCGAGATAACTTAAACATTTCAACTGTGTGGATAGTGATAAAGACACAAGTTAGTGGTGATTAGGAATCTTGGAAAGCTGAATGACATGTGGTGAGTGAATGACTGCTTGTTTCATTATGTGCATATGCAGTTGTTCGTAGATATGTCATGTTAATTGTAGATATGTCATGCTAATTATAGATTTGCCATGTTAAGGTTCTAATTGAGCGACTTATCAGACGACTAGAATAGACTCATGCGATAAAAGGTGAAATTCCTATTCATATGTTGCTAAACTTCTAATGTTTTGCCTGTAATACAAGTTTTCTACAAGTTTTCCTCTATCGCCCAAGTGTATGCGAAGAAAGGTTTTTTGGTAAGTCCATGGTCAAACACAGGGAATTAACGTTCCTAATGATCTAATCGCGCAACTAACTCATGCTGTATAATCTATACAATATATATATGAACAGTATAATTATTCTAATTATATACACTAAGGTGCATTTGGTGCTTCAAGCTGGGCATGAGGTGATGTGAAATGGAAAAAGAACTCATTTTGTAGTCATGGTAGGAAGTGACGCTTAATTAACTAATCACAAATTAATTGTGTATTAATAGTTCAAGGCGATGTGAAGTCTACTTAACTTCATAATTAAGCTGAGTGACCTTTCGGTGCTTTTGCCATACTTGCTTTTCTTTCAAGATCCGAATTGTCACGCCCACCCCAAGCACCTACTTGCTTGGCCCGAGATGTGGTGTGATGTCAGCTGCAACTATTCACCTTTAGAACAACTTCAATGGGCCCTTGACATGAAAACTTGAAACATTTAACCACGAAAGTCTTTTAACATTGGAATACTTTTAAAATTGTAGTGTAACCCATTTGAAATGCCTTTTACAAATACAAAGTAAAATTTATCAAACATGAAAGTATAAACATTTGAGTAAACACAACAATGCTTTAAACAAAACAATTTATTTTATGATTAAAAAACTAAGTTGGCCTGACAGCAGTATGCTTCGCACGCAGTTTAATACCTCGAAAGAGGGAAAACATTTTGAAAGAGTAAGTCGAAAGACTTAGTGAGCAACGATTTTAGAAAACAGGTTTTCATAAAACAGTTTAATATAAGACTGATGTTTAAATACATTTATTAGTAATTAGTCATTTCATAACATGATACTTGAAACATTTGCATAGCTTTTGTAAGACAATGTTCCATAGCTACAGACAATATTTACTCCTTCGTCCGAAGATGGAACAGTGATTTGGAAGCTATACCCTCCTTTAAGGCATAAAAATATACCCTTCTTGATGACCCATAAACTATAGGTCGTCAACCCTACCATCGATATGGAGTTAACCACATGTATACAATAGGTCTCATGAAATATTCAGGCATGAAGAAAATATTTGAAAACATAGAAATATTTTTCTTAGCCTTGATCATGAAATCATTCAAACATGGTATAACTTGAATATCAGTTCATAAACATTTATCATAAATCATAAATTGAAAATCACGCTTTGTAAATCATTTCACAAGCTATTGCTTATAAAGCTTGAAACCATGTTTAATAGAGTATTGGTCGTGTGATTCCTCTTAAACCTCCCTGATCTGAAAAAAATTATATTTATTCCTTATGTAGTCCATTGAACATAAAAATATCTAAAATTTCCCTTAAGTTTCCCAAAAATATCACAATAGCTCAAAACACCTTAAAATAGCCCAACCGATGTCCATTGGCATAGTGGATGGGGTTGACCGCGCGCGCATGGCCTGGGGCCTTATCGCGTGCTAACCTTGCTGAGGTGGGCCACGCATCGTGTGGTAACCTTAGAGTGAAGGATGTCGCACGCGTCATGCCGCCTACCCAGCGTGTCCATGGCGTGCCTTGCATGCATTATGCTCCCTACACACCCTGTGCGCTAACCTCACAACGCAAGGTCATGCGCACAGCCTGAGTGCATCCTTTGTCGCTCACTGTGCCATGACCTTGTCACAAACCTCACAACAAGACAAATATAACCTCTATGACCAAAACGCCATGTCCATCTCGCCTAACATGCATGACATTGACCTACTTCCCAGAACTTGATTTTTCCTCCAGAATACATGACCCAACTTTGAAAAATCATAACTTTACGTCCATAACTTTTTTGACAAAACTTCCTGGTACAAAGTTCCTAAAAAATGTCTTATCTTTTTTACCAAAAAATTTCAAAGTAAACCTCTAAAAGACGAGTTTTGTAGCCATTTTGGAATGCACCTTGCTTAGATTCTTCTTGAAAATGACCTTATCGCCTTCTTTGAACCAAAACGTAAACCTTCTCACATCCAATTAAAACAACAGCCCTTCTTAAAAAACTAGACACACTTTCTGATCTTTTAAGACTAATTTGAATGTAATTGCACGAGTGAGTTGTAGGATACTCTTGAGTGAAGTTGCCTATTTATAGGAAGCCTTAAATGAAAATGTGTTGGTACCTCATCTTTGATTAGACTCACCTCTTAAGCTCTTAATTACACCTAACAATTCTCCTCCACATCATCCTTCGCTAAAAATGCATGTTAATATGACTAAGACGCCTGGATTAATTAATTGTCCCAAGCTTGCCACATAGTTCTTCAAAACGCCAAGCTAACCTCCATAACCATCTCGCATAGCCAGCCTTGGCCGCCTCACCAAAATGCATTGCTAACCTCCATGACTTCAAGCCTTGTCACCCATAATGAGTTTACTAACCTCCCAAGTTCTTTCCTATAACCATGTTTCTCGCCCACAATCCTTCTCGCATAACCTTTCAACGCTCACAAAACCTGTAAATTGGAAACCCTTTTTGCCCATTATCTAAACTCTATAGCCTTCTTGCGCCTAGCCATCCAAACGCCTAGACATCCCTTTAGAGGTTGGTTTCCATAGTTTTAGCTGCCTAGTTCTTGTCCAAATGCCTAAGCATGTCCAAACACCTAAGCTTTAGAGTTTAATAAGCTTCATCTTGTTGTCCAACAAACACCATTTCGAGGTTATATGGTCTTCTTTTGCCGCCCAACCTAACCTCTAAACTCTCAATGACACTTAGCCAATGATTGACATCCACGTTTAGCTAAATAAAACTTATAAAACAAACATTAAGATTCTCTAGTATTAATAACACATTCCATTGCTCATGAACTAATTAAGCAGATTAAGCATGAATAGCAACATAGAAACGAGAGAATAATAGAAGAAATGCATTACTGTTATAAACATTTATTCAACCCTCTTGACCAATGGAGTACATATTACAAAGTAACACAACAAAAACATCAACTGGAATACAAAGAAGTGTGTCAAGCCCAGATTATTATTTCTCATACTTTTTGGCTTTGATTTTTGCCTAAATGTGAGTGGAAATAGTTATGGAAACACTCTCTCTCTCTAGTTGTTCTAAGCTCTCACCTAAAACTCAAAAAGAAAGATTGAAAGACAAGAAGCTTGCTCTCTGGCCCAAAGGTTTCACACCATGTTATGAAGTAGAGTCTTCAATTTATCGGCAGGGATTGATGTTGATAGGACATTCCACATCTCATTAATGCCTTTGATTAAAGTTGAATGATGCTATGCAAACATCCTTTTGTCCTTTTTCTGATGTTTGCCAAACTAGGTGCAACCATTAACGCCTCTTTTGAATCGAGTGGCATTCCTTCGCGTTAAGGAGTGAGGTCCTTACCTACTGACTCTTTAAACAAGAGATGGGATGACACGGCTTCCACGTCGGACAAGTTTACATAATAATCCACCTTTTCCTCGTTTACTTGGCTTCTATGCCTAACATCCATTCCATTTTGGGGAGGGAAAACTTAAAATGTAAATCAATGAATTAGTGAGTGGTGGGTTTAATTTAGAAAATACATTTTTAGGGAATACACCATTTTCAAATATAATAACCACAAGGTTAATTCATACATATAATTTTCATCGCATAAAAACATAATCACAAGCTTTTAACGCATTAAACACAACCACAACAATGGCAACAATTCCATGTGGTTCAAGTCATCAAAGCATTTGCTACTCATCACCAAGAGTTGAGATTCTCCCAATTCACTTTCACCAACATCTCATCTCTTGGACTTGGGATTCACTTCACTAGCGTCTCGCGGTGGACCTGAGATTCACTTTCACCAGGTTGTGCGATTTTTCTAAGATTTCCACCAGCGCCTTATAATACTCATTACTTTCTCAGACATAGAATTCACTTTCACCAACATTTCATCGCTTGAACCTCGGATTCACTTCACTAGCGTCTCATGATGTACTTGGGATTCAATTTCACCAGCATCTCACATAACATTCATTGCCTAGATCTAGGATTCACATTCACCAGCATCCAGCGTCAAGAACACATCTCATACTCGTCTAGACCTGGAATTCACTTCTACTAGCATCTCATCGCTTGGACTTGGGATTCACTTCACCAGAGTCTGTGATAGACCTGTGATTTCACTACCATCATCCGATAAATTATACCACCCTCATCATACAACAAGCCACAATAAGGAAATATTAGCTCAAAAGCTTTTCATACATTACAACGTAGCACATTAGTAACAATTCTAGCAATAAACATCAAATTTCAAATCATAAAGATTTACAATCATTCACAAACATTACTTTCATTGATAAAAGAATCATCGTTCATTCACTTACAAGACCGTTTACGAAATACTTGCTTTACTCATAAAAATACTTAGCCTAAACTCTTTCTCTCATTGCCTTCGCCTTTCTCTTCTTGTCTAGTGGTTCCTCTAATCGGCCTCTTCAACATTCCAAACCTCCTTTTAAGTACAATTTAACAGAATGTTAGCATCTTATGCTCTCTCTCTTTCGGCCTTTGGTTTTATTTATAGTGACCTTTCACATCTATGGGTCATTTTCACGCTTTGCACTTAAGTCAAATGTAAGTTACGAATAGACAACTTTCTTGAGACACAAACCTTATCTCCTTAGAAAGCTAAACTCCTTATCGTCTGACTCTCTTTTCGAAAAGCCATAGAACATTTACTTTGCCTCAGAGGGTTGTCTAATCACCTCATACAAACGTCCAACTTTTCACCAGGATGCCTACCTCATCACTACCACACTTAGGTGCAGGCACTTCTCCTAGCGTCACTACACCCAATGGCTAGTTCTTAGCCTCCATCACATTGCTTACTTTAACGCAATGGCACTTAGGCCCAATTACTTCTCTTTGCATTACCATTTCTCCTATCACATCCTTATTAGCAGAATGCCTCTTATAAACACTTTGTCAAACATAAATTTTCTCAATAGGGCTTCTCTTCAACTGGACTCCCTTTTGGATTTGGGTCTCACAATATCCATTTTCAACAGACTCTCGACAATGTGGACTGTTGAAAAGTGTTGCATATTCTTTCCAAAATAAAGCACAATGAAACATATGCACACATTATTTGCTTCATATCTCATTCCTACGTCACATAGTCTTTTCTTAGCTTTATAGTAGAAATCAGGTAGCTTCACATAATCCGAAAAGACTCATTTAATAATTCAAGCAACATATCAAAGGACTTGTCACTCCAATGGTTAAGCACCTTCATGTGCATAAGTTTCACTAAAAAATAAAATGAAGTGAATGTTAGACATTTCAGATATAACTTCTCTTCTTTGAATAAACTTTCCACTTATTCTATCTACTCATTTTGCTCATTCGATTCTCTTGTAGTTTCTTCAAATATTGGCCCATGTAGATCATGAATTATCTTTAGCATTTCATCATCCATAGTATCTCTAACTCCAATATTTTCTCTAAGATTTACATTCTCTTGTCCAGGTTCATTCGAATTGGAAAAGGTTGCACGTAGAAATCTTAAACTAGATCTAAAAACTGGAAAAAAAAAATTAACAGTATCTCCATGGAATATCCATCACCTATAAGTCGGAGACATACCATATTTATACAAATGGTATTTTACAACATCTAAACTATTTCAATTGATGTTCATACAATTTGAACAAGGACATCTTATTCTTCTCTCTTTGTCTAAATAATTCGTTGCAACTTCATAATGTTAGCAACACCATTAGAATATTAACTAGAAGTTCTATCTCTTTAAATTTATCCAACTTCGGTCCATAATAAGTACAACACTTAAAGTACCTAAGTTAAAAATCAAGGTGTTAGAATCAAAACCTTATGTCATGTCTAGTGTATTGGCATGTTTGTAAATTTGAGATAATGGAAGTGTGTTTTAGAAGATAATCCATAATCAAAATAGAATCAAAGTAATTCAAAACCATTGAAATGAAGTAACGTAGATTTAGAAACAACGAGTTAGAAAAAGAAACAAACAAAAGGTAAACATATAACCACACTGATCCTAAAAAAGTATAAAGTAAATTATTTGTATTTAAAGATATATTTGGAATATGCCCTACACTTGAGCAATAAGAATGTTAAAGTAAACAAGTATACCTAATGTAATGACCCAACTTTTGATATCTTTAACTAAGGTCGTTACTTCAAAATTGTAAAATTAAAATTGAAATTTTTTTACTACTAAAGTAGAAATTTGATTTTAAAATAAGATTGACAACACAAAAGAAAACAATATAAAGAATTAATAAATAAGTAAATAGAAGTTTTGTTCGGAGTCCCCTAAAAAGTTATATATATAAAAAAAAAAGAATAACAATAAAATAAAATAAAATAATCTTAACATCAAGTATCCTATCAAAACGTTTAAAAGAATTTAAAAACAAATATGAGCAGAAGTAATCTTCTAATCCGAAATGGCACGATTACGGATCTCACTCATCATTTATTAGTCTATTCTTGCCTTGCCTGAAAAACATGAAATAAGAAAGGATGCGTATAAAATCCTCAGTAAGGTGGACACAAGCATGTCAAGAGAGTTAACAGTCACCACTAATCTTAGCATGCATTCAACGGTCAATAGGCTTTAGCATAATGTCATAGTTTAAAATTTCTCAATGTAAATAATATCCACACAATACATAGCATATAAATTTATCGATTATACAATAGCATGCTTATATGGTACCATAACTAGAAAAGATAGTTATTTACTTTTGGGTGCCCAAATCAAGGATATCTAGTAGAAGAATTACTTACAAACTTAGAATTTAACTCTTTGTTGCAAAATAATTCTCAAATCCAACCTAGACATGACGAATTTATTTAATAATTTTATCTAACAGGGATGGTGGCTAAGGTTGTTTTAGAGAAGAAGATGAAAAGGGTTCTCTTAGGGAAGAATATGAAAAACCTTTTCTTTTTCCTTTTCATTTTAATTCAAGCATTCCAATGCTATTTATAAACCCAATTATTATTATTATTATTATTATTATTAGAATTTATGTCCTAAAACTCGTAGTTTGTAGTTTAAAGTATATTCTATTCAATAAAGTGGTTATTGAGGACTTATTAGTAAAAATAGAATACTATAATCTTGAATCCAATAAACATGGGTCCCGGGGCTATCTAGTGTAGACTTGAACTTTATGTAGAGACCCTAAATGTGGAAAAGTTCGAGTATATAGTCCAAAGGATCTATAGTATATGAATAAGGTTGGGCACCTTATTCTGAGACACTATAAATGCGGCTCACTTTGTAGTTAGTACAAACGATGTGATCATGAATTATTCATGTGGAGACATGAAAGTGGGGATATCCTATTTGAAGAGTTTTCATAAGAGTGGAACCATAAAATAGTCACTTTTAAGTTATAAAACCATTGACTATATAAACTTGACTATTTCGATTATTGATGATCTAGGTAACTTAATCTTAATCCTGAGCTAGCTATGAACGTTTGTTTACATTGAATTATTATTCTTAGAACTGCATAGGTGAGGACAGCTCAACAGCGTTGGTCTAATAAGCCCCCCACTTCAGGGGTAACACTGGGTGGATGGCTACGGACATTGGGTGCAAAATAAAATTTTCTCCTACCCGCTCATCAAAATGCCTCCAAACCAAGAAAGGTGGTAAAGAAGAGGTTTAAGAGGTGGACAACGATGATGTTAAAAAAGAAGACGAGGGAGATAATGTCCCACTTAAATGCAAAAGGCAAGACAAGGAGGAGGCCTCAGAAGCGAAAAAAGAAAAATCCTCTAAGGCCAAGGACTCTAAGAATACCATGCCATCAAGTCCCAAGAAGAAAAAGAAGTCCACTGACTTGACCTCAACTCCTAAATCCAAATATTCCAAGGCTTCTACCTTTCAAACTCCCGAAAAGTCCAAAATGCTAAGCTCCTCTCCCTGAATCCAAAAATACCAACCGTCAATATCCAAATTGCCTACTTCCTCCTAACAAATCCAAAACATTCTTTCTTCACCTGAACAAGATGTACAGAAATGTATTGCCCCTATTGTACAAAATACTGAAGGAACCCCAATAACTCCGCGACAAGAGGAAAATCCTCTACCTCTTATCGTCAACCCAACCAGCCAAACCAAACCTCTGAACCTTGAAGAATCCAATCAAGAAGTTCTTTAGGATTCCATTTGTGACCCTACTACATTTATTGATGACGCATTTAATGATCAAGAAGGTGGGGCAGATTGCTCCGAGTTAACCCCAAGAAAAGAAGTCCAAGAGGAGGTTATTCATGACCCACTCCAAAGGGAAAGGAACTAACCCTAAGATAGATGGAAAGATACATCTCCCCTCATTGAAAAAACATATCATAGAGCCTTCCTCGCAAAGCGCCAAATTGAAAGAGGCAGTGAGAAAAACGAACAAAGACGTTGTGGATGAGGATTATATCTTCACATACATGGATCATTACATTTGCAAACCAATGGAGAGAGGATTTGAAGATTTAATCCAATGCCAAAGTAACTTGCAAGAAATGCAATTGCGAAGTCAGAAGCAGTTGAGCAATATGGAACTAAAAATGGACAATGCAAATGAAAACATTGAAGCGCGAATGACACGGCTTGAAGGGGAAACATAAAGCTCAAAACACAGAGAGAAGAGCTCCAACTACAACTTCTTGGCATCCATGAACAAAATGAGGCAATTAGGACAGAGAACGAAGCATTGAGGGACCAAAATGTATGATAAGTGTGTCAAAACTTGTAGCTTTTCTTGTAAATACATAAATATTTAGAGATATAGTTTACATAAGTGTTATGTCTGCTTTACTCTATTTTTAGTGTCTAAACACACGATTAATAACCAAAGAAGAAGCTAACGAATTACAGAGGAACTCTCGTGAAGGCTAGGCAAGAAAACTATATCAGAACGCGAGAAGAGGTTCACTAGAAGACAAAAGTGGTATATGGAAATGATGTGACATAACAACAAAGGCAGCTTTTGGAGCTGACAAGTTTAGAAGATTAGATTTCCCACCTAAATCTACCTATAAAAGAGCTTCATCACCATCAAGAAAAGCAAGCCTGAATGGGTCAAAAACCCTAGAGAGAGGTGGAGAGGAATAGCCCTTCCACCACCTGTAAAGAGTTATTCTTCTTTTTCTCCGGTCAGATTGTAAAGTGAAAGATTGTAGTCTTGGTAGAAAAGAATCCAACTTCCACCTCCCTCTAACTTGCAATCTTTTCCATCATCTTTTCTTTTCATTTTTGTACTTCTTTGTAATATGTTGTTCATATTGTACAATGTTCAAAGGCCTACATTCTTTAATATATGTTACATGTTTATACCTTTTCAATCCATTACATCTTTACTTTTTATCTTTCAATGTGTTATTCGTAGTTTAGATTTGTGATAAGTTATTGATAAGAAGATTTTCTTATAACTCTTATCGCGTTAGTTGAGCTACACTCGTCACTTGGCCAATGTATCCTCAACTATTCAAGTGGGTAAGTAGCAAGATATGGCTAACACGTGCAAGGAGGAGTTTGGAGCAAACTCCACCTTGACAAGATAACTTTCATCATTTGTATTCTGACAGGTGAACAAGTGTGAGCAGTAGGCGTCGAGAGGTTATCACCTTTAAACGGGAAGCTCTATAAGTATTACAAGTGAATGCTTATAGATATGTCTCACTTAATTAAGCTTAGTCATTTGCATCCCGAAAGGTGAGCAAGTGTGGCGTTTAAAGACTCCGAGAGAAGCTCGCCTTAATCAGAAGTTAGTTAAGTAAGTTGTATCACATTAGACATTTCATATTGGTTAATTGTCTAATAATGCATAGACTTTCCTTCACTCTTTCTCTTAAACAAGTTAGCTCGCATCTTCATCTCGCAACCATAGCAACCCTTCTTGATAGATTCTCTAGGCGTACATTAGTTGATTTAGTTTAAATTTATATTTTATCGCCTTGTATAGAATTCTTTTATACTGCGTAATTGATAAGTAGATCCTAGAACTAAGCTTTGATATCAATTCCTTGTGTTCGACCCTGGATCACCCAGAAAAACCTATTTTTTCGCTTATACTTAGGCAAGCAACAGAAAAACTTGTACACAATGAAGTTTAGTTATTATGCGATAAAGAGGTACATAGTGACTATTCTGCCTATGCTGATCATTAGCAATGACTTGCCGCATAGAATTAATTAAGTACATAAACAACTCTAAGTGTGAATATAAATATTTTACCAATGGAATCCCTAACTTACTTGAGTTTTCTTGTTATTTCCAGGGCAAGAGGAAATATAGCAAATCTATAAGCCAAGAACCTAGCCAAAAAATTGTGAGTGACTAAAATGATTTTTAAATGACTTTCGAAGCTTATTTAAGAATTTATGTTTGAAAGCATGCTTTGAGTTTAATCATTTAAATATGCTAGATTTATGAAATTGTTTACAAAACATGAGTTTCGAGTTTAGAAAAGAATTATGAGAAAGCACGATTGAATTAAAGTTATATAGCACTCAAATTGAGAAATGTTTGTTAAAACATGAGATTTATGAGAATGTGTTTGAATTCTAAGTTTCTACAAATATTTGAGCAAACTGATTATTTAAAGCAAAGCTAGATTTGTGACTTGCTTAATGCAATAGTGTTTTTTCTTTTGGGTTGTCAAGAAGAATAGCAAATTATGACTTTTACTTTGGGAAAATAGCAAATTTATTTTTAAATTGTTAGAATAGAAAAATTGAAAAATCTGAAAAATAAATAAATGGAACAATGTCTTAAATGCCCCTAGCCATTTCAAAAATAGTCCTAAATACAATTGTTCACCTAAAACCCAAATACCCTGTAATTAAATAACACATTCTTGTTGAAATTGTGCACGTTTAGGTATTCAAAGTCGAAAATAATCCAACTTCACTATCTCCCACTTTCCTAGATTCCATAAAATCTTCAAAGTTTTCGATCAGATGCAGAAAAGATTGGAGCTCAAAGCTTCGTCCTCCTAAAAACCTTTAAAGGCTTCATACATTCAACGCAAATCAAAGGATTTTCTCCTCAAAACCTTTAAGGTTAAAAATAAAAAAAATGTAAAGTGTAATATCTTTTTAGTTTTTAATTATAGTTTATATATAGATACAGTTGTGAATATCAAACATCAACCACATACCAGTAAACGAATGGTGATGAAGGAGACCGACACAGTTGGGCGTGCGATTCATGAAAGAACAAGCGACGCAAAGGCGCTCGACTTCGGATGAAGTAAAAATACGACTAGCGACGTGTAACGAAGGAGATGTTTTCTTACGGCTTAGTTCAGTCAACAAAATGGAGGGGATGGCTACAAAGGTGGTGAATGGAGGGGATGTCTACAAAGGTGGAGATCTCGACTGGATGGAGAACACTCGAATGGAGATGGAGGTGTCGGCGGCGGCTAGAGTTTGGTGAGAGTGAAGAAGATGATGAATAGTAATAATAATAATAATAATAAATATTATTATATTATTATTTTCCCTTAAATATCTTCCTTTTCATTTTTTCTTTTCCAATTTAAATAAAACAAATCTTTTCTTCTCAATTAATTTCTTCCAAAAATAAAATATTCGAATTTTTTATAATTTTGGAATATAAATAATGCAAAGATGTTAAATTCATGTTTGCCATTATTTTGGATATATGAAGCAAATAACATGATTTTAGAGGATGATAAAAATTTTAATAACATAAGTGGATAATCTTAGCATGATTTTAGGGATGATAAAATTTTAAATTCAAATTATTATTAACAATACCTATTTTTATAAATTTTTAAAGCAATTTTAATATTTTGGCGGTTTCAAATCAAAATTTAAAATCTATTTTTTAAAAAAAATTATGGAAAATAGATAGGGGATATTATCAAGATAATCCTAAAATTTTGAAATTGTGTTTGAAATCGTTTTTGGAAAATCAAGGGGAGATCAAAATTTTCTTAGAATAATCCTATTAAATGCATCATAATTATAGGGGTAAGATACAATTTTAATTTTAATTTATTATTATGTTAAATAAATTGTTATTAGAAATATGAAAAGTTTAGGAAAATCAATCAAGTACCACGATTATAGGGGAAATATCAAAATTTTATTAAAATAATCATATATACATTAAGTGCATCATAATTATAGGGGTAAGATACAACTTTAATTTTAACAACCACAACTAAATAAATTGTTAATTACTTGATTTAAAACCTACAAACACGAAAATCTGGTATAAATTGCAGGCATAAATTTAGGGATGTTGATTCAATCAGATCCATCTCGAAAATAAATATTTATTTAATATTTTTATATAACTGAATTATTTGCAAATACACTGTATGTGTGATTTTGAGTTATATTCCATCATTTTAACCTACACAAATGCACTGTACCTATCAGATAAGAATTTTCCTCTATACAAGTAAAATCGACTGAAAATATAAAAAAGTGAAATTCTTGTATTTTTTAGGTATTTAAATTCAAAATTTTATAAATATTTTGGAATATAAATAATCCAAAGATATTGAATTTATATTTGCCATTATTTTAGGGATATCAACTAAACTAAATAGCACGACTTTATGAGTGAATTTGTTTTAATAAAATAAGTGGATAATCGTAATTACCACGATTTTAGGGAATGATAAAATTTTAAATTCAAATTGTTATTAAGCATATGTATTTTGGAGGTATTTAAATTCAAAATTTTTTGATAAATATTTTAAAATATAACTAATTAAAAAACGCTGAATTTATGTTTATGTTTGCCATTATTTTAGGGATATGATCGTTTAAAATAATTCAAATTGTCGATTTCATTGGATGTTATAAAATCTAACTATGAAAAATATGTATTATGTATTATATAATAAAATATTAATAAATATTAAAAGGAACTTTATGAAATGGAAAGTGATGAGATTATATTAACCATTATTTTAGAGGTGACAAAAAAATTTGAATTCAAATAGTCATTTCTATATATATTATGAATTATAGAAATAAATTGTTTATTAATTGATTTGAAACCTAAAAATTCGAAAATCCTGTATAAATTGCAGGCATAAATCTAGGGGATGTTAGTGTAATCTTATATAGTCCGAAAATAAAAAATTATTTAATATTTTCCAAAATTGATGGTTTTTACAAATACACTGTATTTGTGAATATACGATATCCTGTATCATTTTTTACCTATACAAATACACTGTATCTTACGGAAAATAATTTTCATATACAAAGGGGTATAATCAGTTAAAAAAAAGTAAAAATAAGTTTACAATACTAGTTTTGCTATAAATCTTAATATTTTTTAAATTTGCTATTTTTCAGTTTGTTATCCAATTTTTTGCCATTATCACTGTTATCTCTTTTCTTTTTTCGTAAGCATGCTAACTTAAGTAAGCTAAGGTTTTAGCATTAGAATTCTGAATATGTTTAACTCTATACTCAAATGTCTTGATCTGAATAGCAACCTTATGGGGGAGATTGTCTTGTGCACAGAGGTTGTATGATGAGAATATCCAATACATGCCCAGAGTTTACACCACATGGACTAGGTAGGAGGTAAAGGACCTCTACGGATGCCTAGATTTTCCATCTCATGTTAGCTATAGTGGGATAAGGTGTTACTAGGGCCTAGAGTTTCGTCTCACAGGTAATGAATTGAGGGTTAGTGCTTCCATGCTTTAGTTTCATCTCCTAGATACAAAGAGTTCATGGTATAGCAATAAAGAAAAAAGAAGTGAAAGTTGAAAACTAAGTTTGGAAAGAAAATTGCTTTCCTAAGTTTATTTATGTTTTGCTCAAAGTTTTCATTATCATGCTTTGTTTGAAAAGTTGTCACTTATGGAGCTTTATAGCACACACTTCCATGTTTTAATATCCTTAAAGGTAGAGATCGTGGCTCCAGCACCTAGTTTCATATCTGCCTACGCTGCAAGAGTCTTTATTTAGATTTTAAGTATGACTCATTTCTTGACATGCATGATGGTCTGTAATTGATTTAGTTTTAAGCTTGGCCGACTAGTTAGAACCCATTGTGTTTTTTAGACTATTATGTAACATATGACTCTTTTCCAAAACAGGTTGTCCATTGGTTTGATGCTTGAATTATTCCAAAGTTTTATGTTTTAAAGTTTGAAGTGTTTTTCGCAATGTCTTTATAAGGGTTAGTTTTAAGTTCAGGTTAACCAGAGTTGACAAGTATCATTAGAATGAGAATGATGTCGGTCAGATTCATGTTGTTGTCTCGAACCTAGAGAGGAGGTTCTCGGGATGGGGTGTGACATACAGGGTCCAATTCTCATCTCCTTAATACCCCCATTGTTCATCTCTAGTCTAAATTAGCCCTTAAAGACTATGGTCCCCTGCACTACTTCCTAAGCATCTAGGCTCATCATACCCCCACGGACCTCATTCTTTCCCATTCTAAATGTGTCTTAGACCTTTTCTCTGGCCTCAACCTTCAACACCTTAAACTGCCTCTACCCTTCACGGTGTCTAGTAATCAACTTTCACATCAATGACAACCCTTATTCCATGATCCTCATTTTTTTTCCAACACTCTTTGGCTCTCTTCAGTACCTCATACAGACCTAACTTGATATAGCTTTTGTGGTCAACAAACTTAGCCAATTTAGTCAACCTCCAACCTTAAACTATTTGAAAGCTTTAAAATGCCTTATTTGGTATCTTCAAGGTCTCACACCCTTTACATTTCTATTTAACCTGCCCCTCACCTCACCGTCACTGGTTTAATGCAGATTGAGCTACTTCCCCTGATGACCGCAAGTCTGTTGGAGGATATAGTACTGTGTTCCTAGGTCCCAACTTGATCTCATGGTCTTGAAAAATGCAAGTTATTATTGCCCACAAATGCATCAAATATAAATATAAGACCCTTTCTCATTTTTCTTGTGAATTGATCTGACTTTGCTCTCTTCTCCTTGAGCTTTAGGTGCCCCTTTGTTTCACTCCCATTGTGTTGTGTGACAAACTCAATACCATTACCTTGGCCTATAACTCGGTGTTCCACACTGGCACCAAGCATATTGAGATAAATGCTCATTTCATTCGCAATCTGGTTACTGCTTATCACTTAGAAATTCACCATATTGCATCTCATGAACATATTACAGATTGTCTTACAAAACAGTTGTCTCTAGGACAACATCAATGCCTATGTGACAAACTTGCTTTTCAATTCTCTCTTATACTTCGTTTGTGAGGGGCTATTAAGTTAAACTCCATAGCTAATATCTGATATCTTATACCTTATCTATTTACTTTATTGATTATGATCTCTCCTCACCTAATTCTCCTTAAATCGTGTGGTTAGGTATGGTTTGGTTAATCAAGTCCTCTTTTATTGCTCCATTTTCTCATTGTCTATAAAGAAGTAATTGTAACTTGTTTTTATCTTCAAGAAAACACAAATTGAAAAGTTTTTCTCTGAACTCAAACTCTTTTCTCAATCAAGAGTTGTCGTTATAATAAAACATCTTGGAAAATTTATTTTGCCTCTAGAAGCTAACAAAGAGATTAGGGTTCAATAAACTCTCTCTGATCCGTCAAAGAAGAAGTTGACTCAAAATATTGATCGAGCTTGAATTAGTCCTCATCATCCCAAAGCTTTTCCAACACCAAGTCAATGGGCTGAAAAGAGAAACTCAACAATCCACTGTTATGTCGTGCTCCTATGACTACTCGTAACACCACTAGATGTCAATGACGACCTATGTCATTCTATGAAAATGCAAAAACCAAAGAAGAGATAACATAAATTATACCCATTTAGAGAAAATGAAGATGTAAAGATCGGGGAAAATGAGGAAAGAAAAATAGTAGGTAAATGGATTGGTATAGTAAAAAAAAGAAGTTGTGTAGTTTAAAGGTTAATTTTCATATATATAACAAAACACCAAAATATTTATGGTCCATGTAACAAAACAAAAAAACCCATGAATCCGACCTTTTTTCTTTCAATATTCCAGGTTTGCCCTTCTTTTCCATATTCTTTCTTCTCTTCTTCTGCAATTTTTCTTTTAATTTTTTTTTTAAATCATGATCTTTGTTTTCAATCAACCATAAATCTTGTATATTTTTTTTCAGAGTGTTATTTGGTTCAAGATCTGGTACCAAATATAAAAGATCTTAAAAAAAAATCATTGGGATATTGGTACACGATTGTTTAGATTTGGGTAGCCAAATCTAAACGATCGTATAGTTAAATCTAATCTAAACGATTGTGTACCAAAGAATCTTGAAAAAAATCATTTAGATTTCAGTAGCCAAATCTAAACGATCGTTTGTAGCCAAATCTAAACGATTTTCTAGCCAAATCTAAATGATCGTGTACCAAACAATTTTGAAAAAAAAAATCGTTTAGATTTGAGTTAGCCAAGTCTAAATGATCGTGTACCAAACAATCTAGAAAAAGAATAGTTTATATTTGGGTAGCCAAATTTAAATGATCGTGTATCAAATATATTATCCGTACGAGTAGCCAATTAATCGTGTGTTAACTATGAAATTTTTGGTGTTTATTATTGTGGGCCTATGAGATTTTTCTGTTTTTGAAATTGTTCTATACATAGTAAATATTTTATCAGTTTGTTATATTTTTTTTAAAAAAAAATTATAGATTAAACTATAATATAAAATTAATAATATTACTCCGGCCCTCTTTTACAATATGTCATCCCAACATACCGTATCATTTTTCATTAGTCTAATTGGAGACAAATTTAACTTAGTAATCATTCCGAACTAATTTTTAAATCTGAAAACATAAAGCTTAATTATTTTATAGTATCTAAAATTTAACTTTTTGAGAATCTTGAAAACTAAATAGACATCAAACTAACCTCAAACCTCATGAACTCAATTATCCTTTAATTAGTCTACCCGAACAAGCGTGGAAAGCAAGCATATATACAAACATGGACTAACCTAATTTTATGAAGGGATTATATTAGTTTAAGTATAAAAAGAGATTTAAATCTATTTATTATTATAATGCTCAATTAAAAAAGTACAAAAATCTATCCAATTCCAAGATATATTTGATGTATGTTAACCATTTGACTTGAAACAAATAATTTAAAAATTAAACATGATATCATCATTTGTTTTGCCTTATCTATATTCTCTTTTCTTTGATTTTAATTTGTCTTTTTCATATATCGGTGGTCATATTTCTAGGCTAAAATTGGCTTATATTATAAAGTAAGAAAATGATAAGTTCATTTATTTTTTTCTAGAAGTAAGAATAATTAAGTTCACTTAAGATTAGAGGAATTTTTAAAAAGGGCAAAATGAAATGTAATGATTTTTTTTTTTTAATCACGTAAGGGTAAATAGTTTGTTTTTTTGTTTTTTTTTTTTTAAATGTAGATCCATTTAATCATATAAATCATCAACTAATTTTAACAATTTTCATCCGTAGAAGACTGATTGAAAATATTAATAATACAGAAAGAGATTATATTGAAAATTAAAAAATATATGAACTAATTGAGGGGAGAAACTCAACTAGACTAGGGAATATCTTCTAATTAAGCTCTGCTATCCAAATTATATTTTGTATTGCTGACTAAACAAAGGCGTCAGTTTTAGATATTTGGAATTAAAGAGATTCGCCTAAGTTAGAATCTTTCATTTTTAATTGTTATAGTAAAAAAATCAAACATTAAACTATCTTAAAATCGATGCCAGAAATTATAATTTTTTATATGATTAAATAGGTATTATATCATAATATTTTAATATAATATAATGAATACATTCTATAAGTTCTTTTTCTTTTGCTTTTTTTTTTTTTGTTTTGTGAAATATTTCAATTGAATATTTGTGATTAGTTGTGGACATAACCAGACAGTAGGAACTAGAGGGTTGTAATTAATGTGAGTATTTATTAGGCTTGATTTAGGTGATTTGATGGAAATTTTTATGATTTATTTGGTTGGTTTGTATTCGTAGTAGTTTACTAATTTAATATTGAAAGAAATATTTTGTGATTTGTGACATAAAGAAAGAAAAAGTCACTTGAACTTTATATTCCTAATTTAAACTAAAGATATCCCATGTAATTATTAGGAAGAAGATTGATGTTTAAATTAGATAATGGTTGGACGATTAAAAGAGAATTTTCATTTGGAAGTTAACATGTGTAACCCATGTTTGAATGACATAACTCAATTGGCCAAGGTATTTGCTCTCGGTAGACTACAATATTTTTTTTTTTATAATTTCGAGTCTTTTTATTCTAACTCATCATTTTACGTGGACAAAATATATTTATTTTTTATTAAATTCTAATTTATCGATAAAGTTTTAGAAATTCATATATACAATCGTAAACTATTTACGTCGACGAAATTTATATATAAAATCGTAAACTACTTATGTCGACGAAATTTATATATAAAACTGTAAACTACTTATGCTGACAACATCGACAAACATGTATTTTTTACAGCATTTTGAAGAATGGTTATGCCAACAAAACATGTATTTTCATCAGGACAACTTGTATGTCAATGCAACATTTTTCTTCAATAAAAATGCAATATGCCGACAAAATTGTGTTTCGTCAGCAAAACTTGTACACTGACGAAATTTAGTTTCATCGGCAAAACTTGTACGCTAACACAATAATAAACGTCAGGAAAATGGTACTTATGCTAACAAAATTCAATTTCGTAGGCAAGAACTTATCTCGACCATAAAATAAAGAGAAGCAACATTCGAGAAAAGAACAAGGGATTTAGGCCAAATATAGCATGATCAGCCTATTTTAGGCACATGTGAAAGAGTATAGTTTATGTCAAAGTGCAAATTAACATGGTCCGCCTCTACTTAAGACTAAGGTTATGTTGAGTCTTAGATAATACCTAACCAGACACATGTTCGGTGCATGAACCGACCCAAAAAACATTACCCTAAGTATGTAGGGCAAAAGAAAAAATTGTTGATAGCCAATAAGTCGAACACTGTAATAGAGTTTGTGTGGCAAGCATCACACAATAAGTTAACAATAAAGTTTGTGTGGCCAAACACCACACAAGTGTGAAAAGTTATATTTTTCCTTATGCATATTATACTTTTCCGTATCCTTCGCAAATTCACTCTGGATGGTTATACGTGCTTTTCTATATACTTATTATTAATCTCTAACCTTAGAGTATACTTGTTTAAGTGTGCAAATTAAAATTTTAAATTACCATGGATGGGATAAATACTCTCTTTCAAAAGGACAAAATTACAAAGATCAAGACAAAACTAAATCAAACAAATTACCCTAAAGTATTGTTATAGATAGATGATCATCACTGAACATATATAAGAAACATTTTACCTAAATTATAGGCTACTCAACAGCAATCACAAATGCCTTAGTTCACCTTTAATTTAAATATGATCTAGAAAGTCAAGGAATTTGAAAAGACATAAGGTTAATTAGAAATATCCAAAGTCTGATAAAAGACAAATCACCCAACACATTCAACAAAGTCATCACCTACCATCCCCCTCCCCCCCTGCTAATTTTATCACTTATCTCATTCATAACTCAACTGTATTTTATTGCGACCTCTATTCCATGAGTGTTTCATTTCTAAAATTAATTAAGCATAATTTCTCTTTATTTATTATAATAATTTTCATTTTTCTTCAATAAAAGAGTTGAATGCATAGCATATATAATTTCAAAAAAAAAAAAAAATTATAAACATCATTTAAGTTTGTTATCTACAATTTATCAATATTTAAAACCAAGTCAAATGTTGAAAACTAAAAAATCTTCTTAAAAACTTATTTTGTTTTTAAAATTCACCTAAGAATTCAATTTTTGTACTTACAAAATATGCCAACTATGGTAAGATAAATGATTGTTGGAAAGTTCAATTTTGAAAAACCAAAAACAAAAAACAGTTTTCCAAACAAACTATTCATTTCAACCCGTAATTTAAATATTTATAACTTTTTTCTTTTAAATTTCAAAAACTTGAACCTATATCCATATTTATATAAGGAGAATTGTTATATATGGATAGCAAAAATTGCTCATGACATAGCAAAAAATACTTAAATAGACTCTATAGAGTTGATGAATTTTGCTATATTTCATAAATAGTTTTCCTTTTTATAAAATGTTCATATTTAATTTTTTTTATTTAAATAAAAGTATATAATTAGATAAGAGTAGAAGATGACCAAAAGAGCACACAGAGAAAAAAGGGTAAACTATAATCTTTACCCAAACTTTTATTAAGAAAATGAACTCTCTATAGAGTAACAACACACATTACAAATAAAAGAACTAACCATACATTACTAATCCAACTTCAAAAAGAAGAGAAATAATGAAGAACTACCAAAAGTACGCCATATCATTGACATTTAAGGAGATCACAATAATTACAATCTACAAACACGAGAAAAGGAGAAAGAAAGAGAAATGAATGATATGATATGATCAGAAAATTTTAGAGTGAACATGCATTAATTTATTGAAAGAAATTAAAAAAAAAAAGCTTAGAGTGGGGTTGAATTAAATATCGAATCAAGCCCACTTTGCCATTAAAGACATAGCACCAGCTCCTAAGAGAACAGCAATATAGGATTTGACTTGAAGTTTGATGCTGCCTTGTAATTTAGGGCCCATAAAATCAGCAGAAAGAAGATCCACTAAAGCCATGTAAATGAGAAGGCCAGCTGAAGAAGCATTTAGCAATCCCACAGTTATGAGTGCAATAGGGCTATTTTCTTTATAGGTTTTTGATAAACCTATTCCAAGTGCTATCCCAAATGGGGTTGTCACTGAGAAAAAGAATACCATTATTGCTTTCTTCATCCACTTGTATTCTGCCTGCATCAATAATATATATACACTTATAATTCACTATCTAGATTCAAACATTCTGGAATTTTAGGGATTTTAGGGTTTTGATGAGATATAGTTTAGGCCCTAGTTTTATGAAAGGTTATTATAATTATCATTAGGGGACCAATAAATCATATAAATCAGGACCAGACAAAACTAAACTTGGTTAGAATGGTTTTACTGATTTAATAAGAAAGTGTTCGTGGCCTTGGGAGAACCACAATTTGCTTGAATAAAAGTTTGATCCGACATTTTTTTTTATCTTATTGAAAAGATGTTTGAGATTATTCTAAAATGCTGAAATCATTTTGTCATTTTCAATATATTCTAATCATTTGATCCGTCGGCAGACACCCAATCCAACATATTATTTATCCAAGTCATCTTTTAAGGTCTAGCCGATTCAATGACGACCGTTGTTTTAATAATTCAAAATCTATTTTGATGAAATGAAAAATATATTTAAATGAGTAAAACTATACAATAAATTAATTTTGAGTGATTAAATGAGTGTTTAAGAATATAAAAAAATTAATTTTAACAATTTGAGAATCACATCCTGAACTTATTCTTTTTTTAATTAAAGATTCGAAACAAACCCTTTTGACTGTTTTTCTCCAAAGATTATATACTTCAAACAACTTAGCTAAAAACAAACTTTAAGTTTCTAACTTTTCAAATCAAAATAATGATCACTACATTAAATGGTGGAGAAAAGAGTCATGGTATGGATAATAATAAAAACATGGTGTAGGTAATTTATTCAACGGATGGTTTACAAGGGCGTGGACTTTCAACATGAATTGATAATTTAATGTCTAATAAATAATCCATTGACACATAATACAAAAACTATTATGAGATATGATGTGTGACCAATAATTGTTATTGTTATTTTACAGTGTAGATTGACCATAGGAGCTACTTCAATGTTTACTTTAAAAAACAATAAATAAATAGAGATAATATTTAAGTAAATTTGAAGATTTATATCATCTTTGTTCATTCCACTCCCTCATATCATAAATAAGCAGTGAATTAAAATATTTTAAAAAAGAAATAAAATATTTGTGAAGGGAAAAGTTGAATGGAATGCATAAAAATAGGCAGAGTTGGGACTAAACTAACTATTTTCCAATAAATAAAATGTATTAAAAGTAATACTTTCACTTAAAAAAAATGTAAAACAAATAGTAATGAATTACCTGAAGAATACAGCCACCGAGACCCATCCCTTCAAACATTTGATGGAAACAAAGAGCAGCCACTAGACCTTTGATTGTGCAAGTATCATTTGTTGCTCCTAGTGAAAGTCCAATCACAACTGAATGGACAACAATTCCCAATTCCAAAACCTAACCACAAGATTCAAACACAGTACCAAATCAATAATTTTTTTTATTATTCAATAACAAAAAGTGATAATATTATTCAAATTTTGATGATATATGTCTAAATCAGTTGAACTACTTTTCTATTGAATAGAAATAAATGAAGAAGAAGAAAAAAAACAAGAAGGGAATGAGAGAAAATTTTCACCATGGCAACAACACGATAACGCAAGAGTTGAGAACCAGCATTAGTTTCTTTGGTGTCCATATGATGGTGGCCATGGAAATGACCACCACTTACTACAGGTAACTCATGATCATCTCCTCCTCTCGGAGAATTCTCGGGCATAACTTCGTTATGTTTCTTGGTATACAAACTAGTAGCCACAGAATCCACCATGAGGGTGACGATGGCAGACATCATAGCAACGAAACCCGAAAAGGGAAACTTATGCCATGGATTCTCCTTGAGACAATTCGACCAAAGCATATCGAAAGAGTCAGGCAAAACATGCATGAAACCGGTGGCGAGAATGATACCTGCTGCGAAAGCTTTGAGAATGACAAACATGTTTCTATCAGGGTGCAACATTGGGATCGATCGGGTGACGAGTGGCGAGCCAACACCGATGACACTCGCAATGAGGATCGAGAAAATGGCAATGATTTTAAGACGTAAAGCTTTGTCTTTGTTTGTACATGAATTGGCTGTGGTTTCACATTCATCAGATTGTGAAACAGCTTGGATTGAGAAAAAACAGATGAGAAACAAGAAGATTGAGATGGGTTTAGTGAAGGATGCCATTGGATTTGACTTTTGGCTTCTTTCAAGGTTTTTTCTCTACTTGGATTTGGATTTATAAGTGAAATTTGATATCTCAATTTCCTTGAGTTGTGGAATTTTGCACAAGGACAACTTATTATTTATATACAAACCCTAACAACAAGGAGATTCTCTCATCAACCATCCAAAGGGTATTTTAAATCAAACGTTTCTATTTTTGTTGCCATCATGTGCTCTCTACTTTTTAAATTTTTTTATAATGCAACTATCCCAATAGCCCCGTTAATGAGTTAAAATGAAATGATAAAATATCAAAAAAAAATTAATGAAGTTCATTAAACTTTTATTACCATTATTTTGATAGCTAGCTCAAGTTTTTGTTCTATTTTTAAAATTCGATATATCTTTTGTTGTCCATCTTTTGATAAATACAGTCTTTGATCGGAGATTTGAAACATACAACATACCAAACTAATGTTTCTTCTTCTTTACATATACATACTTCTCATTATCATCAATTTAGTTTTATCAAATTTTAAGCTATCAAACAAAAAAGGCGCTTATAAAAGGTCGTCGAGACTTATGTTTTTTCAAATTTTACAAGGCTTTTTTCAACTCCAAATAAATGTTAATAATTGTAGCACATAGTTTCAATGGGAATATTTAAGGGTTTTTTTTCTTCGTTGTGAAAATGGCAAAAAAATATATAAAAATTAGGGTTTGAATTTGGAAAAGGCAAAGTACACAGCAAAGTACATGGAGATTTGTGAATATAAAAAATAGGGCAAGTGGTTGAGATTGGGAACGCTTGTGGAAGCTTGTGGGTAGCGTTGGGCAAAGGGCGTAGGCATGCATGGTTATGTGTGTTTTTGCTTTCCATGTCAAGTGGGGATGATTGCGAGATTTTTTCTCCAATTAACAAGGGTCGAAAATGACTTGGAAAGTGTTTTTTTTTTTTTCAATTTCTTTTTACAAATCTAGCACTCATTCCCCTTTTTATTAGAAAATGAAATCAATTTAGGCTCTATTAGATTAATTTTTCTATTTTTATTTGAATTTTTAAAATATAAATTACGACAATAGATACTAGTTATATTTGTTTGATAGTTTTAAATTGAAAAAAAAAAGAGTTATTATTATAAAAATAGAAGAGATTGTTTTAAATGACAAAACCATTAAAAATATTTACAAATATTGCAAAAATTTATTTTCTTATCCATGATAGTTCGAGATAGACTTAGATTGACATCTACTAGTACTATCACAGTAGAAAGTAATTTTTTTATATATTTCTAAATAAGTTAACTCATGGTTATATTTAAAAACATTCATAGAAATTTGAGATTTTTGTATGTCACATTTTTAGTTTCTAACCTTTCGTTGTTGCCCTAAATCTATCTTTAACCTTTCAAAATATCTATAAATTTGTTAAATGTCTATTTTATTATTCGAAAATTGCAAATGTAATTATTTGGTCCGGTCATTACTTTTTTTTTCAAAATTGCATTTTCATTTAAACATTTTCTTTTAACAAAGAAAATATATTGAGAAAAGTAGTTTAATGGGTCATTTTTAAAAATAGCAAAATAAATTAAAACATTTACAAGCTGTAGCAAAATTTTGGATTCTATCAATGACTATCAGTGATAGAATTTGCTATAGGTTGTAAATATTTTGTAAAATTTGCTATTTTTGAAAATTTTCCTAGTTTAATTTACCCTTTTAAACTTCACCATTAACATATTAAATATACTGAATTTTTCATTTTTCATTTTATGCATTACATTCATTTTAATAAAAATAGATTCATCAGCAAAATTAAATTGTTGAACGTTTTATTATTGAAACGCATAACTATTTGTATCGCATGGTTTGGCAAATAACGAGTTATGGAAAAGCATTCTTATTATAAATGTGTTGGTGAAAACCCTACTCACTAGACATTTTATCTAATCTTTCAAATGTTTTGTTTTATTCCGTCCTCTCCAAGTAGCGAAGGACAACCAGTTTTGACTTGTCAAATCGAACGTTTGTCATGCCATAATTGCATCGTATCAACTTGTTACACTATAAGAAAAGGAGATCTCTCGATGCAAAAAATCGTTGGAAGATATACAAAAACGTGTCGAGAAAGGATCTTCCAATGCATAAATGGGCGTCGGAACGAAAGTTGGGCGAAATGATTAGTTGGAAGAGGATCTTCTAACGCACAAAATTAAGCGTCGAGAGATCCTAGATATCTTCTGATGCCATATCTCTCGACGCTTAATTTTGTGCATTGGGAGATCCTCTATTTTTTTAAAATACCTTTTCATTATTAAATGGAAGGTATATTGACAGTACAAATTGGGTAACCATCCATTTCCTTATCAGAACCATCTCCATCGTCATCATCTTCATTGCTTGGGTAACCATCCATTTCATCATTTTCTTAAACTTCCTCCTCTTTTGCAGCTTCTGTGTGCAAACAAGCAAAAACATACAAGGATTGATCAATCAAAAATCCAAACCATGCAAATGACACTAGCAATAAGTAAACAACAAGAAAATAAAACCATACTTTACCTTGGTTGCCAAGAAAATGAAGTACGTTCACAATCCATTACAAAGTTTTGAATATAATTACAAAAACAAAAATCAAGAAGAAATATTGGGAGAGTTAGAATAAAAAAAGAAACTCACTGATAAGAAAGGAAATTAAGAACAAATTCAAAAGGGTTTATATTTAAGGTTTTAAATTTTGAATTTTCTCCAACCAAGAGGTCGTGACAGAGACGAAGACGGAGAAAGTGGAGACGACGAACAAAGTAATGACTAACAACGACTACACACCAGCACTAACAATGCGACTGCCCCGACCCTAACGACGAAGGTATGAGCAACCATAGAGAACTTCATTTCTATCCATCCCTTTCCCCTTCTTCACGGATCTATGAAGAGGGGAGGGTTTCTTAAAGGCTAACTCTCGATGCCTTACTTAAAGCGTTGAGATATATCGAAGAGTTCTCGACACTTTACTTAAAGAATCGGGAGTTCTTGGATATATCTCGACACTTTAAGTAAAGCATTGGAAATTCTTGGTTCTTCTGATGCCTCATTTTGTGCGTTAGGAAAGGCCCTAACTCCCGATAGTGTAAACGATGTTGATAGATTCAAAATTTCTTGTAGTGTTAGTATTTTTTAGTCAGCACACATAGCACGAAGTGTCTTAGAAGAGATGATCAAGTAACTGTTTTTGAAACTTTGATATCTTAGTTTGAAGAAACTCTGCACTTTCTTTATATGTACTCTCTTTATTCAAATATCAATGAAGTATTTTGTGTTTTCAAATGAGTTCTCATCTCGCAATAAGTTAATGTGTTTATTTCACTTACTAGGCATTCTGCATGCTATCTCACAGAGAGAGATTCACATTGAATGTCTAAGTAGTTATGCATCCACATGTATCGCACAATGTGATCTTGGGGAGAGGGGGAGCGGGAGGGGGGTGACACTGAAACTTTAAAATTGTTGTGCCTAAAAGTTCTAGTTTTCAAGCTTATCAACCAAATTAGCATGTGATATAGTTAGAAGAGTTGGTCTTTGACCTCCAAAGGGGTATGGTTTTGAGGATATGGTCACTTTGGATATGCAGGTTGCTGAAGATGTGGATTCCCATAAGCCATCTACAGATAAAAAAGTTGTTTCGTGTAGTGAGTTTGCTCACTGGCTTGCTGCTATAGGGGTGAGATGGAATCTCACTATAAGAAAATGGAGATATCCCGATGCAATAAAATACGTTGGGATAAGAAACCTCGGGAAATAGCACATACGTCGACGTCGTAATGTGTGTTGACAGATTGAATTTTTCTCGAAGTCGAGTTTATAACATCGGGAATGGCTAGCCAATCCTTGACGTTGTACATCTACACTTCAGGAAAAATAAAATAATTAAATAATAATTCCCTATTTTCCAATGCCATGCATATACACATCGGGATTGGTGCAACTATTCCCGACGTGAACATTTAACAGGTTGGGGAAAACAAGACAATAAAATAATAATTTCATGTTCTTTGATGCCATGCATATATACGTTGAAAATGAGTTAGCTATGTCCGACGTGGATATTTATGGTGTCAGAGGAAAAGGAAACAATTAAATAATAATTCCCTTTTCCCTCGACACCATGCAATTAATGTCATAAGTAAACGCTCTACTTCCAACACTGTTACTAACGACGTTAGGATTACTTTGGTCGATGCACTTGGTGTTTTTCTCAACATTTTTATGCATCAGGAATAGCCCTATTTCTTGTAGTACAAAAAGGCTCACCGTTCACTATTCTCACCATCTTCCTCTGCCACTCACCGTGTTCACCGTTTGTCGTCGTCTGCCACCGCCTCTCTTCCTTCTGGTGAGTGTTTTAGTTATTGTTTTGTTAAAGAATTAGTTTTAGATTTAGATTTTGAAATAGTTTTAAGATTTAGATTTTGAAATAGTTTTAGGGTTTAGATTTTGAAATGTTTTTAGGATTTAATATTGAATTTGAATTTGAGGGATCTAATGGTTTAAAAATTTGAGGGGGGGATTTAGATTTTGAAATGTTTTTAGGATCCAATATTGAATTTGAATTTGAGGGAGGGGTAATGATTTAAAGATTTGAGAGGGTTTCGATTTCAAAATGTGTGTGGGGGGGGGGGGGGGGGGGGCGCTATTTTGAATTTGAGGGGGGAGGGGGTTTTGATATTCAATTTGTCGATGGGTGTATTGATTTTAAAATTTAAAGGGGTTGTTATTTGCATGGTTGAGATTTGTTCTGGCTATCTTCTAGTTATAGTAGCCTTTAGTTTAAACTGAGTGATTTATTTGTTAGTAATTTTGTTTGTTAGACGTGTTAGGTAGCTTGTAAAGTATGTTGGAAGTGTTAGGTAGCTTGTAAAAATTGAAGTGATTTGTGGTTAGTTTGCTTTGGCTATCCTGCAGTTATGATGTAGCTTTTTTAGTTGAAACTTAGCTTTAGTGAAAGTTGAGAGATTGGGTACTTAGAAGGTGTGGCTTATTCATGGAATAAGTTCGAGCATTTGGGAGGGGGAATATAAGACTAATCAAACCTATTTATGTTTTAGGTCTTTAATCATGGACAAGAGTTGGATGAAACTTAAGAATAAATTCTCGGTTGAGTATAGAGAAGAATTGTACCAATATTTAGAGGTTGCAAAGTGTCACGTCGATGATTACATACGAACAAGGTGACCATGCAAAAGATGTATGAACTCAATTCGTGAGTCATTAAAGAGTGTGGAGCGACATTTATTAACAATTGGAATATCTCTCTCCTATACAGCCTGGGTGTATTATGGAGAGCCAGTGAACTTGAATAGAGGTATAGAAAGATTTTATGGAATGAAGTAGCAGTAACCCTTTTCATTAAGGAAATGAAAAGTTGGGTATGCTTAATGATTTACCAGCTTTGATTGAACATGAAGAAGAAATAGAAGAATGTTTAGATAATGAAATGTCGTTTAATATTAGTGTAGAGCAAGAGACAATAAACGCATTTCAGGAGTTACTGAATGAAGCACGTAATGAACTATAACTCGGTTGTTCAGAATTTTCCTTCATGAAGTTTTTGGTTAAGTTGATGCATATCAAGGTTTTTTCCTCCCTGAATTTTCCTCCCTTAACTTTCCTATAACGACAGCATGAGCTCACTGAAGAACGAGGTCAGTCAGTGAGACGTGTGGAGCTGTTTAGAGAAACACAGGTCAATAGAAGGGGCCAATTCGTTTCATAGGTGCCTGCAAATGCGTATATAAGTTTATGGTTTATTTTAATTTGTTTTATTTTTCAACTTTTAATTGTGAGTTTATAACTTAAAACTTTTGGTGCAGAATCAAATGCTGGAACTCCAGCCCCAACCCACCCCTAGAAGGTTCTCAACCACTCTCTAGGGATGAGATTTGCGAGACCGTTTTGGGTAGATAACTGAACTACTCAAAAGGTTTTGGTTGGGGTCCTAAGACCAAGTCCCAGAAGAGCGATAGCAATTCTTCGTCTTCATATCCACAAGAAATGCACTCCAGAGAGGTTAGCAAACTAAGAGCTATCCTTGAGTGCTTGCAATCGAATATTGAAGAACAAAGAAGTGAACTTGAAGAAGCTAAACGATTGATTAAAGAACAATGAAGAACGTCCGAGAATTCATGCTCGACAAATGAAACAAATGAAGAAGATGATTGAGGAAATGAGTCGGCCACACAGAGGACCTTGAACACTTGCGGTACGAATTTTTCAACTTTTAAGTTATTTAATTTGTTATCGATGATATATAAATTTACTTTCATGTCATTGTAGGTATGGACTTGTTCGAAGAAGGCATCTACGGTGACTAGGACATGGTGTATTTTTTTCTTTTTAATGTAATTGCTTCAAAAAATTTGTAATTGTTCGAATAGTTGAATTTAGTTTCTAACTATATAAATTCTAATTTGGTATTTTAATAGTTTTATTGAACTTAAATCGAATCAAAACCTAAAAGAGTACCTCACGATAAAAAAAATTGAACATAATAATTAAAAAAATATATATTAAATTTATCTCCTGGTGCACAAAAGGCATCGGGAATGATGTCTTTCCTCTGACGTCATAATCAATACGTTGGGGCAACCGTCCCTCGACGCCACATTGGGAGTACCTTTCGATTAACGTAAGGATGGGACATCAGAAGTCACCTATTGCTGAAGTGCTCTAACCATCGGCATTTCTAGCATCGGGGGTAAGTCATTCCCAATGCCTTTTCATTTGCGCATCGAGAATTCCTCCCTAAGGCACTACTACCCACTTTCTTTCGAGAGTGCTATGCCAATGCTTGATGGCATCGAGAGACCCTCAATTTCTTATACTTTCTTCTGAAAAGAATAAAATTTAAGAAAAAGAAGAGAATGTCACCTTTAGAAGACAGTAAGTATAAAGCTCGAGTTGTGGCTAGATGGTTCTCACAGAGAGTGGAATTGATAATGAGATTTTCTCACTAATAGTCAGACATACTTCTATGAGGGTGTTACTAGCTATGATAGCACATAAGAATTTGGAACTTGAGCAGTTTGATGTGAAAAAAACTTTCTTAAATAGAGATTTAGGAGAAGGGATTTATATGACCCAACAGATGGGTTCTAGTTTCTAGGTAAAGAAGATTATGTTTGCAAGTTAAAGAAGTCTTTGTATGAGTTGAAAAGTCTCTGAGGCGGTGGTACTAGCAATTTGACAGTTATATGGTTGGACATGGCTACAACAGGAGTCCATATGTTTGTTGTGTATATCACAACAAGGTTGCTGAATGGTTCGATGATTTATCTGCTTTTATATGTAGATAATATGCTCATAGCTGCAAACTCCAAGTTTGATGTTAAGAAGTTGAAAACCTTCTCAATGTTGTGTTTGATATGAAGGATTTGTGTGCTGCTAAGAAAATTATGGGATGGAGATTTATAGGAACCAAGATCAAAACAAGTTATTCCTGTCACAGAAAAGCTGTATTCATAAAATATTGTCCAGGTTTGGTATGTCATCAGCTAAACCTATAGATACTCCCAGTCTTGCAAATGCTCATTTGTCATTAGTGTTTTCTCCTATGTCTAAAGCAGAGAAGGAGTATATGTCTCGAGTTCCTTATATGCCAGTGTAGCGAAAAGTTATGATTTATACTAGGCGTGATCTTGCACATGTTGTTACTAGATTAATTGGTTAACCTGGGAAGAAGCATTGACAAGCTGTGAAGAGAATTTTTGGTTATCTTAGAGGTAGATATGATCTTGGTCTAGTTTATGTGAATGACACAACACTACAAGAAATCGAAACAATTTCGACGCCAAAAACAACGTCAGAGAAAGGTGCGTCGCCGTTGATCACCTTTAGCCGACGCATGAAATGGTATGTCACAGAAAGTGACTTTCCGCGATGCATTAGAACCAAACGTCGCGCAAAGGTTAAAATTAAATTTAATGCGTCAACTTTCGGCGACGTACAACATTAAATTAAAGTTAAATTTAATGTTTTGACTTTCCGCGATGCAAAGAAACAAGACGTCGCGGAAAGTTTAAAATTAAATTTAATATCTTCACTTTCCGCGACGCACAAGAAGCAAACGTCGCCAAAAGTTGCAAATTTAAGTGTACGAATTGAAGTGACAATGGTGACCTTTCCGCGACGTATGGCAGGTACACGTCGGGAAATGTTTACATAATTAATTCATTATTTAACCTTTCTGCAACGTTGGGATTACTCGCCGTCGGGGAAAGGGTCCTTGACGTGACAATGGTGTCCTTTCCGCTACGTGTGGCAGGTACACGTCGGAAAATGTTTACATAATTAATTCATTATTTAACCTTTCTGCGACGTTGGGGTTACTCGACGTCAGGGAAAGGGTCCTTCCCTGACGTGTTCAAAAACGTCGAGGAAAGTCCACTCTATTTTTTCTCCTTCAACACAGAACCGATTGCAAAATGAAAGGAAGAGAAAATCGGCCGAGAGAGAGGGAGAGTAAGAGATTGGTGCTGCCGTCCGTCTATCTTTGCCGTCACCGTTGTCGCCGACTCATCTCCGTCCTTCTCCGAATCGCTCATCTTCCTCTCTCATTCCTTGTATTTTCTCTCTTTTCCTTCTCTAAATCGCTCATCTCCGTTCGTTTTTCTATCCAATTTCATTCTCAAAAAATGATTAATCGCTTGAAAATAGACTAATTTATCAGCAACATCAACCATACATGACAAAGACATAAATAATGGAAGAATTTAGTGGGTTTCTTTTCATATATAAATAAAATAATTAATTAAAAAATATATATTTAAAGCCTTTTGCGACGCCGATGTGCTACAGCGTGCATTGGGAAAAATTTTCCCTCGTTGACGTGAGCTACGTTGAGGAAAGTATCCCCGACGTGCCTGCCGACATCGTCCTCGACGTCGCAATAACCTTCTCCGACGTTGGTAAGGATTTTCGGCGACGTATTGCTACGTCGAGGAAACTCTTATTTCTTGCAGTGCAAAGTGTTTGGTGAATGGTTATTTTTTTATTTTGACTATGCTAGAGATGTTGACAACATGAGATCTATGATTGGATATGCATTTTTTGGTAAATTTATTAACTATATACAATTCCTCTCTAAAAAGACATTAGAATGGAATTAAGCATATACTTCGTTATCTCTGATGAACAACTGATATGAGTTTGTTTTGTTCAAATTAATCAAATTTTGACTTAAGTTAGTTTTGTAGATTCTGGATATTTATCTGATCCACATAAAGCTGGATCTCAATTGAGGAATTGTTATATCATGGTGATTGGTCAAACAGACCATAACGACTACTTCCTAAAATCATGTTGAAATTTTTGCAATGCACGAGGCAAGTCAAGAATATGTATTGCTAAGATCAATGATTCAACAAACATTGGTGGAACATGCGGCTTATCGATCTTCAAGTAAAATTCTTCTAACGATACTATATATGAAAACAACATGAGATGTATAGCTTAAATCAAATGAGGTTTTATTAAAGGCAATAGAACAAAGCATATGTTATTGAAGCTTTTCTACACTCATGATCGTGAAGAAAATGACGACATCACATACACAAATTTGTTCAAAGGATAACTTGACATAATTATTTACAAAATCATTACTTACAACAACTTTTGAAAAATTGATGCACAACATTGGAATACGGTGACTCAAAAATCTCATGTGATATTTCCATGATGAGGAGTAAATTATATTTTTGTAAGTGTAAATTACATGAAATATGTACTTTTTCCTTCACTATAATTTTTTTCTATTGAATTTTTTTCTAGTAAGGTTTTAACAAGACATATTTCATATACGTAATGGACATCTCATTGAAAATATTATAAATATTAGTAAAATAGATGCTTAGACTTCATTGACAAGTGTTACCTCCTTTGCATTTCACTACGTTGCCATGTTTCATTTTCTTCCACATGCAACACCTTTGCCATGTGTCTTTGAAGATACAAACCCTTAACGACCATGTAACCTACCTCATACTTGTCAAATTGTGTATAAATAACAACATTTGGTGGATTTTGTAAGACATACACACATTAGTGAGATTTCCAAATAAATGGGAAGAAGTGAAATTCTTTTTAAACTTTCTTATTTTCTTAATTTATTATTTATTTACTTTATTTAAATATTATATTTTAGGGGCATTTTCAAAACTAGCATAATGAACCAAAATATTTACAAAATATAGCAAACTTTCAGATTCTATCAATGATAGACATTGATAAACTTCTATCAGTGTCTATCAGTGCATTTAATAGGCATTTATCGACTTCTACCGGTGTCCATCAGTGCCTATCGTTGATAATATAAAATATTTTGCTATCTTTTGTAAATATTTTCAGCAACTTTGTCATTTTCAATAATTTTCCTATATTTTATTTATTTTAATAATAATGTTATTTAATTTTGTGTTATGGTGTATCCACCCTAACAAGGTTTAGAGAACTTAAAAGATAAGTATAATTAAACAAATCTCATAGTCAGAACAAGAAATAAAAAAAAAAATTGATGTATACAAGTTGAACTATTGGTGGCTTTGTTCTTTCTTTGAAATAATGAAAACGGCTTCTTCCCTGCCTTTTTAAAAGGTTTATTTCTCCTATTTTAAGTTTGGTTTATGCAATATTTTATGATCACAAGGGATTTTGACTCATGAGATTTTATTTTTTGGTTCAATTATTGTGTTATCCCCAATAACTTCAAAGCTTCTCTACAAACTTTTAAAAGTTTAATTAAACTTCAAGTTTTGTATACCTAAAAAAAAAAGAAAAAAAATGATTTTTTTCAAAATTAAAAAATAGACAAACTATTTATATTCTATATAACAAAATTACTAAAATATAAAATTCCTAAATATTTAGGAAATTTTTAAAAATAGTAGATTTTACAAAATATTTACAACATATAGCAAATTCTATCAATTCTATCACTAATGGTCATTGATATGTTATAGTGATAGAAGATTATCAGTGATAGAATCTAAAATTTTGCTATAGCCTCTAAATATTTTAATTTATTTTGCTATTTTTAAAAATGTCCCTACATATTTTTGTTAAATTTCTATATTTTTTACATTTAAAAAAAAAAAAAAAAACTCTAATTCTGGTGGAGAAATAAACATAACAGAATTTGTATGTTTTTAAATTTTTCTAAGTCAACTTGTTGTATAGTAACATTATCCGTACTTATTATATTTCATCTCTCTACTTCTACATCTGCATTGTAAATTCTATTATATTCTAAATTCTAAACAATAAAAAAAAATGAAAATTTTGTTTACTGCATTTCTATCATTTCTATTTAGCCCCTAAGTTTCAAATGTTTATAGTATTATACATTTCTAGTGTGAGTTTTGAGTTTGATTTCAATTTAGTCTTTAAATTTTAAAATGTTATAATTTTATCAATTTGGTTCTAAATTTCTATATTTATATTTTTAATCATGTTAATAAATTTAGAGTAATTAAATAAATTATAGTTAATTAAATTTAACTATTTTTCATCAATTTTAAATATTTTACTCCATAATTACTTTAAATTAGATAATAAATATTAACAGCAATGTTTTGAACGTGAGTATTTTTCATGAAAATTTGAGCTTAGAAACGTAAAGCTTTGAAATTGATAAAAACATAGTGAATTAAGAGTCCACTTTAAATATTGTTTAATCATTGATGTACTTAATGTTGTACTTTGCACCAAGTTTAGTAAATATATAAACTAATTAAGCCTGACTACGTCATTACAAAATAAAATAAAATATCGAAAGTTTATAATAAATTAAAACTGACGATAAGATAAATGAGACAAAAAAGAAATTGTTAAAATACAATTATTTAGAAATCATATTATGTCCAATATATGAAATAGTTTTATTATGAGAATGAGTCCACATTGGTGATGTTTTATATGGCCAAAATATAAGAGTCAACCTCTTTAATTGGATTCCTCTTTACAACTGACTTTCCAACCAATCCACATCATTAGTTTTAGTTTTTTTTTTTAAGAAAATCATAATTAAATATGTACGGAAATGTATATTATTCAACAATATGGTTGCAATTTTTTAATCTAAAGGAAATTTGATGTTGTAAGGCAGTAGCCAAATTTTAAAATATGGTTAAAATGATCGGTGTACTTGGTGTTTAACAATGTGGTTATAATTAGGTCAACTATGTAATATCTTATTTTTCTTTGAAGAAATTTAAATTCATTGTAGTGTTTATATCAACAAACAGTGCTACAAATCATTAACTGATATGTACTTTTTTAGGTGTAACAATCCAACTAAAATACTGTGTATAGCTTTAACCACTCTACAGTAAAAAATATATATCTTAGAATTTTACAAATAAAAAAGATTGTTCTATTTGTCAATTGCCATTAAATAATGAATATATGGAAAATAAGAAAGTAGGGAGGAGAGAAAATTGAAAACATCGAGTGTTGAAAGTGTTTGTGAGACAAATATTTACGTCAGGGAAAATAGCACATGTGTGTGGGTAAATTTTAATGGGATGGAATAAAATTAAAGAATCAAGATAATTTAAAATAATATATAAAATAAAATAAGATTGGATTCTAACATATATCAGATTGGAAAACTTATATCCTAATTCCAATAGGCCTAATAATGTAAATCACGAAGCAAATCTCAACTAAATACAGCACACACTTTGAATATAACGATAATGTTCAATCTCAGAAGTAATCAACTTATAAATTAAAATAATCAAAGACCTTATAAAATCCTCAAAATCTTGTGGAGATTCAAAAGGTATTCCAGACATACTTCTGATACACTTCTGATATACGTTGTTCTACAGACAATTATTTACTTTGCACAGGTACACACAAACTACAATGATTGTCTCACAAGGATACAACAACTAATTCTAATAGAATTACAATACCAAGCTACTCAAAGTTGACAAAACTCGTGAATATTTGTTTTCAATTTAAATCAATATCAAAAGATAGAAACACATGAGATAATTCTTCAATTCGAAAATGGATTTTATCAATGAAAGAACAAGTTGTTATTTATCAGCTAGTAAGTTAGTAAATCTCCAAAATACAAAACAATAATAATAATTAAATAAATAAATACAAATTGAAATGTGTCATATTTAACTCAATTTCATTGTTATTTCACCACTAACCCATTCAAAAAATTTTCGAAAGGTAATATATATTGGACAACGACAAAGATGGTCTCACAGGCCAGGATCAAGGCATTATCCAAAGCACACAACATGGCATCAAAATGCCTAAAGGGGAACTCCAAGATTAAAAAAAAAAAAAAAAAAAAAAAAAAAAAAAAAAAAAAAAAAAAGAAGAAGAAGAAGAAGACAAAAAACAAACCAAAAAGAGCAAGAGCAAGAGTACAACCGAACAAACCAAGACATAGAAAAAATAGGGGCAAGAAGAACAAACACCACTATAATAGACCATCAATATCCTCAGGTCAAGAAGTAGCACGAGCACGAACAATATCGATAAGAAGCTGAAACAACACAAAAGCAAGATGAGTTGAAACACCATCAAACCGACGATTACACTTTTGCGAGATAAAGTAAATAGCATTTGACCACATAGTTCGCTAAAACTTACTCTTGAAAATCTTACCAAACCCAACCTGATATGTGAAACCCCAAAATTTCTAGGACCTTAGATAGCCTAGGGTTGATTAAAAACCTCAAAGCTAGGCATTTGATCATGTGCTAGGCGGCCAACTTTGAAATAACCTCTAAGGATAAGTCTAGGCATTTAAGATGGCTTAACAACAAAGGAATGATTAGGCGAGATGATTGATTTAGAGGTTAGCATGGGTGTTGTTGGTTATGCAAGAAGAATTAACCATGTACAAGGTAAGATGACCTCAGAGGTTAGTGAGCATATGATAAGTGGCCAAGGCTATGTCAACAAAAACTTGTATGCGAGAAAGCTTGAAAACATGGAGGTTAGTAGGCAAGAAACTAGGCATTTAAGGATAGCATGCGAGGAAGCCATAGCGGTTAGTTAGGCCTTTTAACAAGCTACGTGGAAAATTAAGGGCAATCAGTTAAAAGTAAATCCAGGTGTCTTAATTGAATTTCATGCACTTTGCGGCCAAGGTGAAGGTGGATTATAAAATAGGAAGTGGATTAAGGAGATTAAGAGGTGGATTAACAAGCTGAAGGTTTCATTCCAATTTCATGCAAAATTTCTCTATAAATACGCAACTTCAAACACAAGTTTCACAGAATTCACTAGTGCTATTTACTTCAAACCACTCTTAAGACATCAAAAATTGTGTCTAGTTTATAGACAAAGGTTGCTATTCTAATTAGATGCGAGAACGTTTGTGTTTAAACAAAGAGTAGGCGAGAAGACCATTTTCAGAGAAAAAGTGAGCAAGGTGGACGTTTGTGAGACTACAGAACACGTCATTTGGAATTTGATTATCAAATTTTGAGGTAAAGAAGTTAAGCCATGTTAGAGTAACTTTATAAAATAAAGTTTTTCCAAAAGAGTTATGAATTTTAAGTTATGATTTTTTGAAATTCAAGTTATCTTTCTGGACAAAATTGTGTTTCTGGGGTGTGATCGAGTGTCAAGCATGTCAAGGTGAGATGAACGTGAACTTATATTTCATAGAGTTATTGGGCTTATATCGAGGGACGTGGCACGACCATGGCACAACAGAGCGATAAAGACGCGCTCAAGCTACGTGCATGACCCTGGGCGTAGAGGTTAGAATGCAAGGGACGCAATGGTGATGCGCACAGGGTGTATGACCAGAATGTGCGTAACACCCTTCAATGAGGTTAGCACGCGACAATGCGCGGGTGCCAAGCCCACTACCATGCCATTGGACTCCATATACCATTTTGAGCTGTTTTGCTATTTTTTAAAATTTAAAGGAAATTCTTGGACATTTTCTTGATCAAAGGATTAATTAGGATTTAAATATGAAATTTCAGATCAAGGAGGCTTTTAAGAAATTCCCAAACCAAGGATCAATTCTAGTACAGTGCGTGTGTGACGACTCAAACTTTTCTCATCTAATCTAAGTCGTCAATTTGACACAAAACCGTTTGTTGACAAAGACATAGAAAGATTCAGTTGAAACCGTAAGAAAAAGAAGGAAAATTTAATCGGGCCCTATTTCCAAAATACAAAATTTCAAATGCTGTTTACAAAAAAATTTAACTATTTGTAAACTTAGTTAAATCAAAATATTTTCAAACCGTCAGCGGAAGCAGTTTAAAGACAGTCCCCTATGACAATTCACGAGTCCTTCTTGTCCCTCGTCGGTCTGCCCCTCGTGTTACCTTTGCCTGAAAAGTTAAACATAAAAAGGGTGAGTATTAATATACTCAGTAAGGGACCCACTACTGGTCCAGTTCGGGGAAAAATAAATTATTAGCTTCCTATGGGGTACCCTGCACAGTCACAGTCTCGTGATCCCGTAGGATGCACATATCAGTCTAGTGCTCCCGAAGGATGCACGTATCAGTCTAGTGCTCTCGAAGGATGCACGTATCAGTTTAGTGCTCCCGAAGGATGCACGTATCAGTCAAGTGCTCCCGAAGGATGCACGTATCAGTCTAGTGCTCCCGAAGGATGCACGTATCAGTCTAGTGCTCCTGAAGGATGCACAAAGGGTGATAATCCCGTAGGGCACCCGCAAGGTAACTACCCATTAGGAAACCAATAATTTACCCCTCAGTCCCTTCTATACATCTTAACAGTCAATTTACAATTCACTCAAACGTCCTCATCACGTGAACTTTCCACTTAACCTCAAACAACCATTTTTATTCCAATTTAACCCAAGGTCCGTCAAAAACACGTTAATACATTAGTCGACAACAAAACCAATCATAACATCCACCTCAGTCTAACATTGCACGACCATGATGTCTCTTCCGTTCACAATACACTACCATAGTCGTCTACCATGCATTCGATTTACACAACCATCTACCAATTCAAACCACACATTATATAAGCAACATCTACGAGATCCAGACATTCCCACATCCTTACATTTGTACATATATATACCCAGACAGTCATAACATACAATCAACCGCCAGTCCACATCCAAACATATACATCATAGCCGTCATCCCTACTCAATCAAGATATGACAATAGGATCTATACAGTCAATACACCCAAATATTTTTATTGAGTCCAGTAGAAAGTCCCTTACCGTAACTTTACTCTAACCCCTTGATTGAACCCACGTTTGCCAACAACCTAAACATTAAGACAATCACTCAATATCTCTTTCCAACACATAATTCATTTAAAAATCAACCCAATGTGATGTTTCACAACTTACCCAAGTTCATGAACCAAGCTCCAATTAAATCCAATAATTGTTGTGAGCCCAAGGGAATTAGGCGTTACCTTCAACCTAAGATCGAACAACGGTCAGCAATTAATCCAACCAATAACTCGAATTCGTTTTGAAACAACTACAATTCACAACTTTAATTTGTTACCAACAAAACCACTTTGACAATTTACCGTAAAACAAAGGCAACGGCACTCCACGGCGCACGGCTGTCAGTTCGCGGAACCTTACGTGTGGGTCGGTCGGCGGTCGGCTTCCAATCAGACGGTCGGAACCGAGGAAGGCCCGGCGCGGACGGCTGCTGATGTTTGGCGGATGGAGATGCGGCGGCTTGGGGTGGTCTCACGGCGCGCAGCAGACGCTGCCCGGTTCCATGGCGGCGGCGGACGGAGACGCCAGGAGACAGATCTGAGGAGGGGGAGGGGGTTCGACTGGTTTCGGCTGGTTTCCGACGCAGAAGGACGGCGGCGTCGCGAGACAGAGGTCGGCGCGGACGGAGAAGTGGAGCTGTGCGGCTGGGCGACGGTGCGGCTGGGCTTCGCCGGTCGGACGGAAGGAGAGACGCGAACAGAGGAAGTCGTCGGCTGCACTTCGCTACTGAAGACCGAACGCCGAAGGGGACGAACGGCTGGCTACTGGGTTCGGCTGGCGGACGCAGCGGCGGTGAGGCTGGACTCCGAGCGGCGCGGCCAAAGAGGAGGAACGGAGGTGGTTGGTGGCGGCGGCTAGGGCAAATGGAAGGAGAAAAAGAAAGAAGAAGATGAGGGGGGGGTTGTCACGAGAGAGAGAGAGAGGGGGGGGATTTGTTTTTTTTTTGTTTTATTAATAATAATAATAATAATAATAATAATAATAATAATAATATTTAATAATTAATAATAAAATCTTATTATTTTTATTATTACTTTTTTTTTTTTAGGGCGTTACAGCGTGATAAAATTATTTCTTAAATGTCTCCTTAAAGCATGATTTATTTCTTAAAGTATATTTCAAGAAAGATGTTCGATATTGTTTCTATAGTGTTTGCAAAAGCTTAAATATTTATTGAACTGATTTCTCAAGCCATTATATGATTAACTGAAATGATTATGATTTATGAATGCAAAAGGACTATTTCAAGGTTTTCAAGTATGTTTTATCCTAGCTTGAATATTACATGGGATCTATTGTATACATGTGGTTAACTTCATACTGATGGTAAGGTTCACGAGCCTATTTTTAACTATAGGCCATTAGGAAGGGTATATTTAATATGCCTTAAAGGAGGATTATAATGAAAGTTGTTTCCTATTAATGGTTTCGTCTTAGGACGAAGAGGTTTAATATTGCTTGTAGCTATGGATCATGTCTATCAAAAGCTATGCAATGTTATTAAAAGCTCAATGTTTCCATGTATCATGTTATGAAATCAGTATCTACTGATAAATTTTATAAAGCTACATTTTTATGTTAAACAGTTTATGAAAACTTGTTTTATAAAACTGTCACTCACTAAGTCTTTTGACTTAATCTTTCAAAATGTTTTCCCTCTTTCTAAGTACAAATTGTGAATCTCCGAGTGCTTGACTTACTACTGCCAAGCCAATGATCAGCTTTTAGTCACAAAAGGAAACAAGTTATTAAAAGTAATAATATGATTTGTGAAAATTTATACTTCTTATGTTTTATATGTTTTACATAGTATTTATAAAAGTTATTTCAAATGGGTCGCACTTCAGTTTTATAAGCATAAAGACTTTCGCTTGCAAATTGATTTAAGTTTTAAGGTTAAGGGTAAGTTGGAATTATTTCAGCTGTGAATGATTTCAATTGACATCACACCATCTCTTGGATCTAGAGGAGGTGATCGAGGGAGAGTGGCGCATTAAACCCACTGCAACTTAGCATCCTAATCAGTCACCTTATGAGAAGAGCCCATCCAATCACTATAAATTTAACTTTCATATATCTACTCAAATTTATACATGAAACATTATCTAATCATTGGAGTTTATGTTGTAAAGCTCGTAGTTTTGTAAATAAATTGCTGATTGATTTTAATAAAGTAGGATTTTGTTATTTTATCTTGAGTTTTTTGTTTGGCATAACATTATCAAATTACAATAAAAATTCATTAGGTTATTAGATGAAAATTTTAAATAATATGGAGTTGATGTACAAATGGATCATGTAAAGGTAATAATCTAAAGGGGTGTTCATAGTTATAAATAAAGTTAGGTATCTTATTCTAGTGACATTATGGAGATGAACCACTTTGTGATAGTTACAAACGATTTGATCAGAATCTAAATCATTCATGTGGAGACATGTAAGAGGGGGTATCAAACAAAGTAATTTTACAAGACCTAAATTTGAAACAATTAATTTCTTTTTGTAAATCTATTAATTGAAGAGATTAATATTTCATAAAATGATTATGTGCGACTCAATTTTAATCTCGAGTGAGTTATGAATTCTTATCTGTGAGGGTTCATCCTTTGTTTTGCATGTGTGAAAATGACCCTAGCCGCTGACTCAATATGCCTACCATTTTGAAAACTTGTCGAATAAGAACCTGAGGACATAACTTCACAATATTAAATTCACTCTTCTTAAATTTCCTTAACTTCTGACTTAGAGACTTGATCACCCCTCCCAATAACCCTCAAGGAATAGTTTATGGTTGAATCATAAACAAATTGTTTCTTATAGTATTAATAATACTTAAGGAAATAGAGAAAATTACAAGGGTAAAATGGACTTTTGACTCAATTGATTTACGAACAACTCATGAAAGATCGACTTACATTGTCTATGGATACAACTTTGCTTACCATGCATAAGAAAGCAAATGTAGTTGATCCATAGGTTTATAGTGATTTGTTTTTAGTTCATGAAAGAAGATTAATTATCTAAAGAAATTTGCTTAATAAATTTTAGATCATTAGGACTTATAAATTTTAGATACAATTAAATCATATTTTATTCTAAAGTTAATTTGAACAAGATTCAAATTAGAACTATATAATATATATAGTATTAAGAATTAATGTATTTGAATCATATTCAAATAATTAATTGTTGGATTTGAATGTGATCCAAATTTAATAGATAATAGGAGAAATTAAATATATTTGTATATGATTCAAATATTTTAATTCCTTTTAATACGAGATATGAAAAGTGGTTTTTTCAAAAATAGAACAAAGCTCGAAAATATTTACACCGTATAGAACAATTTTAAAAAAGGAAAAAGTCCACAAGCTCACAAGCTCACAACGTGAAATAACAAAAATGCCCACACAATTAATCGATCACACACTCGTGAAAAAATAATTTTGTATGCAGTCTAAACGATCTCTAAGCAACAATCTTATAGCAAGTCTAAACGATTTTGTAGCAACGATCTTCTAGCAAGTCTAAACGATCTTGTACCCTTGTACCCAACCTAACCGATCTTATACCCTTGTACCTAGTCTAAACGATCTTGTACCTAATCAAAACGATCCATCTTTATCTATCTGGAATAGACAACTGAAAGTTTAGATATTGGTACACAATCGTTTAGACCTTGTACCAATATCGTTTAGTTCTTGTACAAAGAAGAAAAGAAAAATATCATAAATGAAGAAGGAAGAAAGTCTGGAAGTGGAAGTGGAAATGAAGAAATTGGTAAATATTACATAAATAACCATAAAATTGTAAAATGAAGAAGAAGTAATAATATGAAGAAGTTAATAAGATGAAGAGTAGATGAATAAATCGCAAAGAAATAGAAGAAAAAGAAGTGAAAAATCGTAAGCATTATTCAAGGGTAAACCTAGAATTTATGAAAATATCATGATCTTTTTTTATTTTGTTACACTGGTTGTAAATATTTTGGTGTTATGTTATATTTATGAAAATTAATCATATGAAAATTCATTATTGTAGTTTTAACTTTAATATGAGATATTAAAATGATATAATTATAAATAAATTATTTATCCTAACAGACTGTGATTAACCTAGTGAAGTCTTGTAACGACCCAACTCTTTATACTGAGGTGAAGTCATTACCAATAAAACAAATAAAAACTTTTTTATTTAAAATAAAAGACACTACTACAAAAATGGTTTTACTTGACGCTTAAAAACTATCCAGTATCTGTTTACTTAACGCTTTTCAATGTGTCAAGTAATCCAGTGTCAAGAATAAAAGAGGTATACTTGACAGTTTTTAAACGTCAAGTAAAGTCAATTTACTTGACAGGTAAAAAGCGTCAAGTATATGAGATTACTTGACGCTATTTACACGTCAAGTAATCCAGTGTGAAGAATAAGAGGAGTTTTGTTTGATAGTTTTTAAGCGTCAAGTAGAATTATACTTGACAGTTTATAAACGTCAAGTATATAAGATTTGTTGACATTTTCTACATGTCAAGAATTTGTTTTCTTGACACGTTTTGCATGTCAAATGTTTTTTTTTTTCAAATTATATATTTTAAAATATCCTCATAATTTATCGTGCACCTGTTTTAAAGTTCAACAATGTCGAACGTATATAAGTACCACCAAATTGATAATAAATAAGATTAAAAAAAACACATTGATTCAAAAACAACTCAGAAACAACACATACACTGTACTTTTAGGATATCCTAAAAGTAAAACATTCAAAATTGAAGAAAAACCTAATAAATCATATAATGATATGCTAAAAAATGTCTAATATGTACGTACATGTAACTACAAGAAATGATCATAAGCATGTGTTGAATGAAATCCAACTAAAACCAAAACCTAATTCTTCTGTTGTTACTTAAAAGAAAAAAGATCAGATTGGGATTTGGGTAATACCAAAAATTTCAAGAACCACCACTTTCCTTCTCTACAGTGATTCAAATTCTAATAAAGAAACCCACCAAAAGTGACATCCAATTGCTGCGAGTTATTTTGCCCCCAACTCAACAGCCACACCAACCCCATTACTTCTTGACGGGTAAACTTTAATTTCCTATTTCTTTCTTTGATCCATTGATTGTAATATGCACTGCTTCTCGTTTCCCTTTATGTTACAATATAGCTCATCATCTAAACAAACATTCCAAAATTCTCTTAGAACAACGAAGCTAGATCCATACATAAACATATTTGTTATTTTGTCATGAAATTTGATTTCTGTATTGTTTTGGGGCATTTTTAAAAATAGCAAAATAAAATAAAATATTTACAAGTTATAGTAAAATTTTGGATTCTATCACTAATAGTCTTTTATCACTGTAGCAATACAATGACTATCAGTGATAGAATTTGCTATAGATTGTAGATATTTTGTAAAATTTAATATTTTCAAAAATTTCCCTATTCTTTTTGTATATAATTAAAGATCTATCTATCGCCATCACCCATTTTTAAAATATTATAATCCAAATTTTTAGGAAAATTCGAGTAATCTTTATCTTAAAATAATTCTCTTTTTTAACAAATAATACCATAACAATAGAATCTTTTTTCATAAATATAACAAAACACTAAAATATTGTAACAAAATAAAAAAGCCAAGCCAATTATTTTTTAAAAAATATTTCAGGTTTTTCCTTCTTTTCCATCTTCTTTCTTCTGCCAGTTTTTTTCCTTTTCATCGTCTTTTTCTCTTATTCTTTTAAAATATTTTTTTTTGTCAAACTGTTATTTGGTTCAAGATCGTGTACCAAATATAAAATATCTATTTTTTTTTAATTTTCTTTTCAAACTGTTGTTTGGTTGTTCAAGATCATGTATTAAATATAAAAGATCTGGAAAAAAAATCATTAAGATATTGGTACACGATCCTTATTTAGATTTGGATAGCCAAATATAACGATAGTTTAGATTATCGTATACTAAAGAATCTTAAAAAATCGTTTAGATTTGGGTAGCCAAATCCGGATAGTCGTGTCCAAAACTACGTGATCGTGTATAAAAAAATCTCGAAAAAAATCGTCTAGTCTTGGCTACCCAAATCTAAAAGATCGTGTACCAAAGAATAGTCAAATCTAAATGATCATATACTAAATAATCTTGAAAAAAAATCGTTTAGATTTTGGTAGAAAAATCTAAATGATCGTGTAGCCAAATCTAAATAATCTTGGTACTAGATCGTATACCAAATATATTAGGCACACGAATCCCACTTAATCATGTATTGATGGAGCATTTTTTGTATTTTTCATTATGGACATGTGGATTTTTTCCGTTTTTAAAATTGTTGTGACGACCCAGACTTTTCGGACTGACCGTCTAAGTCGTTAATTTGACCCAAAACCGTTTGTCGACAAAAGGCATAAAAATTTTCAATTTAAACCGTAAGAAAACGAAGGAAAATTTAATCGGGCCCTATTTCCAAAATACAAAATTTACAATGTGCTGTTTACAAAAAATTTAACTATTTTAGACTTAGTTAAATCAAAATATTTTTTTTCAAACCGTCAGCGGAAGCAGTTTAAAGACAGTCCCCTATGGCAAAATTCACGAGTCCTTCTTGTCCCTCGTCGGTCTGCCCCTCATCTTACCTTTGCCTGAAAAGTTAAACATGAAAAGGGTGAGTATTAATATACTCAGTAAGGGACCCTCTACTGGTCCCGTTCGGGGAAAAATAAATTATTAGTATCCTATGGTGTACCCTGCACAGTCACAGTCTAGTGCTCCCGAAGGATGCACATATCAGTCTAGTGCTCCCGAA
>CM046894.1:6410078-6424172 GCA_025688845.1 Cucumis hystrix | reverse complement strand
TAATTTTATTTATTTATTATTATTTTTTCGATTCGGTTGTGGTTTAGTTTGTGAATATATTCTATATATAATTCAAACAATTTAACCAATAGAATTCTCATTCTAAATGCTGGCTTTATAATGAATTGATGGCTTTTTAAACTTTTTTACTTGTGTTACAGTGTTATATTTATTTTTTTAAGAACAAATTGGGGATTGAGAGATTTGAACACGAGATATCGAATCTTTAGGTACATACAAGTGTTGATTGAGCTAAGCTCTTGTTGACCAATCATCATTATTTTGTTTTTATATATTCAAAATACATATTTACATTTCACACAAACTATTGATTTTTTAAAATAATTAATGTTATTTAAATAACTATTGTAACAAATGGGGTGGTGGAACAAGTATTCTAAAAAATACGTGGCAAAGTTGTGTACCTAATACACAATTACTTTAATTGATATACTAGGTACACGACTTGGCATTGAACGTGTACTCGGTACACAACTAGTGTGAGACTATGATCGTGTTCTGAAACTACACGTTAAGACCTCATGCGACAAAAATTGGCTGCATTGAGATTGCACACGAAGAGATTTGTAGATTGGAAGGCTTGTGAAGCAAACTGTGCCTAATGCGTTCTAAGATATGTGATAAGAAAAAAAGCTATGTGTTGAAATGGGAGGCAATTTGAGCTTCATTCACCATGAAGTAGCTAACGTCCTCATTACGTAAGGTCGACGTTTAAAGTGACTTTGCCGCCCACTTTGATTGAGATAAGGTAGAGGCCATGGCCTGTGACGTTTTGATATTTGAATGAAACTCATCGTCAGGTAGAGGTAATCATTCCAGCTTGGGAAGCTTCATTGAAAAGTCTATAAATAAGGGAGTCCAACCAATTTGAGAACTTATTTTTCCACCTTGTGATTACTTAAAAGAGTTGAACGAATTTGCAAAGAATTTTGGGAGCTACACAAGCTTGCAATTCGGTAAAGAGTTCGATAAGAGCTCAAGGAGGAGGTTATCCAATTATGCTTGGTTCTCTTTAAAATGTTTGCAAACTAAATGAATTTTCACTGTGTGAATCCTTGAATATTTCTCTTTTGGATTCTTTAGTTCCATGATTTGTATTATAATTCTCAAAATTCTTGAAATGCACTTGGCTTACGAATGAATCGAATTTGAAATGAATTTGAATGGTTATTGCAAAATAGTTTTAGTACCCTATGTGATGAGATACCTCATACTTGCTTTGTGTTCTAGTGTGGTATTCCCTATTTTTGTTGTCTGTTTTGGAATAGAATGCCTCGTACTTGCTATGTGTTCTACCATTGGAAGACGCATTATGCGTAATAGAATTGATGGAATTGTTGTCTGCATTGAGATTTCTTCGTACAACTACAACTCAACAATAAAAGTGTGTTGATACTTAAGCTAAGGAAGGTACCAAAGATGAAATTTCTTATGCGATATTATCATTTACATTGAAATGACTTTGTAACACGTGTTATTTGGAAATGCTTTCCTATGCAATGTGATTTTATGATAAAATGATTTTGCAAGGAATTGTTCCTATGAATATTTGCCAATGAAACTTGAATATGTGTATGGCCTAAGACAACGAAATGATCTACTAATTTGAACTCACATTTCTATTTGAAATGCATACTTGTTTATATCGCGTGGTGTTGTGAGAAGGATCTCTGTAATGCGCTGTGGCAAGAATTTGTTGTACTAAATGTATTTGTAAAAACCCAAGTCACTACTCTTTTGCCTAATCTTCAAATAGTTTGTTTTCTTCCCCCCCCCCCCCCCCCCCCTCCCCAAGGTAGAGAAGAACATCCAACATTTGACTTGACGTCTTGATCGCCTGCTTTGCCATAATTGCATTGCATAATCTTGTTAGTATTCATTAGTCAGCTCGCATAGGATGTAGAGTTAGATGAGAAGAGTAAAATGTTGTCTTTGAGACTTGTATATGTTTATTTTGTGAAAACTTTGTTGAACTTACCTAAAACGTAATCTTGGTTGATTTTCAATGAAGTATTTTTTATTCCAAAATAAGTCATTACACATCTAGAGTGATTGTTTTTATTTTATTCCACTTACTAGGCGTTCAACGTTTTGACTCATGGAGAGAAAAGCATTGAGCGTCTAGGTAGTCACACCTCCACATGTACGCATGGAGTGACTGCGTAGGGTGAGGCTTGACAACTAAGCTGGCATGCTCCCAGCTGACAACACTACTTGTTTTTTTTTTCATGCACAAAGTCATGGATCTGATACACACAACTTCAATGACAAGTCGTGTACCTGGTCCACGACTTAGAGGCAGAGTCGTGTATTAGGTGCATGAATTCCTCAACTTTAAAACCATACCCTCGTAGCCCATTTTACTATCCCTCTACCTCCCTTCGTTTCCAACAAAATAAAAAACTCTTCTCTTCATTTTCGTGGCCATCGTCTTTAGCCCTACCGTCATTGTCACTGTCCCACTATTCGTCTTCCATTGTTTCCATTGATCTAAGGTCTAAAGTTTTCTTTTATATATATTCATTTTGGTTTATCAAATATAAAACTATCTTTTATATATTTTGATATATCAAATAAAAATATATTAGTGTGGTTTATTTGAGTTTTTATCTTTTTTAGTTCTATAAATGTGTTGGATTGTGAATGAAACATTTTAGAGTCGTATGTACTCATTGTCTGAGTTGGGCTTGATGTATTGATATACAAATTCTTAACACCAAATAGATTTTGGGCACATATATTTTGGAATGAGAGTTTAATTGTTTAAATTTGGACTTTAAATGTATTTTAAGTATTATCGGACACTAAATTTGGATTTGGATTTGGATTGATCATTGGGCTTAAAACGAAAATGAATTGAGCTGACTCTGTTGTTGTTTTTATTGAGACTTTTTTTCGGATTGATTAGGAAATTAGAGTTTGGATCCGGTGTTGAAGCCTTTTTTTTTTTTTTGTAACAAGATAAATAGCAAAATATTAACTTTAATTTGGAAAAAATAGCAAAATAAAAATAAAATTATATAAATGGCAAAATAAAAAAAATATAATAAAAACAAAAAATATAGAATACCAAAAATAACCCCATCCAATCTAAAACCCCAACTTTCAATTGAATGATTTCAATAACCAAACCCCTAAAATACCTTATAGTCAAATCGAATACCAAGGCAATAAATTAATTACGTGTCAAAAATCAAATCAATCTAATTAAATCTCCTAATCTTCTCTTTCTACCTTCATACGTGTGAAACCCTTGGTATTTTCCTTACCTTTCATTCGACCGTCCAAGCAGAAGTCAGTCATAGTAGTCACCGATCGTTGCCAAGAGCCCTTTACGTCGTTGGTTTCATCCCTTTTGTCCGCCCAACATTTCGTTGTTCAACATTCTACCTTCGTCCGTCAACTCTCTGAACTACTCTCTTTCTAGTTTCCTTGGAGAGTAATACTCTGATAGCAAGTTGTCATACCCTATCTCGAAATACCTCCTGACCCGATATGTGGCTTGAAGTCGACCGACATCGTTCTTCTTCTAAAAATTCCTGTCAACCCTCTTTACCTGTAACTCTTATCTAACCCATTTCAATATAACATAGACATAAAAAGGAAAGAATATTTTAACTTGAAAACAATAATTTGAATCTTTCCAAAACATTCTCAGGTTTACCCAACCTTTGGACAACTGCTCAACGGTCTTATATAGAAAAAATAAAATTTATAGTCCCAACCAAACAACACTATTACAAAACTCAAATCAAATTATTATACTGGTCTATTACAGACAACGGTAACTAAGTCTTCTATTAACTTAACTACAAATTATTATGTATGCATGAAATAAGTCGTATAAAAATCTAATTAACATTTAGTAGAGTAGGCGAATGCTTTAACACGAATCAGAACCACGATCTCTAGCAAAGCAACTTATGGTTTAGAAGCAACTAGTTTGACTTTATTACATCATGGTAGGGCATGTCTGATACCTCTAATGTTTTCCTTTGTAACCTTATCTCTATGATGGAACTTTGCTTATTTCGTTTTTTAAGGATTGACGAATCAAATGATATTTTTGTTCCAATTTTTAAACTTTTCCTTTCCATAATGATTCAATTCCTAGTAGTATCAATGATACAAGTTGGATCCTAGATGTAGAAATATAAGAAGGAAGATTCCCTTCCCCATCGAAATATCCACAAAGTTATCATGGAGTATACTCAACATCGACAATGAAATAATCTTTTCTTAACTCAACGACATAGTAGGACATGCCTAGTGCTTCCATCATCTTTTTCATAGTGGGACATGCCCAACACTCACGACTGTATCGTTGTCCTGGAGTATACTCACTACAAGAAGTAAAGGTTCCCCCGACGCATACATGCATCGGCAAATTCACCAAAACACATCGAGAATACCTATCTAGATGCCAAAACCAATGTCGGCAAGAATGTCTGCATTTCATCATTGGGATTGGCAAAACAAACGCTCAAACACAACGACGTCGGCTAAAACATTTGCCCGATCGACAGGGGCTTTGCCAACTGGCCCAAGACGTCGAGGAAAGCCTCATCCGATGACTAGTCAAAGCATCGGCAATGAGTGTCCATGCTGACATGTTTTGTGCATCGAGAAAACATTTTTTTAATATTTTTTATATATTATTATTTAATTTTTTTCACTATTGGGATCAAATCCAATTTAAACTAATCAAAATTTAAAAATAATTAACGTAAAATTAATAAAAATTTATTAAAATATCAAATTGAATTTATATTAAAGTTCATTCAAATATTAAAAAAGTACATGTTTGAAGGTTCAAAAATTATATGAATAATAAAAACTACATTGCCTCAACATAATTGCCTAGTATGATCATGGGGACATGAGCAGAATGTGCAAAGAGGAAAGTTGAACATTATTATGAGTTGCATCGAAAGAAATATGAGGTTGCTTCAAACAAAAACGACCCTTGCTCTGGAGGTTTCAGAAAATTGATTTGGATCATCAGAGCAAGTGGGAAACTTTCTATGGCTTACCTGTTTGGTTCTCGATCTCGTCATTTTTTGCTCCTCTTTTTCAATCAATTTTCTGGAACACAAAAGCAAGGGTCGTTTCTCTTTGAAGCAACCTCATATTTTTTCGGTGTAGCTCGAAATAATGTCCAACTTTCCTCTTTGCGCATTCTGCTCATGTCCCTCCTCTTGGATTCAAGGTCCTCAAATGTAGTCGAAGGAAATTCTTGCACCTAAGCTCTTCTATAGTCTTATCGTACTCTTCATTTTCTTTCTTTGATGCTTCAATAATAGATTGTAATTCTAAAATATAAAAAAAAAATTAATATAAAAAATATATATAATCTACAATCTATACATACAATATAAATACAAAATCCAACATAGTTTTATGTCATTTTGAATAACCAAAAACAGACAAATAACAACCTCCCTAACATTATGCATTCTTCAATTTTGAATTCTGACTTCAATCTTAAATCGTAAATCCTAACAACACTAAAATCGACCACTAAATCAAAATCTAAATACTAAAATTAATTTGAAATCTTAAATTTTCTTCATGCATGGAACTTTCCTCAACATGCACTCTTTATAGTAAACACTCGAACAATATTCGAAGAATCAAAAGTTCTTCATCCATGGATTCTAACAGTAACAACATGAACAACATAGTAAAACCTTACTTTTATTTTAGTTAAAGTTTCCATGGATTTTAACAAGAACAATTGAACGCTTATTTTCTTCAAATTTACACATACAACAAGAATTTACATATACAAACTCATACAATTTTCACATAAATTACATATACATACATTACACATACAATCTAAAATTCAAATAACACATAATATCAATACCCACATTACACATACATTTTCATAATTTCAAAACAAAAATAAAATAGAAAACTTACACCTTGCGATCGGTGACGACAGGGAACGAGGGAGGAAGAACGGCGGTGTGCGACGGACAGCGGTGGATGACTAGCGGCACGAATGACGAACGACAACAGCGACGATAGATCTCCTTTCTTTCTCTCTATTTTCTTTATCTTTTTTTGTGTGTTCTGTGTTCTATGAACACAGAACAAATAGAGTTAGGAATTGTCGATGTTGTTCAAAGTTTTCGGCAAATAGCACTATCCCCGACGTCATTAAGTGACACGTCGGCATTAGTATAACCAAAGCCGATGTTTCACTAATGGCGTTGGGGAAAATTAATTCGTAAAATTTATTATTTAGACATTTTCCAATCACGGTCAATGCGTACGTCAATCTTACTCTACAGAATTACCAACACACTTTACAAACATCAGAAAAAGTGTAATATTTATATCATTATTTAAACATTCACTAACGTCTTGCTCCATTGCGTCGAGGATAGTTCAAAGGTTTCATAATTATGTCAACCTGTCCTAACGTGTTTCTCCAGTGCATAAGAGATGCTCACAATTAAAATAATGTATTAAACCTTCCCCAACGTGCTTCTCCACTGCGTCGGAGAAGATTTTAATGATAAATTTGAAAAATGAAAATGGCGGACAAAGCCCAACGTGATGGATTATGACGTTGACCTTACTCGTCGAAGCCAACACCACATGACCTGCATCGAAATGGGTCTATTTTTCTGACATTGTGTTTGCTGACGTCCGTCACGTTGCCGAAAAACCTCTGTTTCCTTGTAGTGACTCAACATATTGACAACAGAATAATCTTCTATGTGCACATAATATCATTATAATCTCAATCTCAATTTCAGTCGTGTATTTAATATCGCTCTTAGAAATATCAAAACATTTAGTCGTGCTTTGCTTTTAAGATTTTCTAACTTAAGTCTCAAGTTAGTTTAGCTCGTACTTAGCTACTAGAGCTCTTTAACTAGATGCCACTCTTGCATCATGCCTTGCCTAAACTTATTCTGACTTAGATATATTTTCATAATAACTCCACGTTCAAATAATTAGCTTGGAAATCACATGTTCAGGGAAACATGTTCAACTTGAATGCTTTTAACTTAAATCATGCATACTTATTTATCAATGTCATAAAAAACTCTTTCTAAACTTGAAAGTTATGCTTGGTAATATATTTATGGCTCAAGTATAAATCAAATACTTTTAACTCAAAGCATGCTATAAATATAACTTAATTATACAAGTTCTAAAAAATTATTTGCAACTCCTTTTAGTCACTCGCAACTTTTGGTTAGGTTATTGGTTTATAGACTTGTCCTATTTCTTCTTGTCTTGAAAATAACAAGAAAATATTAAGTTAATTTTGTGTTCGAACAAGAGTCATGCTTCAACTTCTTTGTTGCTTCATATCCAATTGTGCATAAGGGTAGGGGGGAGGGTGGGGGAATTAAGGGCAGGGGGAGGGTGAGGGAATTAAGGGCAGAGGGAGGGTGGGGGGCAGGAGGCTTGAATTGGACAGTTTATATAGGGTCAATTTCCAGCCCTCAATTTGAATTGATTAATCATTTATGGGATATGGGATTACGAGCATTCTATTTTATAATAAGAAGTGTGCCCTCTTGACTGTATATACATAGCTTTACATAATTGTAACTTACCGCTTATATACTTACAAGTTTCGACACTCTAGTTATTCTCCTATAATCTCACTATTTTTTTTCTTCAATTTAAGTATTAACTTGTGACCTATTGGCTAAGGAAATACTTTCTGTTTTTACTAACTCAGGTTTAACAATAATGTCACAATTTACTAACTTGCTCCTTTGTCCACTAGCCCTTGGGTCAACCCATATATTTTGTGAGTGCCATTTTCACTGTTTTTTATTAAGGGCTGGAATTTCGTACTTACTGTTTTTTAAGTACTTGTAAATTGTTTCAAACATGATTGTAAATGTTATAATTAAAGCTATGTTTGTTCTCTTTAGCCAAGATCCAACATTTTCACTGTGCATTAATTAGCTTTAAGTAGAACCTTTTTCTAGATGATGTTCTTTAGTCATACTCTAAAATGAGATTTTGTTTTCTTACTAGGTTTGGAAGAATCCATTGGAACAATGAAGCCAACATGGAGCAATGGATTGATATAGGACTTTTTGTATGGTTGATAGAAAAATATTGGTTCCAATGTACTGATGTTAGGCTTCTTGGTACCTAAAGATGTTAATGCTTATTATTTTTGTATGTAAACTACCTTTAAAAAAAAATGGTTATTAATCAATGAATGTACGAATAATACAAAGTGTATTATAGCATATATATATTAAAGTATCGACTCTTTGTTTCCATATGGGTGTGATGTATTAGAACATTATTGTCATTGAAATGGTTAGTGTAATGGCATAGCGACAAGAAGAACAGGGAAAAACTGTAGTATTTGAGGAATATACGACAGGGAAAAAATGTCATAATATACGAATTCGTGCATTTTGTAATTGCTATCAATATTAAAACAATGACAATTTAATTTTATAAAAAACTTTCTCGATTGGCCTATCTTTGACAAGGAAAAAATGTCATAACATACGAATTCGTGACATTTTGTAACTGACGTCAATAGCGAAACAGTAACATTTGCTTTTATAATAAACTATCACAATTGGCATATCCTTGACATGGAAAAATTGTAATTATATACGAATTTGTAACATTTTTTTAACTGTTGTCAATATCGAAAAGATGACATTAATTTTTATAAAGACTGTCACGATTGGCATATCCTTGACATATAAAAAATGTCATTAATATGCAAATGATGACAATTATTTGTTGTCATAAAATAAAATATGACATTTATTTGTTGTCATAAAATAGTAATTAATGACATTTATTTTCTGTAAAGAAACTTATTGTGACAATTTTTTAAAACTGTCATGGAAGGACTTTCCACAAGAGGCGATACTATGACTATAAATAACTGTCACGGATTTTGTTCACGACAGAAAATAACTATCGTCGTAGACCATTTTTGTTGTAGTGCTAGCCTTGAATTTCTTGAAGACTTTGGGTGGTCTTATCTTGCTCAAGATCGATTCTTAAAACTTGCCCTAGCTCAACACGAGCTCTCAACTGATTTACAGCCTAAAACAACAAGCCCTAACTAATTAGCAAACTTGCTCTTAACCTTCTTAAACAAGGAAGGAGAAACTTAACTTACTTGGATCTAAATTTAAGCTCTATACACTTCCTCTTTAGCTCAAACTTGGCAGCACTCTTGCCTTCTCGGATGTCTCTTGGCCAAACACCCCGAACTGAAGTTTGGTCGAACTACCCTCTTGCTTGACTCCAACACTTGCAAGCAAATATCAACTCCTCTCTACTTCTTCTTTTTGCTTTGACTTGAAGTGGAAATGGTGAGAAGTGAGAAATGAAGGTTTGTGGATCTTAAAAATGAATTTTGTGTCCAAACAGCGCTAACCCTCCCTCGGTAGAAAATTTTCAAAAAATATGTCTACCACATGTACTGTAAGTGATCTCGGTCGAGATTGGTCCGAGATAAATCAAGAAACCTAACATTTCCTTTCCTGCTTTGAGTCTCGATCAAGCATATCCTCAGAGTGGCCCAAGAGCTTTGAAAATTTTCTTCTCAATTTCTAATCTCGATCGAACTCGAGTCTAAATGGCCTAAGATTTGTTCTCTACCTTTTCTGTCTTTCAATCTCGGTCTGCCACAACTCCGACATGGCCGGAGATTTTCTCTATACCTTTTCTACCTTCCAATCTCGGTCTGTCATAGCCTCGAGCTGCATCAGAAATTGCTTTCTATCTTCTCTGCCTTTTCTCTCAACCGAATAAGGCCCAAGATTTTCATTTTTGTCCCAAGATTCCACCTTTGGGCACTTGCATTACTTCAGTTTGCCCCAAGATGCTATCTTGAGATCCTTGACCTAGTTCGAGACTCTTGGGCAAACTCTTAGTATATCTTCTCAACTTTCTAGCAAGCAAATGGTATGAAAGATACGAGTATTACAATATCTATACTATATATCCTAACAATTAATCAAAATACTATATTTATGATATTTTTAATCCAAATATAATCATGCTTGAAATTGATTTTTAAATAGGTAGAAAATATTACCGTGTATCATGTAAACTAGAATCAAACTTAAATAGCTAGTTGCTTGAAACCTTCCATGTTGAAGTTCAAACTCATGTTGCATTGACAAACTATGTTTATTACAATATAGAGCATTTAGCATTTTCTGTCTTCGCCCTCAAACATCTATTCTAACATATCCTTTATGTTTAGTTAGTACGTAGTTTAAAGAATACAATATTTGATATTTATGTTGTGAGTTATAGTTATAAAATTTATAATTGTGTCACGATGTGACATACACGTTATGACCATTGTGCATAAGGAGAACCAATGCATGACCCAATTGTATTAGATGACTATTTTTCCTGGTACAATTCAACTACGAGACGATTTATCACACCTAAAGATGCTTACTATTATCACATGGTAAGTATTTTAATACTATATGTTTTATAATTATATGACATGAACATTATTTAATGTTATTATATTTAAACATGCAGAATACGTTTGTTCAAGACGTACACAAGTACTCAGTGGAACACGATTTACTAAATTTGAGTTCAATGTGTGATCAAACCTTTGGTAAATGTAGAACAAATATACAGGAGACAAGACGACTCAATGTTGCTAACACAAATTGAGGACGTATTCAACATAGACGATGACAAGGCAAGGATGTTGCGAAGGGAAATGTGGATCATGCAGAATTTTCAATTAAAAACTATATGAAATTGCTTTATCTTTTATACCAAGACCATAGTCATATTAAAGACTTAAAGAAGAAATTAACAAAATTCGAGGAGTAATATAGATTGAGTTAGAAAGAAAACCCTTAGAAGCTTAAAGAAGAAAGAACACAATTAGTCTATTTAAGATTTCATTATTAACTAAAACTTTTATGATTTCCTTATTAAACAAATAATTTAAAAAATTAAAGACCACTATTAAACAACTGATACATTAGTCCTAAGTTAGCAAATGTTCATTCTATATTTAAATGTGGATGTTGAAAGAAAAAAATAAGCATGTCATTGATATGTTTTAAATAAAAAAAGACATGCATTACTTCAATTTAATAATTAAAAAAAATTAAACAACATATTAAAGTCGTTGAACTCGATATAAGACTTCGGTCATAACATTTGACCAATTTTCAGTCACGTAGGTTGTAACTAGTTCAAAAGAAGTCTGTGTATGTAGATGACTTTCCTCCACGTTAGTTTCACCTTATTTTCTACCATAGTTTCAACTTTAATCTTTTTTTTTATCTCTTTCATGGCTATCATATTTTTTTTCATTAGTTTGAAAATAAAAAAAAAACATTACAGTTAAAATCACTCCCAAATTATTATCTTTATGTTATTTGTTTAATTTGATATATTTTTCTATTATTTAGTTATTTCATGTCTAATGAGGTTCTTACACGTGGCCGTACTCTAGCCTTTATATTAATTATTTTGCTTTAATGAAAAGAGGATTATTTCTCTTCTTAATTTTTGCATAATGACGTTTTTGGTAATTAGTTGAAGAAATAGTTTATATTGTGTTTTAATATACATGTGATAATTTTTTATTGTTTTTTACTAGAACCATTCACACATCGGCCTATATTTAACCGTATCTTTTAAAAGATTTGATTCGAAACTTTAAATGAAATGCTCTTCAACTCTAAACTTTTAGTTAACTAATTTGGTTATTAATTTTTTTTTAGATTTTTTTTTTAAATTAATGAAAATTAGGAGCAAAATATTTGTTCTACTCAATATGAGATAGATCATCAAAATCTTTAATTCAAAAGTATATTTAGGGACAAAGTCACAAAATAAGAGAAAATGACCAACGAACTCTTTAAATTAAAAATCAAAGAGAGAAAACATATATATATATATATATATATATATATACTGTGAGGTATTGACATGTGAGTTAAATAAGCGCATTGATTTGTTATGAGGTAGACAAACAATAATGCATGGCCACCATATATTATATCAATATAAGAGAGAAAGTGCCAATGGAAATTTAATGTCATTGCTCCCTCGCCCTCTCACATCTATCAATTCACAACTTTCAATAATTAGTTGTATTTGTTTTTGGTTTTTGGATACAAATGGAAATAAATAACTGTACAACAAAAACTTTGTAGATAATTAAATGTTATGACACTGTCTAGTGTGTAGTTGGCAAAGAAAGCTACATTCATTGTGATTGCATTGCATATTCTCACACATCTCATATATATATGTATATATATATATTCTCTTGGAAACATTATATATGCATATATATAACTTAAAAATTATTAATAATTATCTTATTTTAACTTTATATTTACATCTATATTTTAATCATATTGTTTTTACTACAATTAAGATATATATATATATAGGAATTCAAACTACCGAGTACTCCATGATAACTAACAAACATGTACACTAATTATCCTTGTTTTTACGTACTTAGTCATATTTATGATATAATTAATATAATAATGTGGTGAGTCTACATGGTGAGTCTACATGATGAGTCGTTGATATTTCTACAAGTTATCAGTAATTTGCTCCATTATATTAAGAAAGCTTTGCGTTTAAGCCTTGCGTTCTAAGAATCGGTAGCAAATCTCACTTATTAGGCGTTCAGTGTTTATCACGCGGTGGGGTTACGTCGTGGATCTAGGCGACATGCCTCCACTTAGTCACAGGAAGTGACTTTGGGCGGGGCATTACATAAACGATGAGTTAGTTGAAGATATATACATCCAACAACCTAAAGAGTTTGTTTTGCCCAATCAAGAAACAAAAGTTTGTAAATTAATAAGGTCTCTCTATGAACTAAAACAAGCACCAAAACAATGCCAAAGAAATTTTAACAGTGTAAGCACCAAAATGCTCACTATGTACCTCTTTATCATGTAATTACTGAGTCCTCGTCGAGTACAAGTTTCTCTATTGCTTGCCCAAATGTAAGCGAAATAATAGGTTTTTCTTGGTAATCCAGGGTCGAACACAGAGAATTGATATCAAAGTCTTATATAGTTCTAGGATTCACTCTTCAGTTGCGGGGTATAAAAGAATAATTTATACAGTACTAATGAGTGTAAGTTTATACTATATCTACTTATCTATATTAGACAATCTATAAAGATGGAATAGTGAAGGCGGTTGCGAGAATGAAATGTAAATGTGAACTAACTTGTATTAAAGAAGGGGGTGAAGGAAAATCCATGCATTACTAGGCGATTAAGCCATATGAAAGCCTTTTGATGCGATATAACTTGGTTAACTAACTTATGATTAAGGCAAGCACTTCTCGATGTCTTTAAACGCCACACTTGCTCACCTTTAGGGATCCAAATGACTAAGCCTAGTTAAGCAAGGTATATCTAGAAGAGTTCACTTACAAGACTTATAGAGTTTCTCTTTTAAGGGTAACAACCTCTCGGGGCCTAATACTCACACTTTTTCTCCTTTCGTGTGACGACCCAGACTTTTCGGACTGACCGTCTAAGTCGTCAATTTGACACAGAACCGTTTGTTGACAAAAGACATCGGAAGATCCAGTTGAAACCGTAAGAAAACGAAGAAAAATTTAATCGGGCCCTATTTCCAAAATACAAAATTTCGAAGGCTGTTTACAAAAAAAAATTTAACTATCTATAGACTTAGTTAAATCAAAATATTTTCAAACCGTCAGCGAAAGCAGTTTAAAAACAGCTCCCTATGGCAAATTCACGAGTCCTTCTTGTCCCTCGTCGGTCTGCTCCTTGTGTTACCTTTGCCTGAAAAGTTAAACATAAAAAGGGTGAGTATTAATATACTCAGTAAGGGACCCACTACTGGTCCCGTTCGGAGAAAAATAAATTATTAGCATCCTATGGTGTACCCTGCACAGTCACAGTCTTGTGATCCCGTAGGATGCACATATCAGTCTAGTGCTCCCGAAGGATGCACATATCAGTCTAGTGCTCCCGAAGGATGCACATATCAGTCTAGTGCTCCCGAAGGATGCACATATCAGTCTAGTGCTCCCGAAGGATGCACATA
>CM046894.1:6346390-6410068 GCA_025688845.1 Cucumis hystrix | reverse complement strand
CCCGAAGGATGCACATATCAGTCTAGTGCTCCCGAAGGATGCACATAAAGGGGATGATCCCGAAGGACACCCGCAGGGTAACTATCCACTAGGAAACTAATAATTTATCCCCTCAGTCCCTTCTAAACATCTTAACAGTCATGCTCAATACAGTCAAATTTCCTTATCACATAAACTTCCAATTTAACCTCAACAACCATATCATCCTAATTTCACCCCGAGACAATCAAAACATATCCATACCTCAGTCATCAACATAAATAACCATAACATTCACCTTAGTCTATAACCGCGCAACCATGATATCCCTTCCATTCATAACAACACTACCATAGTTGCATATCCTTCATTTGGTTTACGTAACAATTTATCCATTTCAGCCACACTTTATCTAAGTAAAGTCTACGAGATTCCGACATGCCCCCATCCTTATCTTTGTACATATACATAATCAGACAGTCATAGCATACATTCAACCACAAGTCCACATTCAAACATACACATCAAAATTGTATCCCTACTCAGTACAACGGTACGATTTATGCAGCCAACACATCCAAATAATATTTATTGAGTCCAGTAGAAAGTCCCTTACCTTAGCGTTACTCTAGTCCTTTGATTGAACCTAACTTCGTCAAGACAACCTAAACATAGGTAATTAGGAATCAATCACTTCCAATACTAATTTCCCCTATACAATTTATTCTATATATAATTTCCACAACTTACCCAAAAAGTGGAGGGTTGAACCTAACCCAACTCGTTTGGAATTCAAGGGATTTAGGTGATGTCCACGCTTTGCACCTTCAAGAAACATTCCAAATCAATTTACTAACCCAACATATTGGTTATTAAAACAATCACCAAGAATCTCAACGGTTTATGACGAGACCAAAAACAACAGTAACCAAACGGCAGCAAGCGAAGCGAAACTGTGAAATGTTCAATTGAAAGGAAAATCAGTTTTTTTTTTTTATTGGCCTCCAACTTACAATAATGGATGAATGTCGACTTGACAACTTCGACCCGCGGATTTGAGAGGAAATGCGCGGCTGGAAGGAGACGAAGGCGGTCGGCTTCGCGGACGGAGGCAGGCGGCGGCTGGGCAGATTTGTTGCGCGCGGCCGGCTGGCTTCGTCGGACTGCTGGAACGGCGGCGTGCGGACGGCGGCAGACAGCAGGACGCGAAGATCTGGCGGCGCGGCTGGGTGTTCCGCGAACTACGGTCGGCGCGGACGGAGGAGTGGGACGCGGTCGGCTTCGTCGGAACGGAAGGAGAAACGGAAAGGACAACGTGGCTCGAGCTTCGCCGAACGGACGGCGCGAGGAAGGGACGCGCGGTGAGACTTCGCGAACAAGGCCGGCTCGTCGGCTGTTGACTGATGCACGCGACGGCGTGAGCGGGGAGGCAGTGCGGCGTGGGCTTGGCGGCGAGTTTGAACGGAAAAGGAAGAGGAAGAGGTGGGGCGGCGGCTGTCGGCTAGGGCAAGGAGAAGGAGAAGAAAAAGGAAGAAGAAGAAGGGGGGGGCGCGTGCGTGAGGGAGAGAGAGGGAGGGAAATTTTTTTTTATTAATAATAATAATATTTAATAATAAAATAATATTATTTTATTATTACCTTTTTTTTTTTTTTTTTTTTTTTTTGGGCGTTACATTTCGGGACACAAATTATGAAAGTTATCTCGCCAAGGTGGAGTTTGTCTCCAAACTTCTCCTTGCGAGCGTTAGCTATATCCTTGCTACTTTCTCTCTCATATAGTTGACGATATACATTGGCCAAGTAATGAAAATAGCTCAGCTAACGCGATAAGAATTATAAGCTAAGCTTCTTATCAAGAATCTATCATAGGTCCTAAACTACAAATAACACAAGGACAGATGAACAATAAAGAAGTGATGGATTGAAAAGATATAAATATACATTGTATTAAAGAATAAAGGTCTTCGGCCACTGTACAATATGAACAAATACAATGTAAAGAAATACAAAGAATAAAAAGAATAGAAATACCATTACAAGTTAGGGGAGAGGGGAAATGGGATCTTCTTCACTCAGACCTCAAGCTTTCACTCGTTGACTGGCCGGAGAAGAGAAAGAAATGCTTTACAAAAGGGGAAAAGGTTATTCCTTTCCACCAACTCTCTAGGGTTTTAGCCCATTTGAGCACTGTTTTGACAGTCCATTCAGACGTTGCTCATGGTTGGTCCATTCAAACGCCTAACCTCCTCTTCTTGAAGGAGATGGAGTCCTATTTATAGGCAAATTTAGACGAAAAATCTAATCTTCTTAGCATGTCAGCGCTGAAAGCTGCCTCTTGTCGATTCACATCAACTCCATCTACCACTTTTGTCTTCTAGCGAACCTCTTCTTGCCTGCTGATAAGGTCTTCTCGCGTAATCTTCAGACAAGTTCATCTGTGATTTGCTAACTTCTTCTTTTGTTCATAACTTGCGTTAAGACACTCAAAACCTAGTGAAACAAGCATGGATGCTTATGTAAAGTATATTTTTAAATATTTTATGAATTTACAACATAAGCTACGCATTTTGATCTCATTATTCTATCTAAAAAGCTATTATAACTTGTATTTCTACAAGTTATCAATGCCTTTTCCTTGCTGTGTGATCTGGCAATGGAAGATCCGTTATGGGTAGTGGAATTGATGAAACTTGCTAATGGCATTGAGTTTATTCCGCATAGCTGCAACTTGACAAAAGAGTGTGGTAAACGCTTGAGCCAAGGCAGGGGTGCAAAGACTTAATTCAACGTACGGAATGATTCTGCGGGTTGATTATGTGGTATGCGAGAAGACATACGACGCAGATGATTTGTAGTGATGAGATCAAAGAATGATTTTTGAATTAAATTGTATGTTATTTATGCTGTCTAATTTGACAATTTTCTATTTTAAGATTTGGATAAATATGATTAGAATACGTTTGGATAAAAGATCCCACTCACTAGACATTTTCGTCTAACCTCTTAAATGTTTTATTTGATCCCTCCTCCTAGGTAGCAAAAGACAACTGACGTTGAACTTGCTACCTTGATTGCCTACCATGCCTTCTTAATCGCATCATTTTGGTAATGGTCAGTGGTCACTATCATCTCCCATAGAGTATAGAAACTAGGCAAGCAAAGTTAAGTCGTTGTCTTGAGTCCGTATTTCATTTCTTTTAAAAGAATTAAGTATTAAAAGTCAAATGAACTATTGTGATTCGTTTATCAATGAAGTTTCTCGTTTTTATTCAAAATCAAATTCTACTTTTAAATCTTATGGTATAAAAAGTTATTTTGCTTACTAGGCATTTAACATTTATCACGCAGTGTGGTACGATTTAAGGGTCTAGGAGCATGTCTTCCCTTAGTCGTAGAGAGTGATTTTGGGGCGGGGCGTGACATCAGGTGTATCAAACATATCACGTGCATCAAGTGTATCAAATTTGTTGAGTGTACTAATGAAGCATAACAAGTTTATTGATAGTGTATCAAACTTATCAGTGAAGCCTTTAAGTGTATAAAGGTCTAAAGGTCTAAAGGGTATCAACTGTATTAAGAAGAATCAAGTGTAACAAGGAGTATCAGATGTATCAAGGTGTTTCAGGTGTATCAAAGGGTATTGGGTGTATCAAAGAGTATCATGGTGCATCAAGTGTATCAAGGTCCAAAAGTTATCGAGAAGTATCAAATGTATATCAAGTGTATCAAGGAGCATCAGGTGTATCAAGAGATATTAGGTGTATCAAGTGTGTATCAACTGTATTAGGTGTATCAAATGTATATCAGTAACAAGACATTTGTGATATTTTATATTTTGTATATGTGGGCTAGACTTTATTTTTGTCATTTTTGCAAATAATAAATTTGTTCTATGGACTTAATTATTATAACTTGTTTTACATTTTTTGCAAGTGTCTTGTTTTAATATCTTGTAGAAGTAGGGACAAATGTAACAAATCATATCAAACCTAATCATTGTAATAAATCTAGTTTGAAATACATTTTGGGATTTTTGTCCAATTTATTTTTTACACAATTTTCTAAATATCAATTTCATAATTACATAATTTGTAAAATCTAACTAAATATTTATCCAAATTTGTGAAAACCCTCAACTAACAATTGAATTATGTAGGGTTTCATTTTAGAATGTAACTCATATTTAAAAAAAAAATAGAGACTTAATCGATTCAATGCTCAAAATCAAAGGTATATAGTTTAACACCTTATTCAAATATATACTAAATCTCATCCTAACTCATTCATGATATTTTTTTTGAAAATAGACAACAAATTAATTATAATTAAAGTTCAAGTCAACCCATTGATAAGTAATGTAACAAATAAAGTTTGTAATCATTTTCTTAGTATAAGATTCAATGTGAAAAGAATAACTAAAAGAGAAGTCAAGAAATATATGTAATTGTATATTGTATAAATAGTTAATTAATATTAACTTATACTATCAATTTCAGTAGTTTATTTATAAAAAGATTATAATATTAATTTAATTTCACGTTATGTTAAAATACCTCTTTAGTCCCATATTGACGTTTCGTTTTAGTCCTAATACTTTCAATAGTCCAATTACATAATTTTTCGTTTTAGTCACTCAAAATTTACTTTTAACAAAATTGGTAAAATAATAATAATAATTTTCATACAAATAAATACAATAAGTGAACTACGAACGTGTTTTCAAAATTTATAGTAAAATTACTAATAAATAACATAAAGAAGTCTAAAAATAAAAATATAATTAAAGCAAATTAAAATGTAGGAAATTATTTAATAGGTACTAAGCATTAGGTTTAGTGGGTCGTACTTCAAGCAAGTTAAAACTTGAATTTGAATTAACAATCAAATTAAGCAAATATAGCAAAATCTGTAAAAGTCTATTAATTATATAAGTCTATCACCGATAGACTATGTTATAAATATTGGTCTATCAGTAATAGACCATAAGAGTCTATCAGCGATAGAAGTCTATCACTAACAAATTTTGCTATATTTGCAATTTTTTTAAAATGTTATATATTCTTAATTATTACTCCTAATATTGCCATCAACTATAATTACGTATGAAATTATTTGATATATGATCCATATTTAATTAATTAGTTCAAATGACATATTTCATAGATAGATTCCTTGCTTGTGCGAATCTTCCTAGTGCTCAACAATGACAACAAGAGATGTTTGTAGTTTGTCGTTTGCTTTTAGGTATAACTTTCTGTTTGTTAATTAGATATAATCATTTTGATTTTGAGCAATTTTTCTTTCTCATAAAAAAAAATAATAATAATAACTCGAAAATATATTATCTTGTATCTTGTTGACTCAAATTTATTAATGAATATCTAATTAAGTCCTCCTCAATCTAAACTCACCCGTAAAACATGATTTCACATCAGTATGGTAAGTTAGTATCTAAGTCAAAGTGGTATCAGGATCATGATCCCATTTTTGAATTGAGTATTTTGAACTCAACTTGTAAAATAAAATTAAGCTCATTTTATTCCGACAATTTTGAATCCAACTCTTTGTCTCAGTGTTTTCACACTTAGCTATCTAATTTTCGTTTCATCTTCTATTACTTAGGTTTTTCAAATACCCTTCTAGTTTTACATTTTTTTTTAAAGTTGGGTGACTTTTGTTATGAAAATGGGTGTAGTCCTCCTACATACAAACATAATAATCTCTTGTAGATTGTGTGTATTGTTTGGATGTGTTTGGTACATTGGACCCAATGGGCCTACAGAATCAGGGCCCTTGGACCAATGGGCTAATTAACCACCTGCATGCCTACAATCTGTTTAACATTATCATTAAATATATTTTAGAATAAAATAGTTAGAGATTATTCCATTGTAGTTAAACTAATCCCAACATCTCAACTTGGTTTCATTTATATATCAATCAACTCTTCATTAAAATAAAGTTATTGGTGAATCCAAAATTAAAAAATAGTGTTTTCATACATTTGTTTGCAATTTGAAAAATGGGCTAAAATTTCACACACGTGGTTTGGAAGGGGTTGAATAAAGAATAATGATATATTTTAAAAATATAGGAAAAAAAGCATTAAATGTCATAACAACATCATAATCAAAAACACAACTTGCATTCAAATAATAAATATTTAAAGTTCATGTCATTCAACATTCTTTTTAAAAAAGAAAAACAAAATGCATATTAATATTACGAGTGATTGGAATTTGAATAACGTAAACAAAGCCATAAAATTAAAATAGAATATAACGCCAGTTTTACCGTTTCATTTGTATTTAAAGAGCAAATACTGTAATTTAAGATAATTAAATATGTTAAATTAAATATATATATATATATAAAACAAAGAAAATTAAAAAATATATATATATTATTAAGAAAATAAAAAATAGTCTCTTGTCGGCACTGCACCCTCCAAAGTTTTAGCCGACAACCTGCTACAGATATTTGCAGTACATTTTTACTACATGTCTTCTCTTTTTTTTCTTTTTTTCTTTTTTCCTTTTCTTTTTATATTCTAATTTTTAAATCCATATTTATTTCCATACTAGGAAAAAATATATATATTTTATGTTCTTACTTTTTAACAGTTTACATCTAAATCTATCAATTTTTTAAATTTATTTACAAAAATAAACAAAAGTTTAAAAATTCTATATTTTTTTTCTACTTTGGTTCTCATTTCTATTTGATTAGACTCTAGATCATTTATCATTGATAAATAACAAAAATAAAATTTAGACATTCTTTTTTCTCCACTACTCAAATTTTGAGTATTCCAACTCTCACCCTTTACTTGTAAGAATATTGAGATAATAAAAAGATAAAATAAAACTTACATATTGGTATTAAGATCTATGTTTGGTAAGTTTGGCAATGAGTCCAGGGTGGGACGAGACATTCTATTCTCAATGTCTCGTCTCATTCCCTATTTTGGGAATTGAGTTGAGGGTCGAGAATCCTTAAGTCCTCGTTGGAAAAAGTTTTCCATTTTTTTTAATTATTTTTTTAAAATGATTAAATTTAGGTTAATAATAACAAATATTTTAACCATTTTTATAATGAATTGTTATAAATAAGTTAATAGAATAAACATCCAAAGAAAACAATTAACTCTTGAGATCTCTAACAAAATATTAATTCAAAATTTAAACACTAGATTATAATTTACCTAGTCATTCCAAATATAAAAAGTTATTCATTATTATAAAATTTTAGAGGCAAGAATCAAAATATGTATTACTGCGATAGAAAATAGAACAAAATATAAAATTTAAGGACAATTTAAGCATAAAAAATTAATAAAACTTATATTTTAAAAAAGTTGGAGGAAAGGGTGAATGGAAGATTATTTTTATGATAAACATATAAACAAGTAACATAAGAAAGGTATTTAATTAAATTAAATTAAATTTTTATAATCTGATTTAAGAGATAGATAGAAGAGAAAAGAGATGGGTTAATAATTAATTAGTAATAGCATTAGTATAAGGTTGAATTCGCCGATAGAAAGTAGGGTGTCAGCAAATAGCATGCCCCCCCATTCTTTTTTTATGCAACTCAAAATCCAACTTTCCAACAACAACAATAATATAATAACTTCAATTTTTTCTTTTCTTTTCTTTCTTCACACATGGCGGCCCCCACTCCTCCCTGTCAGACCCCCATCTCCTACGTGTGTACCCCCACGTGGCCCTCCCTCTTTTTTTCTACTTATTATGTACCATACCCTCATTTGAATCATTATATACCATTCCCACCATAATTTTACTAACTCCACCACTACTTCTATCTACCTTTCAAAATCCCTTAATTCATCCATAACCTTTATTCAAACTTCTCTCTTTCTTATTCTAATCCTCACAAAACCACTTATTTCACTCCATTCAATTTCCTATGATTTTTAAATATTCTACATATTTTTTTATAATTCCCCTTTGTATATATCCAGTAAAGATTTGATAAAAATATAAATGACACCTCATATTAACAGTTCATTTCAACTATTTCATTTTAAACATTTCTCCCTGCACTCTTTATTTTTCAAATCAACTTTTGAGGAAAATAATATGCTTGGTGTTCAAAAGAGAAAAACTAAAACGTTTTTGTTTTTTTTTTTTTTTTTTGCAATTGCAATTGCAATACTAGAAATCTTAGTCATAACTTAATTTCTTGAACCAATTGGTTGCAAATAAAATTTAAATAGAGAAAACGTTGAAGGGTTAATTTAAATAATTTTACTAATTAATTTTTTTTTTAAATTACCTATCATCAACAATAAAAGTAATTAAAAATTGACAGTAATAATAAATAAAAAGAAACAAAAGAATGAGAAGAATGCGAAGTAAAAAAGATAGAGAGAATAAATTTTTATGTACCAAAAAAAGAAAAGAATTATGTTTGTTTGTTTGTGTTGTTGGGTATGAATTCAAGAAAAATTAACATGGACGCTAGCATTAATGGCAGAATTACATACTGGGCAACTGTGAATCGTGGACCCACACATTGTACACAAACAAAGATGCCTGCATGGCAACACCAACACCCTCGATTCCCCCGCCCCACACTTCCGGCACCGCCCTCCTCCCCCACTCTCCGCCTCCTCCTCCTCCACCTCCTTCCTTCCACACTCACTTGTACTCCCACAGCTTGACTCCGCCTTCTCCTCCTTCTCCTTCGCCCCTGCCACACCACCCACGTTCTTATTTGCCGCCATTAATATCACCTGCTCCAAATTATTCCTTAAACAATTCACCGTCGCTTCATTGCTCTCTGCCAAATCCCTCCATACTTGATTCTCCACACACAGCCGTTTCACTCTCTCTTGCAATACCCAATTCAATTTCCCCATTCTTTCTATTTCTTCTTCTTTTTCCTTCAACTTCTTTACCACTTTTTCCTCTATTGCCCTTACCAACATCCCCGATTCCCTCTTCTTCCGCATCTCCATTTCAATCCTCATCTTCTCTCTCTGTAATTTAAAACCGATGTCAGTTTCATCAAGTGTACATCGTTTAATTTTAAACCCACTCTCAGAAGGTAATTAAAAAAAGTTGGGACTTACATGGATTGCAATGAACCGATCTATTTCACTCTGTTGTTGCTGAATGTGGGAGTTTATGATTTCTTCATCCAACAACCTCCCCCCTGGTTCATTGTACAAGGACCGCGATCTCGTTCGCTTTCGGGTGGGAGCGGTTGATGGGAAGTTATTGGATGTAAGTCCACTCTCTGCTTTTCCCCAATCGTACATAGTGGCGAAATTATTGAGAGTCGTCTCCGGTGTAACCGCTGGTTTGACGGCCGTGTAAGGCCATATTATTCCTGGGGTGGTGGTGTCCGTGGCAGGTGTCATGTGGGTGTTTGCTAATTCTTGATTCTGTTTGATGAAATCTCTGAGAAAATAAAAGAGAGTTGTGTGTGAGAGGAAAGAATTGAAAAAGAAAATGAAAAGGAAGATATATATATATACATATAAATATATGGATTGAGATTATGGACCTGTTGTTGGGGATGATGAACTGATGAGAAGGTGGAAGATTCATAGGCCGTGCTTCAACTGCCATGAAAATTTTCTTGTTGAGTTGGTTTCGTTTCTTCTTTGCTTTTCTTGTGACTTAGAGATATCTTCTCAACAATTTCTTGCTTAATAGAGAGAAATATGTATATATATATAAATATAAATATAAATATAAACATAAATAAAAGAGCATGAAATAGAGGTGGCGACAAGGAAGGAGAAGATTGGGGTTTTTAATTTAAATCCATTGGGTTTGTTTTGGGATTTTAAGAGAGAGAGAGAAATAAAGTCAAATGAATTTACAAATAAATAAATAAAATATTTATATCTTTTTCTTTAACCAATTAGGAAAATCACATGGGTTCTGGCAGTTTTTTTTCTTTTTGTGTGTACTGGATTTTGTTTTTTCCTTTTTTCAAGTTAATATTCCAGGGCAGGCTAAGGGGTGCCAGCCACAGTGTGTTTTTTCTTTTTTTCCTTCTTTCTTTAAATAAAAATAATAATAATTATTATTATAGGTTTAATTTTGGGAGAAGGAAGCAGAGGGGCAGTTAGGGAAATTAAGTTTGAGCACCACCGTATCCGTGTGGTACGTTTCACAAGATCGAGACGTTCAGATAATTTGAATAATAATTTTAGGGTTTCTTTCTTAGTTTACGGGGGAGGAAAGGACTGTGATTTTTTTAAGGCAGTAAAAGGGTCCAGGTGGCACGTGAGCTGGAAGTGGTGGGGTTAAAATCGTGTAAAGAGTGGGGCCAAAGGGAAATTGGCACGTGGGAATCGAAAAAGATTTATAAAATAAAATAAAGTGGTGGTGGTGGTAATGGTAAAAAAAAGATTTTATTTTTTGTTGAACAAAAGCTTAGCCCTAAATGACACGTCAGTGGGACCCGGTGTTAGGCAATGAGGAGTGCAAGAGAAAAAGAAAAAAAGAGTGGGACCCAGACGAAAAAAAAACTATCTTCCGAGGAGTTTCCCTGTTTTGTTGCAAAATTTAATATTATTTATATGGAAAAGGAAAATATTAAATAAGGAGAGGTTGTGTCAGGTGAGTGCGTACGGACCATCTGGAGTAATGGGTCAAATCGAGGCATGGGAGGCTTGGAATCAGGTGTGGGACATCTACACCAGAACATGGTGTGTAAAAGTCAAATCATTTATTCATTTGACTTTTTCTCCCATAAACCTCCTTCACTTCACCCCCTCCCAACTCTCTATTGCAAATGCCCCTTCACAAACACAATCTATTGTTCCCTTTCCCCCTTTTTTTTTTTTTCACTTCTTTTATTTTTTAAAATAAATTATTTCTCTCTTAAATCCCTATATTATTTTAGGTCCACTCTACTTGGGTTTCAATTTTATTATAATTTTGCTTTAAAATTTTTAAATGTATGCATCATTCAAGTAATTTTCACACTAGATTTTTTCATTTGTTCTTTTCATCTCCAAATTTAATTATCAAGTGATTTCTTTATTACAACTATGTAAATTAGTAAACATAATTAATTCAAATTAATTAATATATCTCAGCATAAGTATTTTGTACATGTTTTGAGACAAAGATATAAATCTAGAAACTTTAGAAATATAAAAACTTAAATTTAAAGAATAACAATATAACATTTCAAAATTTAGGAATTACATTCAAATGAATCTCAAACCATACAACTATAAGCAGGACAAGTATGACATTTTGAGAATTTTGGGAAAAATGTTTGTTTTTCCTTTCATTTAATATTGCAACATTTTGCTTTAAATAATGGGTTTCCATTTATATTTTAAGTCAAATGTATGAGAAAGTTGTCAATATTTTAGATTTTTCTGAATTTGGCAATTAATCTTTTTAAATTTGTCAAAAGATATCTATGGTTATCATATATTCGGTCTACTTTGTAATTTAACAATAAAATAATAGCTTAATGATGTATCCCACTTTTTAATTTAACTTTTATAATAATCATCTTTTAGAACGATGAAATTTGAAATTTTAGTAAATAAATTTTTTTAATTAAAATTACATTTAGCCCGTATTTTACATAATCTTTTTATATATTTTTTTAATTAATACTTTGTTTGGCAATTACTTTGCCTAATTCTAGATTCAATGAATTTCTATATTCACACCAACAAAAAATTAATTAATTAATTAATATTCAATGAATTTATTTATCAAAACAATGAAAAATATTTTACTCTATTTTGCAGTCAATTTTCTATATTTAATCACAGGCTTTTATGTCTGGCCTTTCCTAAACAAAAATGTACAAGTAAACATTTTTTTCCCCATATTCCTCATTTTTATATAATAGTTATATGTATATAGTATGTTGCTAATTCTAAGTATAATTAAGTTACTTAGTTCATATATATCTTATTCTAATTCAAATGATTTAGACCACTAGATAAAATATTAGATTATCGTTATCTTTCAAAAAATACATGCTAATATGTATATGGAATTAAGAATTTATCTCTTTTAAATTTTATACAGATATTGTACGTAATTTATTTATATATCCATATGTGTTTTATTTGATATTGTGACCAGCATGGATATATACAAAGTCATTTTCATCATATTCAAATTTACAAAATTGGAAGAATAATATAAGAATGAAATTTGTTGAATATACTTTTAAAACATATTAACTTTTTTTCTCTTTAAATCTAATCTATATCTTCTATCAAATTATAGAAACATATATCTACTAAGAAAATAATGATAATAGACAACCTCATCAATCAAAGGGATTGAGCTCTTATCAATTCCTACATATACATCATTAATAAATAGGACATAGTTTCATATATTTTACAATAATGTTGAACTAAAAATAATGACTATTATTAAGCTCTTCAAAAACGGGTCTTTTATTTGTTTTAAGAATATTATTTTTAGTTCAATGACGTAACGTTAGAGTCTTTCACGCACTTGAAAATTTCATTTCAATGATGTAGGATGAGATCATTACTCTGGCTATCTTGGTGACAGCACGTTTGGTTTGGATGATGAAACTTAAAAGAAACATTAAAAATTGAATAGTATTATATTAATAAAAAGGAAGATGAAATTTCTTAGACCCTAATCTTAGGAAGGCATTGAAATTGACATCAACTCTTTGAAGAGTCGAAGAAGAAGTGGGAGAGTCACATGGAAGAGTCACCAACTTTGTTCAAAGTTGTCCCAACATCTTCTCAAATTCCTTAGAAAATGAAAGCTTCAAACAATGGAAAGAGAATTTCAAAAGAAAAGAAAAAAAAACACAAAAGGTGTTGTATTTGGTATTGTCATTGCCATGCCACCATTGAAAAAGAAGAAACAAGAAAAATAGATATGAAGACTTATAGGATTCCCACCACACCCATCACCATGTGTGTGTGTGCGTATATATATATATTCTCTTTTTAATTTCTGTAGCCCTCTATTATTGCTCTTCTTAATTTCCCACTTTGTATCCCAATATTGATGGATCCAAAAATTCAAAAAGATTGAAAACTCTTCGTGTCCTTTCCTTAACATCCAACCACCCATTTTGAAAAAGAAACGTAACACTTCACATAATATTAAAGCTTAAAAAAAGAAAGATTTTTTTTATTTAACCCAATTTAGAAACACATAAAATAAAATTACCTATTATACTCTTCATACAAATATTATTTTTGTTTTTTCATTTAATTAAATAGAAGTTTTCTCTTAATATTCGATAAGAGTACTTCATGTGATTATGAATCATATATTTGTACCTAGCTGTGGTAAAATGAATTGAAAAAAAGTTAGTTTTTCTGTTTTTTACTTTTTAAAATCTTATTTAGATAGGCGATTCTTTATTAATGCTATTAAGAGAAAAGTTAAGTCTAGAGAATATTGAAGGTGAACTAAAAATAGGAAAAGAAATCACTAGAGATAGAAGGTTTTCCTTAAAAGAATAAAGGAAAGGGGAAAAGGAAAAGGAGAATTAGATACCATTAATTTTTGGCATAATTCTTGGAACAAGTGTTATTTTCTCATGGATTTTTATAAGATTTTTTATACCTCATATATATTTTTTTAAAATGAAGTGTTTTTTTCTCTGTTTATTCAAACTTCTTTTCGAGGGTATAGTAGTTATATGTTAATTACCACCAAATATTCACTATAATTAAAACCTTAGAAGTTTAGAGTTAACATTGATATGCCCTTATTCATCCTTAAATTTTCATGTAATTCAAGATATCAAAATGTTACAGTTTGATTTTAAATTAGTTCTTAAATTTCAAATTATTACAATCTTGTTTCAATTTGATTCAAAGATTTATACTTTTTAAGTTTAAATATTCACTTAATTAATTTTACAAAAATAAAAAATCTAATTAATTAAGTTTCACCTGTTACTCAAACTTGATAAAATTAAGTCTACATTTTTAGTTCATATCTATTTTAATAAATTAATTAGTAGACATTTGTACGGTGAAAATGGAATTTTAAAACATAATGAAGAAATTGAAATAAAACTTTATTTTCTTGAATGCTTTTAAAATAAATTCCTAAAACGGATGGAAAAATGAAGCAAGTAGGCATATATATATATATTTAATATTTTGAAGAACAGTAGATATAAATAAAGTTATTGGGTGGGTTTATTATTTGGATGTCAACTAACATTGATAAATGACTTAATGAGGCAATTAAAGAAATGAATTAGTTGTAGATAACGATTAGATGAGCAAATGGGAAATATTAAATGAATCTTTAATCTCTTTATTATATGTTTAAGATATGGTTTGAATGTATGATTTTAATAATTGAGTAAGTGGGAATAATATTGCAAAGTACATGCAGAGATCTAGATTTCTATATATATACTATAGTAATAATACATTATGCCTACACTCAACCACATGCCAATTATACTCTTATTTAAATTATATACAATGAACTTGCTAGAGTGTTGGACACCACAATGGGAAGAAAAGAAAGTAACATCTAGAAAACATGAAAGTAATATGTTTTATGACACCCATTTACGATGTTTAGGTTGGGGGCATCTGCATTATTGGTTTTAATTTTGTCGCTCATTTACGACATTATTTGGACTTGAAAATACTTTTTCATTTCAGTGGAGTCTGATTATTTGAGAGTTATTTATCTGTTGAATAATGATGTTGATGTTGATATTCTTGTACGTAGTCTCTTTCTTTATTGGAAGATAAGAATTGTGATAAGTTGCTAATTTGCAAATGTTCTTACACACTGTGTTGCGTGTAAAGTTTTGATTCAAAATCAGATGAAACAGTAGATAATGCATTGTATTGTAATTAGGGTTATTTTTGGTGTTTGTGGTTCGTCCTTTAACGAAAGTGATATTGTTTTGTAAAATATTAAAAGTTATATGTATATTTAGGGAAAAAAGGGAGTAATTATACATTAAAAATATGCATGATTGGTGGGTCAAAAACTATGATTGAGATTCCAGTACTCTCTCTTCCATGTTTTCTTTTAAAATTTGTATACAAGAAAGGAGAGAGAAAAAGGAAATTATTACTTTCAAAGACTTTTTGTTTAGCTTAGAAAAATCCCAATTACATCAAATTTAAATTTAAGTAAGAAGAAAAATCTATAAGACTAATTTTAAAATATTGAGTTTTAAAATAACACTGAAAAATAATGATATTGATGTCATTCAAATAATAATATACTAACTAAGTTTAATGTATAAAATTTCAAATTTAAAAAACTTCGTTTAAGTTTTAATTTTGCCTCTAATAAAACTTCTATATATAGGCCTTTTTTTTATCATGTATTTGATATTTTTAATTTAAAATTTATAAATCTATATTAAATACATATGTGAAAGTTGAAATTTTTAATTAAACTAAAATTTAAGTTAATTTTTATAAACATAAACAAACCAACCAAATAAAAAAGTTTATGTAACTTATATTCTTTTTGTCCTTTTTCTTTTCTTCTGCGATTTTTTTTCATCCTTTTTCTCTATTTTTTTTACAATTTTTCTTTTATTTTTTTCAAATGGTTATCTGGTTCAAGATTGTGTAAACGATTGTTTAAAAATCTTGAAAAAAATCATTATACCAAAAAATTATGAAAAAAATCGTTTAAACTATCCTATTCCGCTGGATGACAATTAATCAGACATTTTTTTAATTTTTCATTATGGGCATGTAGGCTTTTTCCATTTTCAAAATGTAAATATTTTAACGTTTTCTTATATTTTTTTAAACACCCTAAATTTAATTAGTTGTTAAAAATAGTTAATATATTAAAAATCTATATTAGATAAAAAAAAAATGAAAAGATTAAAGATCTCTTTTTATTAGAAAACTTTTTTTAATTTAAAACTCGATAGACACAAACATTGAAAGTTTAGTTAACTAATATAGTCTTATGATGTAAAATTTATTAGTTGTTGTTATTATTATTATTTTGATTTCAAAATATACCATATTTATAACCTTAATTGTGTAAGAGAAATTAATTTAGTGATTTCAAGTTGTTTCTCAATTTTGAACCTTAAATTGATACATTTTTTTTGTCCACCAAGAAGGAAAATTGGATTTATTTTGTTTTTACTTTTTTTGTAATCCATTTATTTGCTTTTACTTCATATCAAACATTTGGCAGATTTTGAGCCCTACCTTCCCAAAGGAAAATTTTATTAGAAAGCAATCTCCATTAATCAATTTTGTTTGGAAAGAAAAGTTGGTGAAGCTTTTTCTTCATAACATCAATAATATTTCTACAACAGCTTACACACCACCATTTCTTTTGCCTTTTGTTTCTTAGTTCAACTTAAATTGCTTTTCACATCCCTTCATATTTGGTTAATAAGTAATACTTCCACTTCCAACCTATAACTTTGGACAATTCAAAAGGTTGAAAATTAAAAAGAAAGATATGTGTATACTTTTTTTAAAATCAAATACCATCATGACAAACACTTTTAATTTTGAGTTCACATGTAAATAAATATATTACTATACGAATCCTTTCTATTTAATAATTTGAATATATTCAACGATAGATTTGAAATTTCAAATGATCAGATTGATCATCTTATCTTATGTAGTGTTCAAATCTTGGATTGGAGAATTTGTTAGTCTTTGATGACTTTGATCTGAAAGCAATCTCAGTCTAACTAATTTTTTAAAGTAGACATTCAAATAAGTTTGAGAGGTATAGTGATTAAGAATTAAACAGTGGAGTTTTTACTTTTCATAACACACATGTATGTATATATTTAAAAGGAATGAGAAAAAGATGAGAAAGAAATATATATTTGTAAGCATGTGGAGAAACAGAGATATAAGACATTAATTAGGCACCAAAGTGAAGGGTAATACATAGTGTTGAAAAAACTTTATGGGAGTGGGAAGCTAAATGATATGTAGATTGAAGGAAGAGTCGTTTGATAAAAGTGGGTTTGCTTTTTTCTACTTGAAAGTTAAAAAGAGAAGATAACATGGGACCCTCCATCCAAAAACCCTACCCTAATTATATATAAAATATAATATTTGGGTTGTATTAATAAATACTTTATTATTATTTTAATGATGAAAAAGAAGACCAAATAAATACCCAAATGAAATGGGAAAGCAAAAAGTGAGAGAGATTAATGAAGTTGATTTGATGCCACCATTTCCTTTTTCTCATGCATGCTCTCATCTTCCAATTATCATTATTTTATTGTCTACAGAAGTGTGAATCACATTTATGGACTTAATATCTCTTATTATAATGTTAGGTAAAACTTTTTCCTTTTCATTATTCCTATCTTAATTTTAATTCGGTTCATAAATTGATTTGAACCCAATAAATATACACATTTTCTTTCTTCTTTTCTTTTCTTTTTTTTTTTTCCTAAAAACTTTCTAGTTTTAAGATTTTGGTCAGAATTTTAAAATTAGTTTTAAAAATCATATAGAGATAAATATAAAAGAAAATGGTAGTAGATGGGCATGAATATTAAAAACCAAAATGTCAGAAAAATGGGTCCTCAATGTTTCAATGCAATGTAGGTGTTTAATTAAATCACATTCATCTTTATCCAAATAAACAATAAAAACAATAAAGAAAAGATAAAAATAAAGAAAGAAAGACTAACTATAGTAATCAATGCATTGCATTGCCATTTTATAAATACTTATTTAGGCAATTGAGAATTTTTTACTCTAAAAAGGCTAATTATGAAATTTCCAACTATTATCGCTCCAAATCCTACCAATAATGAGATTTTTTCTCAAAAGTTCTTTCCATGTCCGCAATTTTTTGTCGGAAAGAAAAATTTGTAGAATATAACAAATTATACATTCTATCAACAATAGACAATGATAGATTTCCATCACTAATGTCTATTAAATATCGATAGACGTCGATAGATAACATCTATTATTGATTTTTTCAATGTCTATTGACTTTTGATAGATATTATTATAGATTCTATTAATGTAAAATTTTGCTATATTTTTTTTAAGTATTTTGATTTATTGGGATATATTTTAAAATATCATAAACTATAAAATTAATATTTTGCGGAAAAAGAAAAAGGAAAAGGAAAGTTAGTTGAAAATGATAGTGAAAATTGTCCATAAATAATTGCATTTATTAAATTTTGTCAGAAATACACGTATTGGTGCAAATCACCGAAATTAAATAAATCTTGAAGATATTGGACAATCTTTCTAATTTCGTAAATTATTTTTATTTTTATTTTTATATTATTTATTTATTTATTATCACGAGAAAGATTATACACTTATCTAATGTCTTCTCATGGATGAATGAAATAACAAGTTATTGATTGAAAGAAAATTATAAATATTAGCTAACTAAAGAAACAATATTTCGTGAAATGAATGTTGTAAATTTTAATAATGGTGCATAATCATGAACCTTGACCAGTTAGAATTAGTCTCATTCCTTAAAGTGAATGTTGTGAATTTCACATTCATGATCAATGTTGTCATTTTATAGTAGAGGAATAAATAATTATCTTTCATGGTGGCCGTTATAATCATTCAATTTTTTTTAAAAAAATTACAATAAATAATGATCATAAAAGAAAAACTCCACAAGAAAATAGAAAAATGTGGAAGCAATGAGATGAATGATATATTTGACCTATCTAGTTTAACAAATTTAGGTGTGAAAGATTTATAATTCTCTTGAAGAGAAAATTGTCATATTTGATAAAATCGCAAGTAGTTTCGTTTGTAAGTACATAGTTAATGTTTTTTGTCTCTCATTTTTATTTTTATATTCTAAGTTTTGTTTATCTTATTGTAATTTTTTTGTTTAATAAAGAAGCATGAACAAATTTTTTATGTTGAATAACTAAAAAAATGAGCAATGATAATTTATGTCTAGCAAATACTGCAACATAAACAATACTCACAAGTAAAAATTATTTTTCTAAATTGACAATGTTAGAAGCAAAGGTCAATATATAATAAGGTCCTGTAAACGACCTAATTAAGGATTTGGAAAAATAAATCTGATTTTGCCTAAAGAAACAAAATTTACAATTGATAATGCATTGTTCTCTAGTCAATCAAAGAGAAACCTACTTATAAGTTTTAAAGATATACATTGCAATGGTTAACATATTGAGATTGATAGAAAGAATGAGATAGAATATCTATATATTATCTTCCTTTTCAAATAAAAAACGCATACTGAAAAAGTTGCCTGTTTTATCTTCTATATTATATTATACTCATATACGAATGGTTGAAACATATACAACAATAAACATATACATCATGAACCTGAAGTTCATGAACCCCTACATATTTACAATTTGGCATGACCGATTGGGTCATCTGATGTCTATAATGATGAGAAAACTCATTGAAAATTCATATGCACATCCATTGAAGAGTCGGAAGATTCTTCAATATAATGAATTACCATGTGATGTTTGTTTTTCAAGAAAAATTATTAATTAGATCATTACTAGCCAAAGTGGAAATTGAATCATCTACTTATTTAGAACATATTCATGGAGATATACGTGGACATATTAGCCCACCAAGAGGACTATTTAAGTATTTTATGGTATTAATAGACTTATCTAGTAGATGGTCACACGTGTGCTTATTTTCAAGTTGAAATCTTGTATTTGCAAGGTTGCTTGCTTAAATAATTAAGTTAAGAACTCAATTTTCTAATTATATAATTCAGTCAATTCATCTTAACAATGTTGGTGAATTTACAAATCAAGTTTTTGATCATTATTGTATGTCAATTGGAGTAAGTGTTGAACCATCTTGTAGCTCATGTTGATACACAAAATGGTTTAACATAATCCTCTATAAAGCGTTTGCAATGAATTGATAGACCATTGTTTATGAAAGTTAAGCTTCGTCCATCTGTATCGGGACATGCTATTTTGCATGTTGCATCACTTGTACGTATTAGGCCAACAACTTATCACAAGTACTTACCAATACAATAAGCATATAATTATGGGCCAAATATAATCAACTGAGAATTTTTGGATGTGTAGTACTATATGTTTCAATTGTAACACCATAACGTACTAAAATGAGTCCTCAAAAGATACTAGAAATGTATGCTAGATTTGATTCTCCATAGACAAAACTTTCAACATTAGGGAGGGAGGGGGATTCAGAAGTTGAAAAATTAGAAATTACAATAAATGCATCATTATTGTCTCATTTAAATCATCTGACAGATTAATATGAACTAGTAGTTTTGAAAATAATTCATCTACAAAATATGGCAAATCGATTACCAAAAATGTATTTATAGATGCAAAGAAAGTAACTAGATCTCAAACATGTTATTTTTTTACATGTTAAGGAACTGTTATATCATGATGATTAATGAAGTAGACTAAAACAACTACCTCAAAGCATACTAAAATTCTTGCAATTCACGAGACTAGTTGAGAATGTGTATGGTTAAGATCAATGACTCAATATATTTGTGAAACATGTGGTTTGTCTCGTAGTAAAATTTTTTCAACAATACTATACGAAGACAACACATCATGTATAACACAAAACAAACGAAGATATGGAGGTAGAGAATGAAGTATATTTCACCAAAGCTTTTCTACACTCATGACCTTGAAAAAAATGGTGACATCATAGTATAACAAATTTGTCTGAATGATAACCTAACAGACTTATTTCCAAAATCATTATCTACCTCAACATTTGAAAAATTAGTGCAAGATTGGAATGCGGCAACTCAAAGATCTCAAGTGATGTTTCCAAGAGAGGGAGTAAATCGTAATTTTGAAAGTGTATAAATTATATGAAATATGTACTCTTTTTTCTTCACTACGTTTTTTTATTGGGTATTTTTCTAGTAAAGTCTTAACAAGCCATATGTACGTAATGGACATATAAGGGAAGTATTATTAAATAGATGCTTATTATGCTTAGTATCAAAATGTCACGTGTCATTCTCTCCACACTCCATCTACATTGTCATGTGCTTGAAGATACTAACTCTTAGTGTACATGTGTAATCTACTTCATACTTGTCAAATTTCTTTTAGATAGTGTCATTTGGTGGGTTTTGTAAGAGATACATGCCAAAAATTCCATAAATGTTGGAGATGCCTGTAGGTTTTTCTAATTTCATAAATTCTTATTTTTGTTATTTTTAATCAATTAATTTATATATTATACTTCATTTATTTTAATATTATATTTTTTCGATATCCTCTCACCCAAAAAAGAGTTTTTTACTACCAATTTTCAATTTTACAAATCTTTTTTAGTTTAAAATTCTTTCCAAATGAAACGTTATAACTTGTTCCCTACTTGAGGAAAAAGGAAACGTTAGAGCCAATTAATCCTTAAAAGATTAGTAGTACAGCTTAGGAGTGAATTAATGATGCCCCTAATTATGATTTCTTTTCTTCTCTTTTTTTTTCCTTATAAAAATCCCTTCATGATTACCATCCCTTTAGCATAATTCCATTTAGACTTTTGTCTCATTCAATGGTAATCAATATCTTTAATTACTTTAGTTGAAATCCTTTGACTTCACTTGATTTATTCGATGTCTTTTATCGTCATTATGCTTTGCTTTACCCTTGTAGACCCATTAAGTTTTACCAATGTTTATGTCTTTATCTCATAATTTAGTGCAAGTTGTCAAAAAAAAAAAAAAACATTACAAAAACACTTTAATTAGGTCTTGATGAACTTTAATGTGTTTGTTCAAAGTCACCTCTCGATGAATCAACTAAACTTTCAATTGGATAGTAGATAGGAAAATGATCAATTATACTTTAAAGAAAATAATGGTCATTATAAATTTGTAATAAAATAAAAATATCTCTAGCTTTGAATTATTTTGTGTTTAGGTAAAGCTTTTAATTAGGCGTAAAATAGTCATTCTCAATAAAGATTGACTATGCTTTGTTCTCGTGCAAAAAAAAAATTTAATTTTCGCTTCAATGCGATTGCAAAACAATCACATCCAAAATGCATTGATTCAACTTATTTGTAACAAAATTTGATTTTTAGTTCAACCCACTTTCTATTCTCACTCAATGCAAAATTGTTTTGGTCAAATTTTTCACATACAAATCAATAACAATGACCCACCCTAATAGCTATAGAAGGGAGTTGAATTCACCAATTCAATTCATTTAATCATTGGTGAAGATTTACCCACATCCAATTGAGAAACTCACCACAACACTTGAAAATCGAAAAATCTTTTGAAATTAGGCTTTAGATAAGCTTCTATCAATGAAGTAGAATTGTCAGATAAGATAATTTTTCTTGAAAGTTTGAATTGAACTAGAAAAACCTATTGTGGGAGTGAAAATTGTCATAAGGGATGAAGTACACTATTTTTCTAGCTCTAGATTTCTTAGTTGGCGTTTTTTATTTCTTACGATTGTTTTAGTTTACTTTTATTCAATTTGTACTCATTAATATTTATATTAACAAATTATTGTTTATTCTTTTTATTATGTACTAAGGGATTCAACCTCGTGAAATACCATAAAAAGAATAAGATTAGCTTTGCAATATATTGATTGCATTGTACCCATTTCTTTTTTAGTTTATTGATTTCATGAAATTAAATCTGGTTATTTAAGTTATCAAATTAGCTAAGTTAATTTTAATGTTGAGGTTAATTGGGCATAATATGAAAAGTTTATAAAGGAAGACGGGACTAAAGGGCGAGATATAAGGCATCAAGTGACTCTAGACATAATGCACATGATAAAACAAAAGATATGCATGATAACTATCTAAGTTACAATTAGCCATAGAAATATAGGTTTGATTACTTTGGCTTCTAAGAAACCAAAAGTCGTATGAATAAAAGTTTAACCTAGTTCCTAACATGCAGAGCAGTGTAGTTGCAAAGTGGTCGAACTGCTTGGATTACTTATCATAAGGGTGTGTTTTTAATTGGAACCATGTTTTCTATCCTTATTTATATTTCACTTGCATCAACCGATCTCTAACTGCTTTTTATTGGTTTCCATTTTGTCTCAACTTGCAAGTTTTTTCTTTTATATTTGAATTTTGCCAAAACAGACTCTTGGGAAATATATCTAAATTACTTTTCATATTATTTACTTGTTGACACAATGTGCACAATTACACTTGACCATCATTTTCTTAACAGGTTTTTGAGCCCAATGTGTACATGCTTTTTATATTAGCCTCACCTATTAGATTTCATTCAAAGAAATGCAAATCGTGGAGGGTGCATGACAAGGCAACCTAAAATGTGTCATGAGACTACTTGCCTTGTTTTCCAAATCCTCGAATGGTCTTAGTTGGTTTTTTTTTTTTTTTCAAAAAAGAAGACTTTAAGTTTCAAAATTAGAAATATTATGAATGTTTTAGGGATCCCATATAGTACAAAATGATTTTGATTTTAAATCTTATTCTTTATAATTGGTTGATTCTTTCCAAATATTTTCTTAAATAAAGTTAAAGGTTCCAATTGTTTTATAGCTGATCTATCATGCATTTTAGTAATAACTCTAGTTAGAGGTTTGAGTCAAGTTGTTACGACTTCAAACCAACAACCACCGCATCTTCAAATCTCATTATAAGAAAGAAGAAAATTTTCAACGCAAAAAACACCCATTATGAGAGAGTTGGTCAGGAGAATCAAACTCCCAATGGACAGAAGCATGTATCGAGAGTAAGACACAACTCTCGACGACACTGTAAAATGAGACATTGTGCGTTAGTTGCGTAAAAGCTTTTTGCATCTCTAACTCTTGATGTCATGGTATCAAGAGTTAGGCGAGAACTCCTAACACTACAATTAAGACGTCAAGGGTTCTCGTCTTACTTATGACGCCATCATTAAGGCGTCGAGAGGTTTCATCTAACTCTCGACGCTTTAATTATAGCATCATAAGATCCCTTGTAAAAAAAAGATTTGAGAGTTTCATATCACATTTACTCGAGTCCTAATTTTTATTCTCTATCTCTCTTAGAACTCAACCGTTGCCCACACACTAACCCCTGTCGGTCTGCCTCTTCCTTTGTCACCAACCTCGTTGTTCCATCCGCCACTGCCACTCCATTAGCTGTCATCATTCTCTCTATTTCGCTAAATAGCCACCGCCGCTTCCTCCTTCTTCCTTCCTCTCTAACTAACATATTATAAGGCCCAGATCCACAATACAAGGGGCATTTTGAATAGTATAAGGAAGAGGCATTCTAAGAAGTATGCGTTTTGAGGTAAGGCAACTAGGTGAGAAAGGTACACGTTCAAGTCCTGTAAACATGAAAAGGGTTAGGTGTTTTGGAATGAGAAAGTTGATGCTAAGGATTTAGCATTTCAAGAAAATATCTAAACATGAGTTGATAGATGGTTACATGTTGAGTTTAAGTTGGATGATGACCTAATAAGTTATAAGCTTACATGTGTAAAGTAGTAAGCATGAGCTGGCAAGCTAAGAGAAGTTGAAGGACGACTAATATTTTGATTTAAGATTAGTACAAATAAGATTGAAAAAATTAAAGAAAGTTTTGTTATTCTGAAAATTTTCCAAGTGTTGAGCTGCTAAGGAAAGTGCTAGGCGAGAAGAGAAGGAGTTGAAGTTAGGAGTTCTGAAAGGAAGTAAACTAAGTGTTTTTGTCAATGAGTTTTGAAATAAAGAAGTGTTTTGAAAGCATTCTTTCCGAGTCTTTAATTATGTTGTTGTAAATACTTAATGTATTATAATATGTTGTTGATGTTGATGTTGTTATTTGAAAAGAAAACTAATGTTTCCTGATTAATGATTGTGAAGCTTGTATATGAGTAAATCATTAGTCTTATTTTTATCAATGAGCTAACTATTATATGTACATAATGAGTAAAGACAATCGTGGTGTCTGCAGGCACATTGCGAGATCAGTCTGAGCAACGGGAAATCACTACAAGAAATCGGAACATTCCTAACGTCGAAATGGGCATCGGCAAAACGTACGTCGAGAATATCCCACCATTCTCGATGTCTCTAGGTAAGTGTCGGTGGAGATGTCCATTTCTGACGTCTACGTTCAAACGTCTGGTCCACTAACCTCCGACGTCAATGTTCATGGAGTCGAGGAAAGAGATATTATTATTTTATTTTTAGTTACTCTTGACGCCATGCCAACACATTTTGGGGATGGTGTCAACCATTCACAACACCATAAGTGAAACATCAGGAATGGAGGGCACTTTTTTCGACGTTGTACTTTACGGCGTCGGGAATAGGTGGATCTCTCAACATTCATGAACTACGTCGGAAGATCCCCTACATATTTCAGTTTTGTATCTACAGAACACATAACTCAAATTGAAAGGAAAAGAGGAAGAGGCAGAGAGAGAGAGAGATCGTCGTTCGCCCATTACCGTTCGCTCTGTTCGCCGCCGCCACTCCCTCTGTCTTTTCACAATCTCTTGGTTGGAGGTAATTCAAAGTTAAAATCCTAAATATAAACCCCTTTGAATTTGTTCTTAATTCTCTTTTCTATCATTTGGTTTCTTTTATTTTAACTCTCCTAATATTTCTTCTTGATTTCTGTTCTTGTTATATTCAACAGTTTGGAATATGTTGTAATCACTCTTCACGTTATTGGCAACAATGGTGAGTTTAGAAGGTAAAGTATGATTTTATTTTTCTTGTTGTTTACTTACTGCTTAGTGTGTCTTCGTGGTTTAAGTTTTTGCATATGTTCGTTTGCTCCAAGTAGCTACAAAAGAGGAGGAAGTTGAAGAAGATGATGAAATGGATGGTTACCCAAGTAGGAAGATGATGACAATGGAAAGGTATTTTTTTAAAAAATAGAGGATATCCCGACGCTATATCTCGTGCGTCAAAATATCCTCTCCCGACTGATTTTCTCGACTTTGATTCCAATGCAAATTTATGCGTTGGAAAATCCTTTTCCAACGTTTTTCTATTTCTCCCAACTCTTTTGTACGTCGAAAGATCTCTATTTTCTTATAGTGAATGAACCAGGGAAATTGCCCAAAGGATGCTGGTGAAAGGAATCCTAAGTTTAAGTGTTGGATTTGAAGAAGTGAATTTCAAATCTATGCAGCTTGATGCTGGTGAAACGAATCTCAAGTCTAGGTGAGAGAATGGTTCATGTTCTTGGTGGAAAGGAATAAAAAGAAGCTAATGTGTGATTTATATATTTTTATGAAATGAGGCGTTGAGAGCTTGTTTATGAAAACTAAAATCAATTTGTGTGATTGCATTGTATTTTCCAAAAGGATTTCAAAATCATCACTCACTAAGTATTTGACTTATAGTTTAAGTTTCCCTTCCCTAGGTATCAAACGTTGATACCAAGTAAAGAAGGATAAGGCGAGCTACTACACGCTGAAGTGGGCAAGCTAAACATTAGAAGCTATGCTAGGCGTGAAGGCATAAAGTTTATGTTTGAAGCTTTGTTGTAAAGAGAGCATGTTCATTATATTATAGAACTCTTGCATGTTGATAAGTTAATAAAAAGTTGTTTGTTATTTTCCCTGCGTTGTGCTCGTCAAAGTTAAGTTGATGTGTAAGCGATAAAGCTAAGTTCTAAGTTGCATTGAGATTGGTTATTGAAGTATTTCCGCTTACTAGGCGTTCAGCATGCTATCTCACGGAGAGATATGCGTTGAGTGTCTAGGCGACACGTCTCCAATAGATCGCATAAAGTGACATTTAGAGCGGGGTGTGACACATATCAACTAGCTTTCTCATATATGTTTTTGTTGATTATTTAAGTATTATTCTTCAATAGCACTTCTCGCTCTTTTATCTATGTCGTAAGAATATTATCGACGACTTTGTTCTCCATCTAAATGTATGAAAACAATTTGTTTAATAAAATTATTGTTTTGAATGTGGGATCTTAATTCTAGGTTACAAAGAACAAAGAGAAAAATATATTAATTATAACTTAAATATTTTTTTAAAAAAATTGTACAACTTCCAACAATCTCGTCAGAAGATGCCACAATATTTGATGTGGCAAATGTGGAAAGGACTCCCAACACCGTCAAAGGACCGTTAATAGTTAAGATGAGTTCCCGAAGTTGGTAAAATAGGCGTAGGGAGTTAGTAACTGCCCACGTTGTATATACACCATCAGGAGTTTTTATAAACTCTCGACGATCTTTCACTATGTGTTGGAAGATACTATTTTGACGTAAATCTCCCCACCTTACTCCTGACAAAGCTATAGACTCCAGTCACAATGCCATTTTAACTCTTTGACATGAATGTTAAAGTGTTACTTTTTTACATAACCGTTGAGGGTAACAGATCTCGGGTGTTGATGATCTTCTAATCGTTGAGGCGTTACAAAAGCTACCACTATATGTATTTCATCTCCTCGACTCATTTCATTAATCCGAATACATATTCTCTTACAAATTTCTCTTAAAAACTTATTCTCTTATTTTAGTTTTTGAGCTAAGTCATTCACGAGTATTTAGTATTCCAATTGGTTTTGGTACAACTTTGATCGAATATTTTAGTTGTTTTATCTTGGAGATGACGTAACAACATCAAGAACTGTTTGCACTTTGAGCAGAGTCACTCAACGTCTTAAAGAGAGCGTGTTCCACGACTCAGCAATCTTCTAACAACTTTATATTTTGTAGTTAGACATCCATAAGTTTAAGCGTTCTGTCTAGGCCACCACCATTCAAGCAGTCTAGGCGTTCAGAGTAGGTGACAAGGTCTTGGCCATATATCTTAGGCATTCAACCTCTGCTACCATACGTTGCATTTTGCTAGGCATTCAGTACTTGCACAAACAACATATAATGTCGGTCACTAAACACAAGAATCAATATCGATCAATCATCACCATCCTAACTTATGTTTTAGCTTTCTTTAATTTTTTTTTTTTAAACTGTGTTTTCTTCCGACTGTCTTGTGAATGAGATTAAAGAACAATTTTTTTTTGTAGTATTTACTTATTTAATTTCTTATAAAATCTTTTTTCTTTCTTTTCTTTTATTTTGTTACACTCCACCAATTTACAACCAAGGATACTTCACATTCTTAGCTATATTATCTTGAATCTAACCTAAAACTAACTCTAAACAAACATGAACATAGCTCAATTCATTAAACTAATTCAGTTTTTAACTATCCATATTTTAATCAAGGTTAGTTAGAGAGTTCTTTAATTTTTTGTGTTATAATGCAAAGCCACAAATCAACTATTTTTTTTTTATTCATATCAAATAGAATGACTATAGCAACATAGAATTTTGAATATCCACACAACTCCATTATCCGTTAGTGCTTCATTTGCATAAAAGACTTTTGATAATCATATCATCAAGTAACTTTGTATCACTATTCTTCACTATATATTATTGTTTTGGTATACCATTTTATTGAGTCACATTCGTTGATAATATTAATTAGATGATTGACCTTGTAAGCCAAGTCTTGTCGTAAGTCTTGCTTCCTTCTAAAGGAAAATGTCACTTAATGCAAGCTTTTTGAAGGAAAAAAATTAATTATAGGCTACATGTACTTTGAAAATGCCATTCTTAATTCTAAAGGAAAATGCCACTTAATTTCATTATAATATTGACTACCAGCAATATAATATATGATGTAATTTAAAATTTAGTTGAAAATCCATTTATACAAAGACATTTGTAGAGTTTGAATCGATTAAATTATGAGCTAATAACACTATCAAATTAAACTCTAAAATTTTGTGTCAATTTATACTTTTTATAATTACATTCTACTTGATAAACATCATGCGAGACTTGAAACTTTATCATTTAAACTCTAAACTTTCATAAACATATAAGATTAAAATTTTCTTTGAAAATCATAAATGCATCAATTCTAATCACCCATTTTGTTAATTTGACATTTGTAAAAGTCTACTCGTACACATGTAAAAATCTATATATGGACGATGGTTTCAAAGATAATCTTAATAAATGGTATAAATTAATTCTCTTTTAAAACTTTTAGAAATTTAGTTGGTACAATTTTAAGTCTTATGCAAAATTTCAAACAAAATCAAAATGATATGGTTCGAAGAATTGATACAATTACAAAAGATGAGTTTTACAAATTTTTAGTTTAATTAGGGCTTTAATGAATATGTTGGAAATTCATGTAGTTCGCATTATATTTCTTCAAAGGAAGTGGTTTGTTCAGTTGTCTCGCACAAAGTTTTAACATCTGATTTTAATACTAGAAGAGATTTTCCTGCAAATATTTTTCTTATTGGAAAATATTTGTTGTATTATTTTATCTTATATCTTTTTCATTTTGTAATATTGGTTTATCTTTTTCTAATGGTTGATAATTCCCTTTATGGATTAAACTATTTAAAGTAAGTTATGGAACTTATTTAGGGTTGTCGAATATATTTATTGTGTAAGAAAAAATAGTGCTTGTAATTCTCCAAATTTAGGAGGGGGACATGAATGAATCGTTATCACATATGAATTAGATGAATCCTAAGGACATGAAAGTAATGTTAAAAAAAACTTAAAAAAATTCAAAAGTTTATACTTATATCAACAAAGTGCACCTTCCATTTCGGTGGCTCAATCATCCTCAGTTCAAGCGTTTACCACACTTTTTGCTGAATTACGGTTGTACGGAGTAATCTCCACTCATACAGCAAATTTTCCATCAATTCCATTATGCATAACACTTCTTCCAATACCAAATCAAACAGCAAGCAAAGGACATCTTATACCAGATTACACAACAAGTATAAGAAATCTCATACCACATCACACAACAAGTATAAGAAATCTCATACCACATCACACAACAAGTATGAGGCATCATATTCCAGAACACACAACAAGAATAGGGCATCCTACAACACATCGCATAAGGTACTTAAATCATTTCTCAACAACCAATCAAATTCATTTTCAAATTCAATTCATTAGTAAACCAATTTCATGCATTTTAGAAATTTAAGAAATATAATAATAATAATCATTGAACTTAAGAAATTCAAAGAGAATATGCAAGGATTCAAAACATCGTGAAAATTCGTTTAGTTTGAAAACATTTTAAGGAGAAACCACTCAAAATCAAGTAACCTCCTCGTGGAGCTCTTAGCTAAGAGTACCTTGTACTTTCTTGAAATTCTTGTCAAAATTGAGCTTATGGTAGCTCACCGAAAATCTTTGTAGTTCCTTTAGCTTTTCTTAAGTAAATACAAGGTAAGAGTACCTCCTAAAATGGTCGAAATTCTCCTATTTATAAGTTCTCCGATGAAGTTTTCTAAATCGAAATGATGGTTTATGTCCGTCGGTGAGGTTCATCCAATATTAAAATGTCACGTGTTACTATCACCTCTCATCCTGAACTCAATTGGAGAACAAGGTCAAATCAGTTTGTCGAACTTATGACATCAGCTACTTCATGATGAAGGAAGCTCCCATCGCCTCTCATCTCAACGCATAGCTCTTCTTAATGCATAATTGGAATGTCTTACCCAATTTGCTTCTCACCACCTCTAGTCGTCAACTCTAATCGCACGCAGTCTCATTGCATAATCAATTCTTGTTGCATGAAGTCTTAACACATAGTTCATAAAGCAATTAGGGTCTCACAATTATTCTCCTTTTGAATGATAAGCCTTTAAACCTTTTAGACTTATCTTTTTATTATTATTATTGAGGTGAAGTTTATGACAAATGATTTGGAGTGTGTCTCCTTCTTCCATGTGTGATACGACGACAATGGCACGATTTGCTTGTTCATCCTCTAGCAAGTAGTGGCATTAGAGGAAATTTCTACTTTTGGTTGTTTGCCTCCTATCCTAAATAGTTTTCTTTCCTATTGTCTATAGTTGATTGCAATGGCTTTTCTACAAAAGAATTTGATAAAAAAATATAAAAGTTTTCAAATTGAAAAAAAATCATTTAATTAATAAAGTTATAAATGGATTACATTTTGGTTCATATATTTCAAAAATTTAATATTGTAACCTATTTGATTTAGAAATCTTTAAATTTATATAGAGGATATATTTTACTATTCTTTTCAGGTTAATTTACAAATATAGAACAAAATTCAAAAATCTTTACTAACAAAAAAATAAAAGTCCATAAAGCCACCATTATATTTTCATAAATTTCATATTTTCTCTTATTTGTTTTGAATTTCGCTTTGAGTGCTTGCGCATCATATTCGTATTATTACTTCTTCTTTTTCATATTCCTACTTCTTGTTCACGATTTTTCATCTCCACTTTCAGAATTATTTCTTCCTACTTTGCCATCTCTCATTCTTCAGCGTCATCTTCTTATTCTTTTTTCATTATCAGGTATTGTGTTTTTCTTCTTCTATTTCTTTCTTCTTCTTTTTTCACTACATGATCGTACATCAAGATCTAAACAATCTTGATATAAGATCGTGCACCAAGATCGTGTAGATTTGGTACAAGATCATGTACCAAGATCATTTAGATATTGGTATACTCATTTACCAAGATCTGAATGATCGTGTACCAATATCTAAATGATTTTTTAAACTATATTATATGATTATTTTAATTAAAAGTTTTTCACGTACGTGTGTGGCTGATTAATCGTGGAATATTTTGTTATTTTAAGTTGTGGGATTTTTTTTCTTTTTCAAAATTGTTCAAAAAGATTTGTGTTTTGTTTTACTTTTAAAAAGACCTCTTTTTTTACATAACATTAGATTTTATAAATACATATTTAGGAAACAATGACCATTATGCTCAACCATGATCTCAAATATTTCTTATATTTACTCATCGTATCATTTTTAATCAAAATAAAATATTTATTTATAATTCGAATCAACTAAGAATCTGCATATTCATATTGCAAATAAATGCTAGCCAGCTACAAACTTCATAATATATACCATATTCAAAAAGAAAGATTTAAGAAGATTTAGACAAAAAGTCTAAATTGATTAAGAATTTTCACAAGTATAAATTATTTTTTTAATTAGGAATTCGTATAATTTTTGGACAATATTACTCTTATAATCATTATTAATTATATATTATATTCGTAATAATTTTTAAATTATTTTCTTATTAAAAATACTTTTAATTTATTATGATATTCATTAATTCCTTATATAAATGTGTGTTATTATTATGGTAATATTTTGAGAATATTTTTCAATGAAGTATAATACCAAATATAATCTAATATAGAAAATTATAGAAATTAATTTATTATAACCGTGAAAATTATTTCATCTCCATCACCAAACTCCACCCACTTTTCAATAGTCGCCGGCAACCCTTAAACTCCATAACGTTAACCTTCCTTTTTCCATAGATTTCGTCATCGGCAACCCTTCATCTCCATAACGTTAACCTTCTAACCTTTCATTCATAAATTTCTAATTTTCTTCACTGTTTTCTTCATCTTTCAACATCATTCACATTAACCTTACTTTTTTTCGTAGAATTCGTTGTCTTCAATATCGTTGTTCATCTTTTCATATTTGGTCGGAGTTTTATTTTTTCCTTTTGTTCTCACTAAACTTTCTGTTAGTATTCTTTTTCAATTATTGTCATTATTCTACGTTTCATTAATTACAAGAACACATATTTTACAGTATGTCATCCGATAATTCGCTCTTGTAAATTTTCATTATTATAATGTATACTACATAATTATAACAGTAGTAAACTATAATATACAGTGATAATATATCATCGATTTATATTTATTATAAATTAACTATATACCCGTAAGGTATAGTCGTTTTCTGACTTGATTTATTAAATATATACCACATATTATTTACAATTATACTAGTTTTTTAATATTCCAGGAAAATATAGTAGGTTGTATATTTGATTTATTATATATATACCACATCTTATTTTCTATTATAATAATTTTTTAATTTACCCGTATGATGTTTTATTATATATATATCACATCTTATTTACAATTATATTATTTAATAACATATAGTTGTAATATTTTTGTGTCAGGATGACCAATATTGCAGTCTACTTCGATGGTTTTTTCAACGAAACTAACAATTACGTTAGTTTTATGTGTCTGAAATAGTTAATTTTATGTTAATTAATTATAACCGTTAACAATCTTTCATCTCCTTCACGTGAACAATTTGAAAATTTTCATCTGTCACCGGCAGCCCTTACACATAGATACCACATTATATATACAATATAACATATATAATTATGTACAATAAGAAGTCTGAATTTATATATGTTATTCCGTCTCTAATACTAGTTTCTTGACGATATTTTCAAAAAACAAAAAATATCTATTATAATTGTATTCACATATTGTACTATTACATTATTGTTATTATTGAACACATTTGATAAAAAAAAAAGAATAATAATAACTTCAAAGAACTATTTAGTTCAAAGAACTATTTAGAGTAAATATTTGAAAATATAAAGATATATGAACTAGAAATAATATTTTAATTTAAATAATTATATGAAATCAAATGACTTTTGAAGAAAACAAAAGTGTATATATATGTACAAAATTGGGATAGCTTTTCCACCACATCTCTTTCTTTTCTCTCTACTTACATTTGTATCAATTGACAAACAAACAAAAGCAATAAAAAAAAAAATCAATGGCATTGACAAGGCAACCAACACCTTTAATGGGAAACCAAATAGATTGCATTTGTAGAAAAAAAAAATTAATGAAAAAGAAAGAGAAAAAAAGTCATTTTCTTGGAATTTCTCTTTTGGAGGCTGAATAATATTGTTCATATTATGGCATTTTTATTGCAATGATGTGTCCTTCACTCATTGAATTTTGTCTCCCCAAACATATGGTCCAATATATTCATCTTTTCAACATTCCACTCTACAATCATTTTGATTTTTGATTTTTTTTTCAAACCCCATTAGGGTTTTAAGTTTGGTAATCTCATTAATCAAATCCACTGTCTTTTTCAATATGCATATTCATTTTCTTCTTTTCTTTGTCATAATCCTAATCCATATTCTTCACTTCAACTTTTCTAAATATATTTGAATTTATCTCATTGTACAATATTGAATTATATATTAACTGTCGTGGCTTGATATATCAACATTTAATTGAGTGATGTGACATAGGATTGATTATTAAAAGATAATAGTTTTATACTTTCCCAAGAACAATTGAAATACAATAATATATATTTAATTTAGTTTGTAGAAGGATATATTAAAATTTATAAACTTGAGCCAAAAACATGTTTGATTAATATTTGTAAATTAAGAAAATTATTTGGCCTTGTTCTTATTTAGTTTGTTTTCCCGTTTGACCTAATTATTGAAATAAGTATATAGTTGTTATTCTTTCACAAATATCATGGACTATTTGTGCAAAATAGTTTTAAAAATAATCACTAGAAGCTCTCTCTCTTCTTTAAAAGCTATTTTTGTGTTTGATTTTTCATTTCTTTTGAATGTCTCACCAACTAATCTTGGAGAAAATAAAACATGCTTTAGCACCATGTTTATGAATATGTTTAAAAATTAAAAATAATTTAAAGTTCAACCTTGATTTATATTGAAAGATATATGTACCAAACAAGCAATATGACAATTGATGCAGCAACCAAAGCTAAGGCCAAAGAAAAGTAGATGTCATCCCATCTGTCTAGAAAGGTGTACCAAAAGATTTGGAGAGAAGAATGAAAAGGAAATTTATCAACTTGAATCAAGTATCCAATTCTAATTCCTACATTATACTTATCCAGTTCTCAACATGGTTTCCAAAAGGATCAATGATGGCCATGTTAAAAAAGAAGAAAAAAACTATCAACTTTACTTCATGTTTATCTTATTTTCCTTTATGCCCTTTTTGTAAAACTTTTTTTGACAAATTAATAGGAGGATTTGACCCAGTATGTAATGTGCTCAAGATTTGAACTTGGAGATTTGGAATAATCTAATTAAATGTGACATCTGATGGATCCAATATTCCCTGACATCTCATGCCACTCTAGTCACAGTATGTTTTTTGTCTTGAATTACTTGCTACAGTTAAGACTCTTTAGTGAACAAAATAAGGTCTATAGACACAAAAGTTTTAGCTAGTTTTTAAATCAACTTGGTACTTTCACGTGTTTAATTGATTAAACAATGGATTTTGAGTATTTAGAGCACAAAAGAGGATTTATTTAATGAATAGAAGCATTTTTAGCATTAAAGAACATAAAAGTAGTAGTGTTCCAAAATTTAAAAGAGGATCGTAAAAGCGTATGTAATGTTGCAAAGCTGTGTTGTGACATTATATTTCAATGTTAAGTCGGTGGTGGGAGGATAAGACAACATGCTATAGTTACTATACAAGATGCATCTTATTCTCGCTTAATTCGTAGATTTATCATTGGTGTTTAAGTATACAACTTTAGCTGAGCGATAAGATCACATAGTTAAAAGATATGCCTATGCGTTCTACTTCAATTATAGTCTGCGTTGTGTACAAGTTTTCCTCTCACTTGTCCAAGTGTGAGCGAAGCGAGAGGTTCCCTGGGTAAGTCAGGGTCTGTTACAGATTTTGGTTGGTTTATTTTATTAAGAACAAAATTGGAACATAGATTCCTTATGGTTGATATTTATTTAGATGTAGTTGTTATGATTGGTTAATATTTATTAATAAATATATGGTTAATATTTATTAATAAGGATATACAGTTCGTTGTGGTTGTTACTAAATATTCTCTCAATTTGGTTAATATTTATTAATAAATATATGGTTAATCTTTATTAATAAATACATGAAGTTGGCTTTGGTTGTTTTGGCCTAAAAATAGAGCTTGTAGGTTGTGTGGTTTATTTTATGTTTGTAGAAGATAAAAGTGTCGGTGTACGTGCAACAAAATTATGTATTGAGAAAGTCTTTTACAAAGTACTCAATTTGTGTGGTTTGTCATATTGTACATTCTGTTATTGTTATTGTGAAGGACTTATTTGAGAAGATCTGTGTAAGTTAGAGGTAGTCTAACATTAAAGAGTATTCTGAGGAGTATCTCACAGGGGGAGCCTGCACATTGAGATGTAGGGTGAAGCATGAAGCATAGGATCTAGAGGAGGCCTAGATTGAATTCCTTGCTCACAAATCAAGTGGTTTAGGGGGAGTGGTTGAAGGGGTTTGTATGAAATGATGTTTTTCAATTCGATTCGAACTTAGACTCAAGTTTGTTTGAATGCACAATTAATTCTATGTGATAAGTCATTGGTTATGATCACTGTATGCGAAGTACTCACTATGTACCTCTTCATCGCGTAACTACTAAGTCTTCGTTGAGTACAAGTATTTCTACTGCTTGCCTAAGTATAACCGAAGTAATAAGTTTATCTGGGTGATCCAAAGTCGAACTCAGAGAATTGATATCAAAGTTTTAGTTCTAGAGTTTACCTATTAATTAGGTGGTATAAAAGAATTAATTAAATAGTATAAAGAATGTAAGGATGAACTCTACATACTTATGTACACCTAGAGAATTCTGTAAAGAGGAATTAAAATGGTTGTCCGATGAAGATGTGAACTAACTTGTATGCAAAAAGGAGGTAAAGGAAGGTCTACGCATTATCAAGCGATTAAGCAATGCAAGAGCTTTGACGTAATATAACTTGCTTAACCAACATATGATTAAGGCGAGCTCTTCTCGAAGTCTTTAAACGCCACACTTGCTCATCTTTCAGGATCTAAGTGGCTAAGTGTGATTAGGCGAGATATATATAGAAGAGTTCACTTATAATACTTATAGAACTTCTCGTTCAAGGACAGCAATCTCTCGATGCCTAATGTCCGCACTTGTTCACCTTTCAAAATACAAGTGTTGAAAGTTATCTCACTAAGGTGGAGTTTGTCCAAACTCCTCCTTACGCATATTAGCCTTATCCTTACTACTTGTCCTCTCGGGGAGTTGGCGATTAGTGTTGGCCAAGGGATGAACATAGCTTAACTAATGCGACAAGAATTATAAGCAAGACTTCTTATCAAGAACTTATCACCAACTTAAACTACAAATAACACATTGACAAGTAAACAGTAAAGAAATGATAGATTGAAAAGGTATAAACATGTAATATATATTAAAGAATGTAGGCCTTCGACCATTCTACAATATGAACAACATATATTACAAAGAAATGCAAGTAAAAATGGCAAGAAAAGAAAATGGAAAGCATTACAAGTTAGAGGAAATGGAAATATGGAATCTTCTCTACTTAGAAGTTGAGTTCTCACTCTACAATCTGATCGAAGAAGAAAAGAATGGGATATACAAACGAAAAGGCTACTCTTTTTCGTCTTTCTTTAGTTGTTTACCCTTGCAGGCTCTTTGGTCCATTCAGATCTCCTTCTCTCTTGGTAGAGATGAGGTTCTTTTATAGGCATTTTGTTTTGCAAGAAATTTCTATTATTATGATCATTTCAGCCTTCATAGCAGCCTAGTCACATCACATCCATCTTTAGCTACCATTCTTCTCGTTTAATGAATCTTCCTCACATGATGATGTGGTTCCTCGCCTAGAGGTGTTAGTCGCCAAACGAGTTTTCATCGCGTAGCCTTTACGCGAGATGTGACCTGTGATTCACTAGTTTCTTTCTTTCTAATCATGATGCGTGAAGACATGGAAATCGTATAAAGTAAGCATAAAGCTTATGTAAGATGTATTTCTAAATACTTATGAATTTGCAAGATAAGTACATGTTTTGACTTCCTTACCATGTGTTTCGAACTCATTATTCTACCTAAGAAGCCATAATAACTTGTATTTTTACAAGTTATCAGGAAGCCTAAACGTTTATCTTGTCAAAGTCATAGAATTCAAGATAGTTGATTCTTGTTAAGTTATGTACTTGTGATACTCTTCAATCTTTATAAGTGAACTTTTTAATCGAACTAAAGACCCTCAAGATGTAGGAGTGGTTACATCAAACTGGGTTACCAAAGTGTTGGTGTTTTGATTTTGTCTTTTCGCTCTGTTACTCATGTTGTTTCCTCGATTATTAGCTTGAGCATTAACTTAAGTCGTTAAGTAATTAATTATGACTAATTTTTTTAATTAGTACCAGAGCGGGTGACTGCTGGTTCATTGAGTCTTCGATGGAGTCGATTAGGGAAGGTGGGGCTATAACTCGCCCTCCAATTTTAGATGGAACGAATTACTCATATTGAAAAGCTCGAATGATTGCTTTTCACAAATCTATTGATCGCAAAACTTGGAAAGTTATTGTGACTAGATGTTCTCCTCCTTAAGTTACTGATAAGAATGGAATTCTTAGTCCTCAACCAGAAATTGAGTGAAAAATGTCATGATGAAGTTTCAACTGAAAACTTACGAGCCTTGAATGCAATTTTTAACGAGGTGGATCAAAATGTGTTCAAATTAATCAACATGTGTACATCTGCAAAGGAGGCCTAGAGTATCTTGGAAGTGACTTATGAAGGTACTTCTAAAGTAAAAATGTCATGATTGCAGCTCTTAACTTCAAAACTTGAAGCCCTCAAAATTTAGAAAAAACTTATTCATTGGTCGGACGAATTTCGTCGCCTAATTTTGGACTAAATATTAACTGATTCTATCCATAAGAACTAGTCTTAGTGGCAAAACCGGGTCAAACATAAAGAGAATGTTAGATTTCTCAATTAAACAATTTGCAGCTCAAGGGTAACCAATGGAGGGTTTGTTATGGTTTGTTATGAATAAAAGACAATTGCTCTAACTTAAATTAAGAAAAAAATCAAGATTAGAAAACCTAGCTTGAGTCGTTATGAAATTTCTCTATTCATAATATTTGTTCATCGAATTCTCATCGTCAAACTTAATCTATCGCTTACTGATAACTTGTAGAAATACAAGTTACTATAGCCTTTTAGATAGAATAATGAGACCAAAATGCATAATAAATTTGCAAAACACATAACTTATGTTGTAAATTCATAAATATTTAGAAATACACTTTACATAAGCATTGCAGATGGTGTTTCCGTTCTTGTTCCTGAATTTCTTGCTTATGTGTATTAACGCAGGATTAGGAACAAAAGAAGAAGCTAGCGAATCGCATAGGATGCGAGAAGATTTTATCGACAAGTGCGAAGAGGTCCGCTAGAAGATAGAAGTGGTAAATGGAGTTGATGTGACTTGACACAGGTAGCTTTCGACACTGACATGTTCGGAAGAATAGATCTCCCGCCTAAATCTGCCTATAAAAAGGACTTCATCCCCATCAAGAAAAGTATTCTTGAATGAGCCAATTCAGAGAGCGACGTTTGAATGGATCGCTAAAATAGTGCCCACATGGGCCAAAATCCTGGAGAGTTGGTGGAAAGGAACAACATTTCCACCTTCTGTAAAGGATTTCTTTCCCTTCTTTGGTCAGTCAATGAGTGGAAGCTTGAGGTTTGAGTGAAGAAGATCTCATTTTCCATCTCCCCTAACTTGTGATGTCATTTTCTATTCTTTCCATTTTTCGTATTTCTTTACATTGTATTTGTTCATATTGTATATTGGCCAAAGGCCCTTATTCTTTAATACAATGTATATTTATACATTTTCAATTCATCACATCTTTACTGTTCACATGTCCTTGTGTTATTTATAGTTTAGGATCTATGATAGATTCTTGATAAGAAGCTTAGCTTATATTTCTTATCGCGTTAGCTGAGCTACTTTCATCACTTGGCCAGTGTATATAGCCAATTACCCGAGAAGAAAAGTAGCAAGAATATGGATAACACACTCAAGGAAGAGTTTGGAGATAAACTCCACCTTGGCGAGATAACTTCCATCATTTGTGTTCCGAAAGGAGAACAAGTGTGGATATTAAAAGTCGAAAGTTTATCACTCTTAAACAAGAAGCTCGATCTATAAGTCTTGTAAGTGAACTCTTCTAGATATACCTTGTTTAACTAGGCTTAGTCATTTGAATGCTGAGAGGTAAGCAACTGTGGCGTTTAAAGACACCGAGAGGTGCTTGCCTTATTCATAAGCTAGTTAACTAAGTTATATCGCATCAAGACTTTCAATCTTACAACCACCTTCATTATTCCACCTTTACAGATTTTCTAGTGTAGATAAGTAGATATAGTTTAAACTTACACTCTTTTATACTATATAGTTTTTTCTTTTATACCACCTAATTGAAGAGTATACCCTATAACTAAGCTTTGATATCAATTCCATGTGTTTGATCCTGGATCATCCAGATAAACCTTTTGTTTCGCTTACACTTGGGCAAGAAATAGAAAAACTTGTACTCAACGAGAACTTAGCAATTATATGATAAAGAGATACATAGCGAGCATTTTACATGCGATGATCTTGATCAATGACTCATCATGTAGAATTACATACCAACAAATGCAACAACACTATTTTCTACGTCCGAATGAAGCTAACCAACCCAAGTCAAGTTTTTGGCTCCGTTGAGTTAACACAAGCACTTACACCTAACCAATTTAATTAGAGAAGCTAATTACATTGTCCCAATTAAATAATTATTCCAAATCAACAAGATGAAAATAATATATGTTTGAATCTTCCTAATCACATTAATATCTAGAGATCCTTAAGGTGGAAAGACCAATTTTTAAGTACCTAATTGAGTATTTGTTAGGTACAATACTAGGTTGATTAGAGCAAAATTCATTTAATTTGAGTAGCAAACCAACCTAACCTATTGCTTCTTAGTTTAACATATGATAAAGAGCCATGGATCATACATTAAGTGAAAGCGAAAATAATCATACAGTCCTCATGTGTATGAAAATATGACGATAATTCATTGAACATCAAAATTGATATACCAATGATAAAATAGACTTCAATTCAATCGTAAAAAATACAATGAAATAGGGAAAAGATCCTAGATACCCAAGCTAGAAATGTTACCTTGACCCATTATTGACATGTCGATCAATGGAGAGATGATTATGTACATAAAACTATGTAGGAACAGCTGGAATATGAGAGAGATGACCTAGGTAGCGAAACAACATTATTTATAATTTGCAACGGCGTCACAGTGCTAGGAATAGTGCTACAGACAGAAATTGTGTGCAGGAGATCTTCAAAGCACCTCGACACTCCATGCCTTGCACGAAAATGACCTCTTTTGCCTTACCGTGTTGTGGTGCTTTGTCAAGACAATGGAAAATTTGCCACTTCTCTAATGCATCACCCCATTGGATGCAATTTGGTGATAATCTCACTCGTTTAAGCTCTATTAGGCACCCAACCCCTAAAGTAAGTGATGATATTGCCAAATTCGGTTATTAAATCTTTGTGTCTCTAGATCTCTATTGTTATTGTTTGGTATTAAGTTATTTTGTTTGTTAGTTATCATGTTACAACATTATGCTTGACTTTTGTATTCTATTTTAGATCGACTTTATTTTTCAACATTCTTTTCTAAACTTTTACATTGAGTATAGAAGCTAAAGGATAACATTTGAAAGTAGTAGGGTTATTAAATAAATTGATAAAGAAAAAACAATTTACATCCCTAAACTTAAATCAATTTAGATTTCCTATCCAAATTTTGTTTAAAACTATTGATGCATAAATCTCACATGTATACCAGACTTATTTAATGCAAGGATTAATGTAAACGAGGGAGTAATGCATTAGTCAAATAGACATGCATTAGTTTTCATTAAATTTGAACGACTTTCGTAAGCTTATCTTCCATTATTTTACTCTACTTATTTAGATAGAATTTATCACGACAAGATTTCCTTAGGTGATTTTGAGTTTATTTGAATGAAACAGATGGAAAAACAACCTAAATCCTTAAACCTATTTAAATTTATACTTTTATTAGGTCGAGATTATTATTAATATAAATTAAATAGTCCTTTAAAAAAAAAGAATATTTAAATAAAATTGCAAATAGGTAAGGTTGTCATATGTAAACAAACAAATATATAAACGATTGAGAAATTATTTTCAATAATAAAATTTCTAAAAATACATATAAATATAGTAAAATAGAACTGTTGATTACGGTCCAAATCAAATATTATAAATTTTTGTTTGTGACTCATGTTCTATTTATATAATCTATATACATAATGAAATTCTTAATTCAGTCCTTAAACCACGATAAAAACATAAAGAATGAAAATTTAACGAGGAAAAAGCCAAAAAAAACTTGTATGATTTTCAACATTTGTCCTCTCTTAATTGTTCAGCTCAGAAAAAATGACTAAAAAGTTATTTATCTCTTAGATTTTTTAAAATATATATATATATATACATATGTACTCATAACTATATTCGATAATAATTACACAGCAATAATAAGGACTTTTATTTATCTTTTGTTTCCATATGAAAGGGTAGCTTTCAAACAACATTTTTTATGCATTATTGTTGTTATTATTTTGAAATAGAAGACATGCATGAACTTAAATAGTACTTTTTTTTTTTTTTTTGGCTTTATTGAGACATATAGTACAAAATTATGTATATTTGAATTAATTCAACCCAAAATATTAAAAAAAGAAAAGAAAAAAAACATTTTTTAATTTGAAGCCTACCATATATCAAAGAGTTATCTAAAACTAGACTCAACTTTTGTTCAATAAGACAAATGAATCTTCATTGTTTATATATGATATAGATTGGTTGGTTGGAATATATTAGTCATTTAATTTCTTGCCTAAATTTTCTCATCCAAACTATGTCTTATAATTGACCTTGAAAAGTGTTGATTAATTCTAATTTTTGTTTATAAATAAACACATATATAATATATATGTATTGCCAAATTCGTTTTCTATCTCTTTTTTACATATTTCAATTCCCAAGTTGCTTAATTCCAAAGATATTCAACTACCAAATGCCGTCTTCAATGCGTATAAGCATTGTAAAAAATGGCCTAATTAATGTCAATTTTTGTAAATACTATATATATACACATACATATGTAACTGTCTTCATTTATTAAAACAAAAAAAAAAAAAAGTCAAACATTTGGATATAATTAATGATTGAAGTTTTTAAAAGATATGATTCAAATTTGTGCGATTATATTAAACTATATACGAGTTTTTTCTATAAATATAATCTAATAAGAGACTTAACACACAGTACAAAAGATTATATGATTTTTCTTTGGACGATTTTCGAACCAAAGAGCATAATCGATATGGCAAAGTCTGTAAATAATTGGTGAAACCTGAGTTCTTTAATTATTGGCTAAGGTTGAAGCTTCCACTATGGTAAATTTGGATATAATTGATCAACACAAGAGTTACTATACATTCAATCTAATCCCATTTATTAATCTTAATTTTACTATATGCGTTAAATCAATTCTCGTTTTTATAGCTTAAACCTTTTATATATTATCATTATCTAACTTAAGCATTAAAGTGTATGTATAGCAAAACATCATCCAATATGCAAATTTACTATTTTATTTTCTTTTTTCAAGTCACGTTGTTTTCCTCTAACCTAATTTTTTTTTATTGTTGTCACATGAAGTTCAAGCTCTTTTATATGACATAAACAAATTGATTTTCTAAATTGAATATATTAATTGAAAAAAAATTCTATTTTAGCTTATTGTGTCTTATAGTGAAGATATAAATTTCCTATATATTGTTGATTATATAATAGGTAGTAATTTTAGGAATAATAATTAATTGTATCGCAAAATTTTTAAAAATTGTAAATATAGCAAAGTCTTATTGATAGTAGACCTTATAATTGATAGATTTTAATAGATTTTGCTATACTTTTAATTTTTTTAAAATGTTGTTATATATATTAATATTTTGAATCTAATTGTTATCTTCGCAACTATCCCATTTGATATAGGTATGATGATTAAATTATTTCATATAAACTTTGAGTTCCAATTAGTATTTACTTTTTAGTTAGAAATAATATTGGTTCAAAATGGTTAAACAAATGAATATGTTAACTATGTGACCCTCCATTTCTCAATGTTTAAGATTAGGTTATAATTATTATTGCTTTAGTTTGACAATTAGATGGACAACTTAGACACAACATCTCATTTCTTGAAGTTTGAACAATGTATTTTTCTTCTCATTAATCAACCCATATATTATCTTAATTATTCACATATATATATATAATACACAATACCTATCCATTTATTTGTGTTCCCAAATTGACTAGCTACCAATGAAATATTATGATCTCATCTAAATTCCGAAACAATAGAATATCAAGTCTATATGCCTTTAATTTCTAGTAATTTTTAACTTAAAATAAATACATATATATATAATATACAATTTATTGGGATTTAGATCATTTTGGAAAAAAGAATAGAAAAATGGGGTTTTGAATGGTAAGTTCTTGATTTTCTCATTTCGAATGGAAATTACTTCTTGATCTTCCCAACTATGGATTGAAATTTTAGTAAAATTTGTTTATGCCTATTTGATTCGATCAAAGAGAGAATAGATAATAGAAAATGGTTGGGGTGTCTATTTTCAAATTGTCTTTGGTTCTGTTTTCCAAAACTTATAAGTAAAGATAATAAATTAAATAGTTTAAGAAAACAAGATGTATGAAAAAGAGAACAAACAAAAGAAGAAAAAAAAGAAACTCGAGTCAAATTCTTTTTCAAAAAGGAAAAAGGTAATTAAAGTGTTGTTAGATTGGGATTGAATATTTTGGTACTTATATATATCAAACAATAATTTGCTCTGTCTTGATTGATAATTGCTAGTCAACTTATGAAAAATATTAATTTTTTTAAAAAAAAACTTTGTTAGGATTAAGTATAGGGTTTAATTTAATTATTTCCAAGTGGAAAATAAAAATATTTTAGTGTACCAATGGATGGATTAGTGTGCACAAGGGAAAGGGAATAGAGGGAATAGCACACCAACCATGTTTTCATATTTATAAGCAATTAATAAAATATTGTATGTTACTAAAAAATATAATAAAATACGATTTTACCGAGAAAAATTGCACCAATTAACACAATTTAGAATAATATATAAAATTTACAGCACAAGGAAACAATATTTGAAAAAGGGCAACTTTTGACCACCGGTTGTATGTTAATTTTTTTTAAATTCCAATTTTGCACTTTGGTTTCCTTCTCTTTGACTTTCCTTCCTCTCATGATATCAGTGATTACTTCTATCAATGACGTCATGATAGTATGTCAATACATTCAAAGTCTATCATAGCTTGAACTTTGAATTTCTAAATGATATGTATATATATAAATATTGATAGCATAACTTTAAATCAATAGTTTGTTTCAACAAAAGTTAGCGACTATATTAATTTCATTTCAAAACTATATCAACTATATCTTATATCTCGTTAAGTTTGTGATTTACAAAAGTTTAGCATTGCAATTGAATGTCAAACCAAAAGCACAAATATACAATTTATTGTCAAACAAAAATCTATCAAATGTAAAAAAAAAACATCTAATTATTACATTTTATGATATTGATCGAAGTTTGGAACATCATCATTCCACCATGGAGAATGGCTTTCAGCTTTGCTTGGAGACACTTTTTTTTAGTCTTTTTTTGGACTTTCATGCATTCTAAAATTTTTCTTGGTTGGTTTTGTTCGTCTCTTCTCAACAACAAGCTCATTCACATTTTCAGTTGTGACCTTTGTTCTATACATTTTGTACTATTTTTAAGAATCTTTTCAATAACCTAAATCATAAAATAAAAAATTACACAACATCTATCAGTAAGGTAAATAAAACTTGTATCATTTATACTATAAGTAATAAGTGATTCAAAACTATCAGTGATAAGATGCTAATCCTATCTCCTTCCTTTGTTCATTTATACTAAAAACAAACAGCCACACTGTAACTTTATAGACAAATTATCTTGATATATCAATCACAGCAGCATATTAAGGATGTCACTTCGGTGATATTGTTCTAGTGTTTAACATTGATAGATACCATTAGTAGATGGTATCGATGATATCCTTTTACTGTTATCAGCACACTTATAAAAGATATCAGTGATAGCAACTGATAGTACATTTCTCAAATCGAAGGTTAGTATGCCCTTTAGTGGCTTTCATTGATAGAAGCTATTGTTGATAGTCGTTAACAATGACGATATCAATTGATACCACTTTTCTCAAATTCAAAGTTGTCATTGATAGCATCTATCAGTGATAGAAATTCATAATAACTATCAATTGTTATAACTGAGAGTAGATATCAATGATAGCTTTCAATTTGAGAAATAAAAAAAGAAACACTCGTAATGGTGGCAAATAGAAAGTTAATTATCAATGATAGTAGCTATCAGTGATAACAAATGATAGCAACTATCATTAATATTTATTGATTGTAACTATCATTTATAGCTTTCAACATGAGAAAATCGAAAGGAAGTGTGCATGTGAAACAATCATTTCTCAAATTGAAAGTTATCATTCATTTCTCAAATTGAAAGCTATCGGTGATAGAAGCTATAAGTGATAACAATTATCAATGATAGTCACTATAACTGATAGTTACTATCAGTGATATATGCCATCAATTATAGGTTTTAATTTGAGAAGAAGAACCCAAAATGGTGGCAGCACATGGGTATTTTAGTCTTTTGATACTTTTTGGTTTATATATGCAATTATTTTATCCTTGTACAGTATATGTCGTTGTTTTAGGTTTTTTTTTTGTCATTTATGCAACTAATCCTTTTACAAAAAAGTTATAGGTTGTTTAAAGTTTGTTGATAAAAAAAATATATATTTTAAAACAAATAAATTTATTAAAAAATATAATATTAAAAATGATATAGGACTAAAAATATGCTCCTAAAGTTTGTAGGTTATGTCAATAATACCACTAAACTTTGAAAGTTTCAAACTTGCCCTTAAACTTTCACAAATTGATTAAAAAAAATAGAAAAATTGTCAAAAATAGAATATTTGACAAATTTTTTACACTTCAAATCAAGTGTAATTCATTTTGTCTTTGAGTAGTTTATTCTATGGAGTGTAAATAGTTCGTCAAATTTTCTATTTTGAAACAAAAAAAAAAACTCTAAAAAATATACTTACCATTAGATTTGGATAAAAAAAACGTTAAATTTTTGTTTTAAAAAAGGGAATTGTCTAAAATAGAAAATTTGACAGTATTTACAACATATAGCAAAAGTTTCAGATTTTATCAATAATAAACATTGATATGTTTCTATCAGTGACATTGATCGGTAATGATAAAAGTCTATCAGTTTCTATCATTGATAGAATTCAAAATTTTGCTATAGCTTGTAAAGATTTTAATTCATTTTGATGTTTTTAAAAATGCCTTAAAGTATTAAAAAATTTCAAAAATACCCTTAAATTTAGAGTATTTTTAAAAATACTCTTATTGATCCAAATTTTACGACAAATTTTTCAACATCCAAAATAAAAACCAAAATTTTAAGTTAAAACATAAAATTTCACAAAATTTCACAAAATTGCAAAATAAAATTTATCCTTAAAAAATACTAAAACGAAAATTAGTCAAATAAAAAATGAATTTGACTATTAACGCACCCTAAACTAATTTTTGAAAGTTGAAGATTATTTTCAAAGTTTACTCTGTGTTAATAGTCAAATATTTTTTTTTATTTGACTAGTTATCAATTTAGTATATGAGGAGAAAATGTTATTTTAAAATTTTGTGAGATTTTTTGAAATTTTATGTTTTAACTTAAAGTTTTTGTTTTTGTTTTGATTCGTAAGAAAATTGGTGTAAATTTTGAATTAGTGAGAGTATTTTTTAACTTTTTTTAAAAAAAAAAGTTTAAGGATATTTATGAAACTTTCCAATAGTTTCTCAAGGTACTTATTTAAATAAATTTTAACGCTTTCCATCTAAAACTTTAGGTCAGGGTATTTTTTAACCTTTTATTAAAATTTAAGAATATTTTTTTAATTTTCAAAAGTTTGCATTTTTTACCCAAAATATTCCAGTGTATGTATTATAGTTTAATTGAAAAAATAATTACAACAATGAAACCAAATAATGTTGACCATATAACAATAGAAATGAAAATGTTACGAAAATGTCTAAAAGAAAAACAATAGAAATGAAAATGCTAATACTTTGATTTTTGTTGTCTACTAGAACTTGTCTAAAATCAAAATCAAAATTTTTTTTTTTTTTAAATTGTCATATGGAAAACATTTATTGGAAACTATTTTGAGAAGGGAATCATGTAAAAATTACTCAATTAAAAATATTTCATATTTTTAGTGACCGTTATAGGTTAATTTTCATAAATATAACAAAACACCAAAATATTTATGACATGTGTAATAAAATTAAAAAGCCTACGAAGTTAGCTATTTTTTAAAAATATTTCATGTTTGTCTTTCCTTTCCATCTCTTTTCTTCTCTTCTTCTTCTGCAATTTTTCTTTTCCTTTCCATTGTCTTGTTTCTCTTCTTCTGTAATTTTTCTTTTATACTTTTTTGAAATTATGATCTTTATTTTCAGTCAATCATAAATCTTGTATTTTTTTATATTGTTATTTAGTTCAAGATCGTATACCAAATATAAAAGATTTAAAAAAAATCATTGGGATATTGGTACACGATCGTTTAGATTTAGGTAGTCAAATCTAAACAATCGAGTATAAAAGAATCTTTTAAAAAATCCTTTAGATTTAGGTAGCCAAATAATATAAATGATCGTGTAACCAAGTCTAAATGATCGTCTAGTCAAATCTAAACGATTGTGTACCAAAGAATCTCCCAAGAACACCACGAAGTCTTCCTCATTATTCTCAAGGTGAAAATCAACATAGAGTTGTAAGCTTCTGTGATTTGATTTGGTGAAAGGGTAAAACTTTTGAGAGATTTTTTTTTCTTTTGGAACAAAGAGATCGTAAAATACAATGAGATCTGTTTCTAATTTAAGTATAAGAAAAAAAATTTGGTTAATTGTTTTGAAAATTTGCGTTTTGGATAAAAGTAGGTGTTTTGAAGTAACATTTCGCGCTAAGAAGTTGGCGTTTGAATCAATCCGGGAAAAGGATTAAGAGATAAAATCTTTTCTGATTAAGTATAAGTTTTGTGATTAAGAAGTTAATTCACGGGAAGTTTTGAGAAAAGAAGAACTTGTGGTAGGACCTATAAATCTAAATGCTCACAAGAGAAAGAGTATTCGCGAGAAAATGTTAGGTAGCCAGTAAAAAGAGTTATTGTGTTAAGACCTTCGAAATCCATGTTAAGTTGTTGAAGTTATTCGCTGAATGGAGTTAGGCGAGAAGAAAGGTCTGGCGAAGAAAATGTCAAATCTAATTTGACAGTGGTTAACATGTAAGATTAAGAATTTAAGTTAACATGTAAGATTAAGAATTTAAGCATGACTGAGTTAATATTAAATTTACACGTATAGAGTTTTAAGTAGGAGCTGGTGAACTGAGAAGAGTTTAAGCATGACTAACTTAGTTTAAGGGCTCTATAAATAGAGGACTTAGTCATTAAGTAAGCACAAAAAAATTATTAAAAAAATTAAAATGCTAATATTTTTCTTTGACGAGAAGAAGAAAAACAAAGTGTTAAGTATTGTGGTTTGTTCCGCCAAAACAGAAGAAAGAGGAGGATCTTTGGTAAAGTGTGGTGAGTGTTTTCTCTCAAATGAACTTATGTTAAAAACTTTATTATGATTTCTCTTTGCTGATTTGAAAGAAGAATTCAAATGAGAAGTGTTTCAAAAGAGACTTCTATGAATAGTTTATATGTTTTCAAGCATAATTTATAATGTTAAAGGTTGATTTGATGATTATGATTTCAATACTATAAAATGGTTTTCAAATCATTAGTTGTTTCTTTGAGATAATGCTAATTTTTATGTGCACATAAAGAGTCAAGGCCACCATGGGGTGTACTGGGCTACCTGGTAATAAGAAGTCGACTTATGCGTTGAAAGGAGCGAATAAAGTTTAGCGGCTTGAGCAACAAGGACGAATATGTATGTTCTCGATGCTGTTGAAATAGTAGTCTAAACGTGAGGTAATGCGACTAAGCATAGAAAACGATTCGGGATCCTCGACGAAAAGAATAATTGACTAATGGGTGTTTATGCAAAATGAATATTATTGTGATTCGCGAGTTGATCTAACTTTATTGTAAAAATGATTACATACGTTTTCATATGTTGTGAAATGAAGTGTTTATTAATAAACTGATTTGTGTTGGAATTTATGATTTTGCGAAAAGAATTTATCAAAGGTCATTGCAAAAACGATTTCATAAAACATTTTAAAAATCTCATCTTCCAGGAACAGACGTGTAGGCCAAGTAGAGAATAAGGTTGACGGGCTTGTTTGAGAAAGCCACCAGGCATTTAAGAGTTGTTATTTATGTTTGGTCAAAGTGTTGTAATTGTATATTCTTACCAAATGCCTGTTATTAATAAAGTATACGTTTTTGTTATGTTATTTATTGTATTTGGCGTTTAAGGTTGACTACCATTGCATTTTGAGTTTTGTTGATAGTTTATAAGGAGTTAAGAATAAGTTTAGTGATCAAACCAGTTGCAAAGTTTAAGCTAAATCGCATCTTATTCACACTACTTCATGTATGTTGGTTGTCTTGTGGATTAGGGTGTGACATTGTATCTTAACCATCTTTCTTAAGAGAGATGGAGGGGAAAGTTATCAAATAACTCCCTCTCTCTCCCTTACGTGGAGTTACTCTATTAATTAAAAAACATATTCATTAAAATAAAATAAAATAAATTTAAATTTAAACCATATTATATCTCATATAATATAAACTTTATATTATATCATATATAATATAGCCAATGGTTTATATCTCTCATATGACTTATAGATCTAATATGAATCGAATCTATATTAATTTTGACCTATAGTTTATTTATGAATCTTATTCATAATAATAATATTATTATTATTATTATTATTATTTGAATTATATTCAAATATTAACTTCTCTCATAAAAACTTTATATTATAATATATCAAATACATTATATTAATTGTATCATATACAATTTATTCTCTTTAGTCAATTTAAACAATTCAAATTAAACCAAAATACATTTTATTCTCATTGATCCTTCTTGAGCTAACAAGAGAATCTTATGGACTTACAGATTGATTAACTACTAGTCATTCCACTAAAGACTAACAATTAATCTCCATTCATTAACTACTAGTCATTCCACTAAAGACTAACAATTGCACTCTTCTTACTATAGATATATTTTGTGTTCATTAGATATAACCAATCAACAGCGCAATGATCCTTCACAAATTGCTCGTAAGTATAGCTAGGCCAAAAATTACTTTGTCCCTATAGTTACATCTAACTCCTTAAGTACCACTGATTCCTCTAACAAACAATAAGTTATAGTCCCACTATAACTGAACTCCTCTCGGGCCAAAAGAGAGTGTGGCGTCACATTGTTCAAGCCTTGGAATAAACCCTTAAGAGAGCAATTTCTCTACTTACTCTATCTATAGAGAATGAGTGAATTCTTTCTTGTGTAGTTGTGTTCTCAACTCCGCAATCAAACGAATTCCCAAAATGGTAGGCATATTGAGTAGGCGACATAGATCACCCATGCAAATCAAAGGATCGCCTTCATAAGAAGGAGTTCACAACTCACTCAGGATTTAGGTCAAGTCACCTATGGTCATCCTAGTGAAATGTAGTCTCTACTAGTAATAGTGTTAATAAAAGATACTATTCATTTCATGGTTTGATCTTATACAAACTTTTTATATAGAATACTCTCGCTCTAATCTAGACATGAATGATTAGAATCAAATCATTTGTAGCACTTTAGAACAATTGTAACAACTACAAAGCAGGTTGTACGTAGTGTCACCACAACCTTATCCTTCTACTACAGAACATTTAGGTTATCTCTTAAACATAATCTACTTGTATGTCTCCACATACATGTTTAAGTTATAGAAGATAACCTTGGATATGTATATTAGTTATTCAAGGAGTTCATACGCATTCGCTATGGAAATTTCATTCCTTCAGATCGTGTATCATTTTCTACGTATACGATCGCATATCATGATTGTTTAGAAGAAGAATTACACAAAGCATTTTTTGTTAAAAAGAACTACATGATCGTATCGTTTTCTACCTCATCGTGTATCGTTTTCTACATGATCGTGTATCATGATCGTTTAGAAGAATAATTACACTCGTGTGTGGTCGGTGTTGATACTACCTACACGATCGTGTATCATTTCCTACACGATCATGTATCATTTCCTACACAATCACGTATCATGATCGTTTAAAAAGAAGAATACACGTGTGCATATGGTCGATTATAAATTGTATGTTAAATGGGGCATTTTTGGTATCTCCCATTGTGGACTTGTGAGTTTTTTCTGTTTTAAAAAATGTTCTATATAGTGTAAATAATTTGCAGGTTTGTTATATTTTTTAGAAAACACCTTTAAAAAGTATCATAGAAAATAGTAAGAAAAATTTTAAGAAAATGTATTCTAAATAAATAAAGAAAAATAGATCTGATGTGAAGCATATGAATATCGATTAACGACTCAAAAATAAAAAATTTATTATAAATACTATTAATAATAGATGCCCATTAGTGTGCTTAGTGGCCATAGTCACATGTCTTCCAATTAATCATCCAACACTCATGTCATGTGGCTATAAGATACTCATTCTTAGTGGTCATGTAATGTTGCACCCCAAAAATTATTAAGGTAATTTTTAATCTTTATTATGTTGAAATTGGGTGTAATTTGAGAATTTGTTGAAATTGTGAAAGTTGAGTATGTTGGAAGGATATTTAATTAGTTTTGAGATTTGGAAATATTGGTTTTGTTAAAGATTTGGTGATTTTTGTAAGATTTAAGGTTAATGGTGAATTGTTTCATGTATATTAGGTAGATTATGGAAGGTTTATGATAATTTTGTTTATTGGGAGAAAAAAAAATGAGAAGTTGGATTTGATGAGTTAGAGTTAATGAAGAGAGAGAAATGATGGATCATTATGGTTGAAAAGGAAAAAAACAAAAAAAGGATTTTTATTTAAAAGATATAATAGTAATAATTATTATTATCAATAATAATATTATTGCTATTAAATAAGGTCATCTCGTAAACTGTGAGTTGATTATTCATCATCATCTTCAATCTCCTTCTTCCCTTCAACCCTAGCCACCCCATTCACTGTGCATCTCCGGCAGCCGCAACCCCTACGACCGACGCAGCTCCTATCGTCGCCGACAACCTCCGCAGCACCGACGAAGTCATCGATTCCATTTCCTTCGCTCGTCTTCTTGATCGTCGAAGCCAGTCGCTTGTCGCACACGAAGTTGTCGTGTCGTTCACGTCCGACCGCCAACCGTAACGACTTCTTCGTCATCCCCCCTGCAGCGTCCCGTCGTCGCTCCGTCTAAGCCAGTCGCGTTCCAGATCCGAGTCGTCTGCACCTTCCCCATTCAAACTATTGACGTTCATCGTGAGCCATGTTGCCAAGCCGCACGCGCAAGCAAGGCGTACCCGAGCCACCCCTCCATTCGAGCCAAGTCATCCCTCTCCACTGAGCCGCGTCCGAGCCGAAGCCTCTTTCAGTCGAGCCATCTTCAAGTTTAGCCTCTTGCAACCTTTTGAGCCATTTGGGTGAGTTTGTATGGGTTTGGCACAGCCAATTAAAATATTTTTTGATCTTAGATGAAATTGTATTTGGAATAAGTTGATTTATGGTTGCTTGAAGGTTCAAGTGAAATTGGTGGAATTGGGACTGTGAATTTTCCATTTAAGGTGGTGTTGGATTCAACCTTTATCTTGGGGTAAGCTTGGATAAGTTTGGTTGCTTAATTAAACAGTAGGGGGATAGTCGACAAAATTATTAATGTTAATCTTGTTTATGTTTAGGAATTGGGAGGCTTTGACTGTCAACTAGTGAATTATTTTAGCAAACCTCTAGGTAAGAGATTTTCTCTACTGAACCCCACTTGGAAGTTGCATGTATGTTCTGTATTGAGTAGTGTTGTAACTAAGAGATGTATAATATGTCTATTTGAGACGATCTTATAAATGGTTACTTCAGTAACCATATTATGATTAAGATACAGTATTATTTATTGAGGCATGCAATGATCAAATATGTTATTTTTTAGCTATGACTAACTGAGCTAAGATGTTGATGTTATGATAAGCATGTATTGGCTATAATGTTCTGTTAGGCCTGTCTGTTAGAGTCGTACCGTATAGGGGTCCCTCGGGGTCACCACCTATGTATGCATGTGTGGCTAGTTTGAGATGTGATTCGACGGGATCACTTACAGCCCGTCTCTCCTTTAGGGTGATTCCTTCGGGTTCACCGAGAGCCCAGATGTGTCTCTACGGACCACTGGATAGTGTGCATTCGGAAGCGCAATAGTATGTGGTACCTTATTACAGGACTCTAACGAGAGGTTAACAGACACATAGTGAGACTAATATGGGTCTCTTACTGAGTATAAATTTATACTCACTCTTTTAAATGTTTAATTTTCAGGTAAGGGTAGAGGCAAGGGCAAGCTGGAGAATGATAAGAAGTGACCGTGGATCGCCATAAGGAATAGTTCAGTTTTCTTCCGCATTTATATTTCAGTAATTATATTTTTTGAGGTTTATTTCAGAACTTCAGTTCAATTATTTTAAGTGTTTTCTTCTATTTTTATGGGCCCAAACTAGCATTTTGATTAGTTATTTTAATTCTTTATTTATTTTAATTATTTAAAGTTTTTCCTCAAATTTTAAATTATTTTCTTGTATATTTAAAAATAAAAATCTATAATTATTTAAATATTAATGACCTCAACTTACTAGGAAAGTTGGGTCTTTACATGTAACTCACCTCATGCTTGTCAAATTGTCTATAAATAGTGACATTTGATAGATTTGTAAAAATACACTTACATTGGAGGATTTTCCAAATTACTTGGAGAAAGCGGAAAAATTTTGAGATTTTCCTAATTATCTTAATTTCCTAATTTTCTTATTTACTTATTTATTTATTATATTTTATTATTTTAATATTGTATTTTCTCGATTTCTATATTCCGACTGTGCCTCATTTTTACAAAAAAAATTTGTATTTTTGTATTTTATTCATAATTCAAAGAAATTTAGCATACGTGTGAACATTATGCATTTTAAAATGAAATTTGTAAAATTTATATAATTGTTGGTTTAAAATTTTAAATTAATAGAATACAAATTGGGGATGATTATGAATTTTGCCTCTACATACTAAAAATAATAAAGCTATGGAAGGGAACATGAGCACATGAAGGACTCTTTTTAATCAATTCCTTTGTTTCATAAATAATATATATAAACGTATAGTTAATAATTAATGTATTTAATAATGGTTTTTTATTCTTATAATTAATTTATATATATATATTGTCCTAATTTAAAATTCAATACAAAAATACATTGTGAATTCTTTCATCTATTACTAGTAGACCAACACATATTCATTTATTATCTTATTATATTTGTAAATATTTTCATTTGTTTTGTTTATCATTTAAAACAATAACTCTTATTTCTTTATATTTAATTTTTACTTTCTAAAATTATAAATAAACATTATATTCAATTTCTTAAACGTTTCTTAAAATTAAGATATGAAAAACAAGGTAATTAATATATACACTTTATCAAATACTCAAAAAAATAATATGAAAAAGAGAAACATGTACATCATAGACAACTCAAGCATTCAACTTTATCAAATTAATTATGACCTATTGTTTTGTATTCATTTAAAAAAAACGGACCACTCAAACAAGGAAACAAAAGTCCATCCCCAATAAAACCCATTTTCCTTGGTTGTGTTCTTTAGAGAAAGAAAAATAGGTCCATATGTCACATGAGTTGATGATATATATATACATATACCCTCTTTAATTATTAATATATGATCTAAAAGGAATATACAATTATGTGATATTATCAAAGAAGAAAGAGGCCATAATAATAATAATGTTTACAATTTGGAGTTAATAGTTCTTAACATATGTATATAAATGCAACCAACTTGCCTAATATTATCCCTTTGCATTGTCTATGCAAGATATTATTATAAGGTAATAATGTTGTTTTTATTCATTACCTTATGCTTTTAATATACTATATTATTGCCTTTTCTTTTCTTCTCTAATTAATTAACTTTATACATTAATATGCAAATTTATTGTCTTTTTTTTTTCAGCTTCTTAAAAGCCTTTTTGTCTTATAATTAACTAAAGTTTCCTTCAATCAACGCATTTTGTTTTTATTAAATTATATATATATAAGTTGAAAAAAAGGGAAATTTGAAGTTGTGATGTGCATATATTAATAATGGTATATCAAAGTCTCTGTCTTCTTTATTGTACAATGTGTAATAAACTTTAAGACAAAACTGATGGAAAATTTTAGAAGGATAGAGAAGAGAGACTTTATAACTCAAAATAAAAAAAATAATGTATCTCTTTCACTCAAAAACTTGTGAGTGTGATTGGGGGGTTGGGGAAAAAACCCCATTAAATGAATTCAATTTGAGAGAGAAAACAGATATAGACAGTGAGAGATCTTTGGCAATAAATGGGGAAGGGATTTGAGAACATTTTAGGTTGTTTTTTAATTATAAAAGGGAAAGGACAACTCAAAAATTTATGGTTTGGTTCAAAACTATAAAAATATATATATATAACATTAGAAAAAAATAAATTTCAGGGTTGGCCATCATGGAACAAATTAAGATCATTCGAACTTGTTTAAAACTAATTAAGAGGAAAAATTATTTCCACGAATCAATGAGTCATTTTTCAACATATTTCTTTATTATAAACGTTTTTAAAAGAGCTTCTAACATAGAATTGTTTCGAAAGGAAGCACACTTAATCTAGAAGTTCAATAATTAAGGTAGTTATTGGAAAAGAATGTACACATTGTCGGTATAGATAATAACTTTTATTTATTTTAAGTCTTTCTTAACCCTATGATTTTTATATACTCTCAAATGTGGTCTCATGTCATTCATATATGTACGTATATCTTTTTTTAAACTAAGGCGTTACATCGACAAACGTTAACCGGTGATTAAGTTATCTACTTTGAAAATGTAATTTGTATCTTACCTATAATAGGGATTATTTTGATTTTCATTGTTACTTTATAGATAGAAGTATATGGGAATATATTTTTCTTTTAAAGAAGAAAACAAAAGAGTAATGATAATTGATAAAAACTAGGGTTTTCTGTTTCACACTGTGGGAAAAGGTGTGGTGCATAATTTGGCCATTAATTTTATGACAATATCATATTATACATAATATATATATATATACAAACCTATTGATCTCTCTTAAATGACATTGACACCACACCTCATCTGATTTTCAGGATGAAAATAACTAAAGAGAGGACATAAGGACAAACTTATTACTTCATCCCACATGCAATGATATCCTAATTTTCTATTTATTTTATTTAAATTCTCTCTCCTCTGTGCTAATGGGTGATCAATCTGTTTTTTAGTATGAAATGATTAATCAAATATTTATATGAAAAGAAGAAGTGGGAACCCCACTTTGTTTATATATTGTTCATAAATTTCTTCCCCAAAGTAAGAGGCAATGGGAGTGCCCCACATTTTGTAGGTCATCTATGCCCTTAAATCCTTGAGGAACCCTTTAATTAGTCCTTATTGGAAAAAAGTTGCTTTCTCTTCACTTTGGCAGAGATATTCCCATGTGGAAGTTTGGTGGGAAAGATGGGAGTGGACAAAATCTACCTTATAATAAAAGTATGGGTATCATTTAATTTTTTTTAAAAAGAATCAACCCTTATTATTATTATATTGTTTATCACAAAAAAACATGTTACTTTTTTCCCCTCTCTCTCTCCAAAAATATATCAAATAAGAAAGAAAGAAAAGAAAACCCTAAAACAAAGGGCTTTGGACCCCTACAAGTTGCACCTTGGCTTTAGGACAAAAATTTATTATTTCCCATCACCTTGAAAGTGTCCCATGTTTGCTTCTTAACACACATTTTCTCTTCCTCCTTCATCACATCTAGGGTCCCATTCCACATCATTCTCTAAGTTTTGTGGACCTATTCTTACTTTAATAGATTGTGGATTTAACAGAGATATGGTCGATGAGATGTAGAGACAAGTCATTATTTCTTTTAACCGTTTGTGTATATATATATATATATCTAATCGTCATTTTTTTTTAACTCTTTTTAAGAATTTATGATTGTGTCTCTCTTAAGTTATGAAATGGAAAATTGATATTTGGTTAAATGGTAAAGCTCTGTATTTAATTTAAAAATGAGATGAAATTAGGGAAAATGCACTTAATTGTACTATACAATATAATATAATTAATGTGGGTCCGTTGGAATAATTGTGTAAAAGAGATTGAAAGATATTATTTCTTTAAGACATGGAGAGGGAGTACTATTTACTTTAGGAAAATTAATGTTCATTTTGTGGAAAAGAAACAAAAATGAAACCAAAGATGAAAGGGAATTTTGTGCAAAAAAGTGTATAAAAGTATGCATAATTGCACATGCCAACCTTATTAAAAACCTCAAACTTAATTAAACTAAGGTTAGTGCCTAGCTATCTACTTTCTTTTCTAAATATAAAGAGGTTTTTTTAATTAAAAAACTTTAAAAGAAAAAAAAAAGGATAAGAAACTTGAACCCATCATTGGGTGGAATTTTGGAAGTTGATTGCAACCTCAAAGCTAAGTTTAGTGCATACCTAACTCATACCATAGGGTTCAATAATTATATCTCACTCAATTGCCAATTTGTAATTAAATTATGTATATAAATATAAACAAATTAAACCAATATTAGTTCACCATCCAATATGGATGACATTTATGCCATAGCTTTCTATGAGAGAGAGAAGGGGATTATATTCTACTCCAAATATTGGGTTAGTGGTCACCCCAATGATATATCTATTACAAAATATTTGACCTTTTTATACCTTTAAGGATAGGATTATTTGAGGAAGATCTAGTTGGAAGGCCCTTTTTGTTTGCTATATACTAAAGATATATGTAAAATATGTGAAAATAACCCTACATAAGTATCAATATTTTTTAAAATATATAATACAATAGATGAGTTTAAATATGTAAGTAAATTAAAAGTTTGAGTCTAAAATAAATATTATCCCATACTAGTTGGGAGAATTTTAGAAAAAGTCTAATAATATTCTTACCCAAGGATTTGAAAATGCAAGAAATCCTAAGTAAATAAATGAGGGTAATTTCAAATATAAACAATTAGGTCTAAAATATTATTAGTAGATTTAGTACACACATTGTAAATGATTTAATACAAGTTTATTATTACTAGTAGGAGTTTGTAGTAATAAAGTCCATCACTAGTAGATAATTTTGCTCTATTCACAATTTTTCTAAATATTATTATACACTTCACCTTTTGTAGTATATCACATTTAAATTTCGGTATAAAAATTATTAATACGGTTAAATAAAGAAGATAACTTGTGATTTGACGTGTGACAAAGAAGTCTTGAAATTAATTGTTGAATTTATCCTAACTAAACTAATATAAGTACATAGATATATATTATCTTTTAAAAGGTTCGGAGTTTAATGACTTGGAAAAAAAAAAAGGGATAATATATTCTCTTTCTTTATATTTTCTTGTTTCTTCAATATTTCTTGGGAAAGGGAAGTATTTGAACATGCAAGTTTAAGGGAAAAGGACAGCACTATGAGGAGACTTGATAATCAATAAATGCATACTTAAAAAGTGGGGAAATTTGATTGAATCTTTAACCAAATTACAATGTTCTTATGACTTATAAAATGATAATGAAACACCACTTTTGTTAGATAATATTATTCCATTCAATAATGCATCACCCTTTTTGCATAAGTATTCAATATGCTATTTCTTCCCCCTTACAATAATTGCTACACCCAACATGAAATAGCAACAAATCTTGATTGTGATTTTTACTTACCTCTCTCCCCCTTTATTTTATTACAATCTTCTTTTCAATTTTCAAAACATATTTCGAATATTTGACTTGTTTTCTTTTTATTGTTTTGTTTATTTTTCACCTAGTTTTATTTTTTATTTTTAAAAATTGTGCTTTTTTTTCTCATTTTTCTTCAATTAGGGTTTTCATTTTTCTTAGGTAAACCATTTAAATTTTAAGTCGTAATTCCAAAAAAAAAAAGTGGTCAAAAACTTTTTTTTTTCCAAAACTTGATTTGATTTTTTTTTAAATACTCATAAAATTTTTAAAAAAAAAAAAAAAAAGAACCAAGAGATGGAATTAATTAATGTGTACAAGCTTATTAATATTTAAAAATTAAGTAATCACTTTGACAAATCAAGTTATAAATGGTGTAATCCAATCCAACCGTTTTTAGTGTACATATTCATAATTATTGTACAAAGTCTAAATGTTTGTTCTGAACTATCCCTTTTCTTGACTTCACTTCCCTTTATTTGAAAGACTTGATTTTTTTTATTGGAAAAAGAGCATATAATTATAATTTCAATTCAAAACCGTGTGGGCTAAGTTCTTCACATTTGCTTCATTGTTTTTCCAACTTTCATACATTATTATTCTTTATTGGGAGTTTGTTGAATTCATTCAAAGTGGGAGATTGGTCAAATATATTCATTACACTGTGGAAGATTTGTTTTTGAGATTCCTAAAATGATAAGTCTATTGGTGTGACCTTTACTACCACACCTTCAAACTCAATGCCCTTCTTAAATTTATTTATAGATTTATGGTGAATTTGAATTTGAATTTGACAAACATAAGTCAACCATTGGGAAAAGACCTAGAAAAAAAGTAAGTGTAAGATGAAGTAGGCTTGGATTCAAATAGATTGATCGAAACCGTTGATCAAGTAAAGATGATGAGGAAAATTCATAATGTTTGTACCATAAGCATTGAGGTCAAAGGTTTGATAATATAAGATTCTCTATCTCCAATTTTTACGCCTTATATTTATTGTTAAGAAAATGCTAAATTATTAAAAAAAAAAAAAAAAAAAAAAAAAAGAATCTCTTAAACTTTATACTTTAAAAATGTCCTTAAAAATTGACAAATTTAAAAAATACTTTTAACCTTTCAAAAAGAGTTAGAAATGTCTTTATATTATTAATTTTGGATAGAAAACGATAATATATTGTTTAAAAAGACTCATGAAGTTTCAAAAGTTTCAAAAAATTTCAAAAATTTTAAAAAATAATCTTATAATTAGTATACAAACAATTGGTTAACATGTTAACAAGTTAAAAAAAAAAAAAAGTTTAAACAATTGGTTCCATCAGTGTCTTAGTTGTAAAAAAAATGTTAAAAAAGTTCTCTTTCTGCTGCTATTGTTTCATGTTTAACTGTTGGCCTTTTGCGTGTGTGTGTGTGTGTATCTTAATTGAAGAACCAAAATAAAAGGAAATTTCTCAACAAATTATTCCAAACGTAGTGCTACTATGTTTGACGTAATAGTGCACTTGTGATTTCTAGTATTGCCCAATAATTACATATATTTCAGCCATATGCTTACACTTGAAAACTTCTTCATGGAAAAGAAAGATTCTTATTTAAGATTTTGATTTTGATATTTCCTTTGAAAAACTCACGATCTTTATTTTTCAGTTATACAAAATGAACAATATCTTTCGATATGACACCAGCTGATAACGCAGACCATTCCACCTTCTAAATCTATTCTGTTCATTTCACTCCTACTTCCAATTAATACTGAACTTTTGTATAAATCATATGAAGATTCTGGAAAGTAAATCCATCAAACTGATTACCCTTCTTTTTTAGAACAATAAGATCGAAAAACCAAAAACAATCTACATGAATGCATCACAAAGACACCAATAGCCTAAAGTTGCAAACTACTCATACTAACTAAGGAGTACGAAGAACGAAAGATTCCTCTAAAACTGTTTGCACGAGGTAGTACACCAGTAGATACATTTTAACTGCGATGAACATGAGAAAGGTCAAGCCTGAGCCTTTTCAATAAAGAAAGAGATAACAAAAACGTCAGACTGGTGCTTCATTCAACAGATGAACCACCTTCAAATTCAATCAAAAAGTTGGAAAAATAGACTGAAATACTCTCCAAGTCAGAACAGTGGTTATCCCAAAACTAATTCCGAACAATGATAAATACTACCAAGTCATTGCAAACAAAGACCACCTCCTTCACACAAATCTTAAATGCACACTTCCCAATTCCCATTCAGCATACCATTTCTGACAAGTGTGCTAGAGAATTCAAACCAAACCATAGACCTGTTAGTAAGAGAAATCCTTTTAGAGCATACACAGACACCTTTTACATTCTCCTCACCATAAACCTCAAATGGCTATTACACCCAAAACACCCGTTTATACACAGAAACGAGAGTATATAAGAAAGTAATGAAAAACACATAAAGCAGAATGGCACATTTTTATCTTCAATTCAGAAAATCCAATCCTCATGTTTTCTTCTGACAAAGAAAAAGGTAACGAATATTATAGGTTATCATCATTCACTCGTAAATTTAGCTTTTAACAAAACAGATAATCTGCACTTTGTTGAAAGTTTACTACATACATAACCAAATCATGTATATTACTTATCTCTCTCAAAATATCATCATGCCAAAAGATTTCAGTGTGAGGGTTCCTCCTTGAGAAAGTGTTCATTTTCCACCACAGTTAAACCCACGGCAAACTGAAAGGACTATGATAAGGATCAACGCTATCAAAATCCCCAAAACAATCAACTTGATCTTCATATTTTGTAGCCACATTTTCCTTCGGATTTTTGTTCCACTAGTCTTGAAGTCTTGTGCCTGTACAGCAAACCAAAAAAAACACCGTAGTTGAGAATATAAAGAATGCATTGATTGTCCTTTGTTCTTTGTGATTATAAGAGTTTGTAAAGACGGTACCTCGAGGACTTCTAATGGGGGATTGGTTTATGAAGGAAACTCAGGAAAACATTCCTTACTTGAACCATATTCTCAATTAATTTACATGCTCACATAAAAAACTGAAATATAAATTCCACAACTGTAATATTTGTTACCTTTTTCTTTGTTAATTTACATGATAGTATGCATAGTATGCACCTACGTATCTAGCCACTGTATCCACTTAACTTAATAAAGATAGTTCAGACCGAAAAGAAATAATGTAATTAAGGTTTCATCCTCAGCTTAGGAACCATCTGGCTATAACTTCTCAAACTTTCCAACAAATTAACTCGTCAATGAAATTTGTCACACTTCTGCTAAGTTGCACATGCACAAATTGAATGTTTAACACTGTATTTGCAACTACAATCCAAAATTATGGCCGAGTTCAAATTTGGGGCACTGTTCAACCAATTAAAATGCTTTTGTTTCCAATCAAGAACAACGTTCGTGCATAAATATTGAAATCCAAAGTATCATGTCATTCATGCACATATTCACACGTTTACCAGGGTCATGGAAAAGCGATGACACAAACCTGGTTATGAAGGTTTTCTGTCTTATCCACCAGAAGTTCTATCTTCTCTCCTCTATCAAGAACCTGCATCAATAAGGATGAGTGAATAAGAACAAGGGGAATGCTATTTGTGATAATATTACGTCTCATTTGCATATTCATTTACAACATATACTCTCCAACTTCCCCCC
>CM046894.1:6304412-6346380 GCA_025688845.1 Cucumis hystrix | reverse complement strand
TAAGAAATTAAAGTAGCAAGAATAGCAGAAAAATCAAAAGGAAATCAGATTATGCCTCAAGAGATAGGTTTCAAAGGTGCAAATGTGTGCCAACCATGACATTTTATCATTGCAACCACTATGACATACACATACCATCTTTGTTTTTACAGGGGACTAAGACTTCCATTAGCATAAAGTCTAAAATACAGAAGATGAGGGATACTGGTTTCTTGTTGGATTGATCATTGGTTGATTCAAATGCAAATGCTCATTGGTTGGAAGCTAAAACCCTTCCGAGGTTGTTTGTTTTTCGGAAATATAGATAATCTGAATCTTATGTGTCCGGAATTATCAATCTCCACCACCAGTGTGCCCCTTTGCTCGAAAGACAGTGAGCTCCTAATACACATTCATTTTCTGTCCCTTCTCATCTAATTGCTGGTTTAGCATATTTTCTATGCTCAAAACAGCTTGGGTCTTTGATGGTTCGTTAAGCACCAATGTGTTCCAATTATCGAGAAACATTTTCTAATTTGGATTAATTTGATAAAGCGCTCCTAGCAGAGATTTAGTTTGAGCGTAACCAACACATCTTCCATGATAAAGAAAGGGCCTGGGTTGACATTGTAGACAATTCTAAAAGAAACGCTTCAGCTTGGTGTTCTTCAAATGCAGAATTCAAAGATTACTCCATACATGACATCTGCCTCAATTGGACTGCCTTCATATGAAGAGATTAAATGCAGTTTCCCCTGATTGCTAGTTCAGAATTTGTGCTTTTGTAGTTTTGACGGGCTTTAATTTGTATTTCTACTGTTGAGTTTTTACTTTTCAGCTTTGCTTCTGTCTACCGTAGGAAGCTTCTATCGTTATTTAGGTATTATCTTGGTCTCGTGAAGACCTTAGTATTGTTCTTGTATTTTGGATATGACGAGGGTGAAGCTAAGGGGGTGTCAACCTAGCTGAGATATTCGGGTGCACCTACTGATCCTCTCTCTCTCCCCCCATTTCTAGGCTTCTATATTACTCTCAATGTATAACTCTATTGTACTTTAAGTTTATTAATAATATTGAAGCTTGTCTCCTTTTCAAAAAAAAATCAATCTCTAGCATCTTTAGATTACCTATTTGTTTTGTAGGAGTATTTTTGTAAATATATGAAAATATTTTAATTAGTGTGTTTGTTTCATAGGATTTCTACTTAGAAATATCTCAAATTTACATAATATTCCAAGAATGACCTTTAGGACTATTTAATAATTTATAATTAATTTGATATAATTTGAACTTATAATATTTGTTTTTATCAATTTGAATTTCCCTTTTTAAAGTAATACAATATATGTTATTTTTTCCAACAAAATAATATATCATGATTTAAGATTTTTTATAAAATAAATATTAATTTAAATTTAAAATTGAATATCTAGTTAATTATATAATGCAAATGAAGATTAGTGTATGGGTCCACTAAGCTATTTTCAAAAATAGTAAAAAATCACGGTCTATCTATGAAGAACTACAAAAATAGAACACGGATAGAATAGTCTATCTTGGACTATCATGGTTTACATAGGTAGATTGTGATATTTTGACATATTTGTAAATATTTTCAAAAATTCTGTTATTTAAAATAACTTTCCTATATAAGTGTGTACAATAAAAAAATAAAAAGGACAAAAAAGTAAAATGGAGATGTTGGGAATCTAGAAACCCATGTTTCAGAGGGCACCCAAAACTCTCTAAATACCCTCCGTCCAAACATCCTAGAATGCCCGAGAATATCCAAATGCCGGAACATCTTACAACAGTCCCTTAAGGGTTTGTGTCTCAGAGCATTTCTTTGGGGCTGCTAGTTAGAGAGATATACAAGTGGATTTAAGACAAGTTGTCTGACTTGAATACATTTTGTGCCAACGTACAGCTTAATACTTCTTGGTAGTATCAAAGCAACAAAAGGTTCTTTTGTAATTATCCATTGATCATCAACAATTGAGGAATGCTTTGTAACTAGTTTCCTTTAGGACGGGATGTCCATCCCCTGCCCCCCCCCCCCCCCCCCCCCCAAGGGGTATTTTCTTTCTCATTTTAATTCATCCAAGTTCACACACACACACATATAACGGGGAAAATGAATCACCCTAAGCTAAAGAAAAATTAAAAGATCCCAACTTGCATGAACCAAGGAGAGATCATAATTAAATAATGAGTAAAATAAACTTTTGGTCCCTAGGTTTCAAACATAGTTTTAATTTGGTCAAAGTAATCAAAGCTAACACTCTTCATTCTTGAGATTTCAGTTTAGCTTTTATTTGGTGCAGAAGGTTTTGAGTGAAATATCTGGTCCCCAAATTTTAAACTTTTGTTCCTAGGTTTTGAACATAGTCTTAAATTGGTTGAGTTATCAAAACTAGTACTTTTGATTCCCAAAAATGGCGCATTTGGTCTCCAAGTTTTAAATTTGATTTCTAATTGGTCTCTAGAGTTTGGAATTAATTTATAATTGGTTCCCATGTAAAAAATAAAATAAATTTCCAACTCATTTAAACAAATATGTAGTTACTTTGAAATCATGAGTAATTTACTATCACATGATCAACTAGTTGTCGCCTCTACTTAGGAAGCATTTACAAGCTCATTTCAAACTTAAAGGACCAATTAAAACCAAATAACCTAGGAGACCAGACACAGTAGACACGGTACTTTTGAGTTTTGGATGACCAAATAGAAACTAGATCCAAATTTCAAGGACCAAAGCTATTAGTTCTAAAACCCAGGGATGAAACTGAAACTAAGCTCAAATCCAAGGACTAAAAGGTAAATTTTACCATTAAATAATTCTTGAACTTTAGGCACCACAACCTGGAAAACCTTGATCTACCAATATGCAAAGAGCATCAACGGTAAAGAGAATCTTGGAAGATCCTTTAATCTTTATCAAAGCATAATCTCCACAAAAAGAGTCCCAAAGAACCATAAAATACCAAACATAGGAAACACCAATTACTGCCAGTAAAATAACAGTGGGGGAAAGAGGTGACTTTTGTCTTCATAAGCATGGTTACACATGATACACCAATTGAAAGCTAAATGAGAACTGCCTTTGGGGAAAAAGCAAAGAGCAACAACATTTTTCATAAAAATTTTAATTTAAAAATTAAAAAGAAAAAAATTTAAGTTTAAAAAAAGTTAATTCGAAAAACAAACAAGCAAACTTTGCAGAATAGCTTCCAGAACCATCAAGTTTCCTAATCCTGTCATTGGGAGATTGGCCAAGGATAATTTCATGTAGACAACTGGAGAGTCATCCCGTTTGAGAAACACTGTCATTTAGTTGCCTTGCCTCCTAAAGGAAAGGTTCATTCCTACTGTTCCTCAAAACAACTGATCACCATACTCAAATGAGTCTGTTAAATGATACAGTCGAGGGAAATTGCTCAATAAAGGTCTCTCATCAAAGATAAACAAACTTTGGATGAGAATTCGGTCTCTCCTTTCAAACTTTAATCCATGCCATCACTAAGCAATGTCACAGCATCTGGAAGTACGCTGAAACTTTAATCCATGCTATCACTAAGCAAAGTGCTTGTTGATTATCATTCTGTAAAGAGCTTCTGGTTCGTTTGAATAAAACCAACTCCATGTTGCACAAGCAAAAACTCTCTTTTAAACGCTTCTAGTACCAAGGCCTCACCCAATCAGCAGCTATAACCTTCCAATTGTCGAGATTACAATCTCCTTAGTTCCTACCACCCCTCTTCCACAAGAAATTCCTAGTCTTTTTCTCAAACAAAACTACTACTTTTTTTTATTCAACAAAACTACTACCTTAAAGCGTAGAGGAAATTTTGAAAAAGGAGGGTAAGCAGGGATGCCAGAACAAATGGTGTTAGCATCAAAGAGGGCCCTCCCCACAAGAAACTAGAAAATGATGGCCTTCCAATTGTTGAAAATCATAAAACGGCTATAATTACAAAAGACTTCTAAACTTAAAAAATATAAATAATAAATAATAAATAAATAAAATAAAAAGATTTTGTCCAGAAGGCACTTCAAGATAAAAGGTCGCGATCTCTGGCATGTTCCTTTACATGAGTCATCTTTTTTCTTAAGAAAAAAACTTTCATTGAGAAAAAATGAAAGAATACAGGACCTACAGAAAAAACTCAGCCCAACAAAACAACTCAACTAAAAGGAGTTCCAACTAAGTAGAATGATACCAATGGAATAGTTACAAAAGGTCTTCAAAATTGAAGCCGAAAGCGAAACATGAAATCTAACAAGGGACTAACATTGTCTCAATAACTAAGAGATCATGGGCTCAATCAATGGTGGCCACCTACCTAGGAATCAATTTCCTACGAGTTACTTTGACACCCATGTTGTAGGGTCAAATGGGTTGTCCCGTGAGATTAGATTGTCCAGACACTCACGGATATCAAAACAAAAATCTAACAAGGGACCAAACCTCACAATAATCTTTTTACTCCCCCTAAACACCCGATCATTCCTCTCCCCCAAACATCCCAGATTACAGCACACATTACATGAGTCATTGATATTAACACCGATTATGACAGATCTAAGCCAGTTAAATTTCAAGCTGAAAAATGATTTCAAAAGGACAAATCACTTACGAAAGATTGTTGAGCATGTGGGTCCTTGCATTACAAGAGAAGTAGAATGGATATTTTCATTAGCAAATAGCAAGTGAGGAATATGAGAACATTTTCATTAGCAAATTGCAATTGAGTAGTGGAGGACATTTTGATTAACAAATTGCAAGTGATTAGTGCGCACCATATCCTTGCTAGCCATCAAACCTTCAAAATTATCAATCTGCACGCTGTTATTAGAAGTAGTTTCTAGTTTACTCTAAGTTGTTAATAAGAGTAGTTAGTTTGTTTTAAATCAGTTGTATTGGTTAACTCTCTGATCATCCTTACAAATACATCTGTAAAGCTGTGATTAATTTAATGAGAAATATCTCTCTTTCTCAACTCTTATTTCATGGTATCGAGCCAAAAAGATTAACATCTGCTAAACGATCCTTCCTTGCTTCTTCAATCTTTCTTGTTTGAGACCACCATGACTGATCCTGATCCTACATGAGATGCTGCAAGTTCTCCAATCTTTCTTCTATCACACACGGATTCAAAATTGAAGGGTACGAATTCAAGGTCAGATCCATTAACACTTTTTATCAAAAGAGTTGGTCGAATATTGAGTCTGTCCTCTTGAATTTTTTGTCACTTGAATCCATTTCGACAAAATAGGATATTTGGAGGAAGGGTCGGTTCAAGACCTACAACGAGTATCGATACGTGGAGGTGTCAAGCATGTACATTTGAAAATTTTGGTTTATTAATGTAACACCCTAGGTCCAGGATTCAAAATTCAGATTTGGTAACTGATGGCTCCGACACTCCCATGCATCCCCTGCTATTTGACGTCATTCTTACTTGTCTTGAAGCTTTCTAAGAGTGATCTACTATCCCCACAAACCAACACAGGTTCTTTCAGCATGATTTGTCCTCACTCACATGCATCCTAAGAAAATTCCAAGGAGGTCACCCAACATAAGATTGCTCCAAGCTAAGTATGCTTAACTTTCACTAGTTACTTTTAATTCTTTTTTAACTATATTTTTATGTCCTCAGGATCCCTCTCATTCAGATGTGGTCTCAGTTCATTCATGTCCCTCTCCTAACAGGATGCGTTACAATTAAGCATATGCAAAATGTGTGGGACAGATCAACAAGATATGGTGTTGCCTTCTAATCAATTATCAAGTCATTTCAATTTAACTTGAGAGTAAGTGTGTTGTCGAAGGCTAGAAAGATTTAGTTGATGATAGTAGAGATTATTCTTTTTCTCACACCACCAAATATTTGCTTTTGATATTCGTAAGTGTTTGGATCAGCTTAGACATACCTCAAACAATCTCACAGAACAACCCGTTTAACCCAACAACATTTCGGTGTCAAGAAAACTTGTAGAAAATTAATTCCTAGGCAGGTGGTCACCATGAATTAAACTCATGACCTCTTAGTCATTTATTGAGACTTTGTCTCCTATTTTACCACTAGGCCAACCCATGATGGTTAGGTGAGTTGTCAATATCCTTCTTGATAAATCTCGTAAGCATTCAAACAAAAGTTGCTCATGATTCTGGGTTTCAGATGGATGTTGAAAGACATAAAAACTGTTCAGTTCTTTAAGAAATAGTACGACCTTCGACAAAACAAGAGAAGTTACCAATCCCTCTCTCTTGACAAAATACCAAAAACCTAAACCTTGTTTAATACCCCACTGGTGCATTTTGTCTTATCACCTATGTCAAAAGTAAAGTGAAAATGAAAAGCATTTATTCTTAAACTACTACTTCTGTAGCTATATTTGTTGATCTACTCTCAACATCTTTTATTTTTTATGGTGTAAAGTCCGTTTGTTTGACTACTTTCAGGACAAAGCTGAAGTCCTTATTCAAGCCCAATGAAGGGCCTTTTCATTGTTTTCAATCACTATAACCTGTCTGAGGATATTTTTACCTTCACACAATTGCCTCCCTGTACAGACCTCTCTTTCTAACCCAATCGTGTGTTAAAGAGTAATTGGAAACTACTAAGGTTCCGTTCCAATCATAATAAATGAGGTTTCTTTCATTTTGTTAGTTTTTTTTTTTTTTTTTTTTTTGAAACGGAGACAAGCTTTTCTTTCATTTTGTTAGTTCAGTCACTATCTACAAATCCAAACTATTGATATATGATAATTGCAACTTAATTTAACGTTTTGTACATTTACAATAAAAGACCAAGTTCCATTCAAAAGATGAAAGAAGCAACTACCAAGTACAGACCCATCAAACAAGAACCCTATCAAATTAGGGGAAACAACCACAACACATTTACAAGAATGGCTGCCAACTTCTGATAACCATTTTGTACATGTCACTAATGAAATTCAGTTTCTTTTATTATTTGAATTTGAAAAAATATACATAGATCAAGTGATCAACATTCAAGTCAAGACATTTCCATGCCATTGAGATCATCATGAGCAAACCAACAACGAGTAGATTCAAACAAACAAATAATGAACTTCTAGGTAATTTTAGTTTTGAATGTTAAAGACAACTACAATGTATAAAAATAGACATCCATTAAAGACTAATGTGACGGCTGAACAAAATTAAAGTTTGGAAATAGCTACTAGTAGTCAAGTACAGCTTTTATGACACCAGCTTATCAACATTGAACTATGCTTGGCATTATGAGCAGCACAAGCATCATCATCATTTTTTTACACTCTTTTGCTACAAAAGTTAGCATAAATTGACATTTTAACAAAATAAATAAATAAACCAAGACATCTGCTTTCAGCAAGCCAAAGGTAATTCAAACATAAATTTCAAGCAGAAACAGTGTGCACATGGGCTAGAATGTGTTAAAAGCTATAAAAATAAGGATAGAAAAGAGTTCCATTCTATTTGAAGAGAAATAGGTGCAAGATGAGGCTAGATAAAGAAGCCCCATCGCTGGTACTTTTTTATATGTTGAATAGATCTAGAGAAAGCTTCCATGAATGCACAAGACAAAATTGAATGCTTACCTTTTCAATATTTTCCATCATAACACCTTTCACTTCTGAAACCTGAGCTTTCACCTTAGCAAGCTTGCTGACCTCTTCAGGATGATCAACACAGTACTGCATATGTTCCTTCAATTTTGACCTGTGTATAAAATTATAGTTAAGTCAAACAATAATGAAGACTCCATACACCAATCACAGCAAGTACTTTAATCAAATACCCAAATTCCTTGTTAAGACTATTGGCAGGAGCCGTGGAAGCCCTTCCCCCTGCATATTTCGACACAAAATCATCCTTAATACGCTCCAAAAATGCAATAGGCACTTGTCTTCCTGCTGATTCAGTAGCAACTACACAGTATGCTGCAATTTTCAAAGACAAGAGAAAAGGCAAGGATGACTTTTTGGTTAAAGTTCAGTAATTAATGAAATACTACACCACAGTACAGCCAAATCTTTCACCTGGAATAACAGAAAAGGGAGAGAAACCTTATTTTTCAAGGACTCAAAGTAAAGAGTGAGAAGAAAAAGAAATTTTCCAGCAAGGTTTTAGCATTCAGCCACAAGGAAAGTCGTTCTCAAAGACAAACCACAATTTTAATCAATAACATAACAAGGCATATTAAGGGGGGGAAAAAACAAAAAAAGAAAAACACCCTGCTGAGGAGAATAAGAGACAATTTATCAGAAGTACAAGCCTAGCGGAAATGTTAAAGAGGGGCTGCAGCATTCACAAACTACCCAACAATGGCAATATATTGTTTCCATTTAAATGGTTGACACTGGGTATTTTTCATTGTCAACTATATGAATGGAAACAAGACTGAATTTGAGTCGTCCAAGTTGAAACCAATAATTCCAAGTGTGATCATCCTATCCAGGTCAGATCATTTTAAAGAGAAGCCGAGTGACTCATTTATAGGTTTGCTTGATAGGTATCTTATCTTTGTTCCATCACATGTTGAGTATTGAGCTCAGCTTAGTTTTAGAATCAAGTTATAAGCACAGCACAGTTTCTTCATGCCACTTGGAGGGGGTTTTTTACCTCTTTTCTTCAATAAGAGACTATTTCATTGATTGAATGAAATACAAAGGTGCACAAATAGGCCCTATAAAAGGGAATACAAAAGATGTTTCCAACTGGAAATGAGAAAAAAGTAACTGTGGCTCTTGATAGCCTGTATATCTTTACACCAAAAGAAAGTATTAAAATAATACAGATTCTAAAACACCCATTGAACATTTGGCTTTGTCTTGGAATAATCTTGCATTTCTATCGTTCCAAACCTTCCACAAAATCACTGAAACAATATTTTTTCCCAAATACGTTCTTGGTTGACCTTGAAAGGGTGGTCAATAAGCAGCATTTTAAGCCAACTGTGAGTGCCATTGGATGGCACCATGGACCAATTGGAGGGTTTTATTAAAACTTTGACACCAGTTCTGTCACTTATTCATTTCTTAAACTAAATATATAGTTCGTCTATAATTTACATGTTTTTTTCTTTATAAAATCCTCTTTTATTAACAAATGTACATATCATTTTTCAATTTAATCCCTATCTCACATTTTAAAGTTTCAACTGTATCCTTTGCATTAAGTTTTTTAAATCAATTATTTACTGTAAATAGACATGAAAATATGATTATGTGAAATCTTCTTGTGAGAGATTATTGAGAACTTTAAATTTTGTATCTTTTAAATGTGTGGGTCAATATGTTAGCATAGTAATCTCCCTATTGGTTCCATTTTCTCCTTCTACAACAAATAGCAAGTTAGGAAAATGATTACCAATTAAATCAAGAGAAGCAAGTCATCTTCAAACTTATGTGTGGGCATCTCCATATCATTAACTTGAACAATAGGATTTTTCCATTTCAATTACTAAATTGGACTTAAGTATCATTGCTTCGCTAACTAATTTTACTGCCAATGGCATGAAATACTTGGTTGAGAAAACTTACCAGATGAAGAGTGAAACTGAAACTTAAAAAATATATTGATAGTAATTAAATTAATAGTAACAAATTATGAAGAAGAAGAAGACGAAGAAAGATAATGTTTGGACCAGAGATTTAATAAAAATTATTCTAGACAAACTAGGCTATATTTCAGAACTACATCCTATGAACTAAGCTTTAGGAATCGCTAGATCGAAACAAATAAGCTAAGCATTTTAAACCTTGATGGCTCAACATAGAAATAACAATAATTCTTAGAGTTGAACTCCGTTGACAAAATAAGAATAATGATAATAATAAAAATATTTTCATCTTCGAGCAAATAGTGCCCATCTTTAGGATCGTCTATTCTATATAGTGACCTAATAGGGAACAAAGGAAAGCGAAGTCCATAATTAGGACGGTAAAGAATAATGAAATCATATATGCTATAAATAAACCTCGAGTCTATCTTTTCCTATTACGTAATTTTTCAAAAAAAAAAAAAATCAAAGAATTTTCATATTAACTTCCAATGGTAATAAATTAAATATAAGAGATAGAAAAACGATGTAAAAAGAAAAGGAAGCTTGAACAATTAAACTTGCATAAATTCCCCAGTTTCTCGGCATCCAAACAAAAGGTTTGAACAGGGTTTATTAACGGATCGGGATTCTTCAAAATCACTCAATCAAAAACTTCCTTACTAGGCATCATCTCTCAACACATCACATCAAGAAACAAAACGCGATTGCAAAAAGAAAAAAAAAAACAAAATTGAAGAAAGAAGAAAAAAGGGGGAAAAGGGGGAAAAGGGTAGGACTTACTGTAACCGTTGTCAACGAGATAATTGAAGGTGTGGCCATCGCAATTGTAGGTGAATTTGTTATTGGCAGTAGGCAATTTCTGGAGGCATTGAAAAGCAATAGAATTGAAATTGCCACTGTACTCGGTGTATTCAGCGAGAATGACGGTTCCACGAGCAACAAAAGCGTAGATCAAAGACTTCTGCGCCATGTAAAAGAATGAAGCAGAAATCTAGGGCTTGGAGTGAGTGAGTGAGTGAATGAATGAATGAAAGTGAAATGAAAAGGGAAAGTGGGTGGTGAGGGTTTGAGAGAGGAAACCCAGATGGGGAAATTGGAAATCCCTATTCTGTCTGGGCTTCAAATTTGGGGATGTAAAAAAGCAAAGAAATGAGGAAAGAGGAAATGGAGAGGTTTTATTTATGGAGGTTGAAAAAGCAAAAGAAGAGAGAGAGAGAGAGAGTAGGGAAGAAGAAATGGAATATAATTATCAGAGAGAGTTGGAACTGTTGAAAGGTTTGAAAAAGTGACTCACCAACAAATTGTTAAGGACAATCCTCTCTCTCTCTCCAATTCACTCACTCCAACCACTTTTTTTTTTTACTTACTTTTAATTATAATCCCAAATTTTCAAATCCTTCTATCCCACTTTAGAAGATTTTTGTTTGAGTGAATGAATCTAAATTTATATGTGGAGTAAACGAAGAAAATGAGTATTCTTCTCGAGTTTTTGAGAAGTTTAGTTTCAAATTTTGTAAGTTTTTTGTTAAAATCATGGACGAAGAGTTTATAATTGTTTAAGTGAATAGATCTAAACATATACATTAAGTATGTAATTTTTATGTACTATTATTATTGAATAATTAGCTTGATTTTTATAATGGTAAATAGATGGATAAATAGACACCTACAACTCAACAAAGAAAATAACCAGCAAACTAAAAATAATAAAAGAGGCAAATACTAATTTAAAAAAAATCATAAACCATAGTTTTCTTTAACAGTCTCTTCATGGTAGAAATAACGTGAGTTTGAGAAACGGTCGACTGAAATTGATGAAAGAAACTAAAGAAAACTTTTGAGTCAAATCAGATAAATTTAGGCTAAAGACATAACTCACGAAGAACTAAAACAAAAAGTTCTAGATAGAGACAAAACCTACGAACAACTGAAACACAATGAATATTTTGGCTAAAAACAGAGATCGAAAACAAAACTCATGAACGGTTGATTTGAAAGCATAACAAATTAAAAATAAATGCCAAAATCAACCAAATTGGAGGAGCTAAAAAATGAAGGTGGAACTAGCAACGTTGAATTGCATCATGACAAATTTGACTTCTCTTCGCCAATAGTGTCATCAACAAAGACATAACTAAGGCAGCGGAAGCTGAATAGTTAATATGAAAGAACCTTTAAAGTTTTGATACCATGTTAATTTTGTGTAATGTTATTTGAAATAACTGTGAATGATCAAATAAAATAGACATTTATAAATGAAAAATATTAGAAAGAAAATAATAGGAAAAAAGAAAGAAGCAAATATTAAACCATGATATTCTTTGAACATGGTAAATGAAGAGGATGGGTATTTTTTATTTTATGGGTATGTGTTTAGATATATTCACATAGATATAAACTTTTTCTTACATGAATTTGGTTGCACAAACCTAGAAATGTTGTTTTGAAATAAAGTTAAAGTGATTTGGTACTAATGATTAAACCAACTTCATAGGTTCTAATTATCATCAACCACTCGACATATATGTTTTTACATTTTGTTTTATGTTTTCATTTTTGTTTTACTTGTTTTCTAAAACTATTTTCTTTCCTTACATGTGTTCTTTAAATTTGTGAACAAAAAAGACACATAGAGGGCTTCAACTAAACTTTTCTCGTTTTAGATCAAAATTTGAATTACATTGGACTTTGAAATTTAAATTTAAATTTAAAGGCCAATATAAGGAAAATTGAAGTTAAATTTTGTTTAGCTTTTCTTTTATCTGACTTCTATATGATTTTTATATAATTGTCATGTTATTGCTATTTGTTTTCTATCTAATAGTTATCTGATGAGTGTGATATTATATTGATGTGATATTGTTGGAATTTCAAAAATATTCAAAGTCTGATTAATTCATTTTTGGTTGAATATTGAATAGTACTTACGTTGTGATTGCTTATTTGATTTTTTATGTTGTTATTCAAGTTTGATTGTTATTTGATTTTCATGTGATTCATGTTTGATTGCTATTTAATTTCTATCGTTTTATAGTCCTTTTGCAAATGAGCTTCTAAGACATTAACAAATTTAGGATCCGTTTGGATTGAATTAAGAAAAAAATATTTTTAAATAATACATTTCTTTTTAAACATTTTTTTTAAAATAAATTTAAAATTTAAACACTTGATGTTTAGTTAGATTTTTTTATAGGTGTTTATATGTGAATTTGGTTTTTTTAAAGATTCCTTCAAAATAGATTATTTTATAAATGAATTTTTAAAAGATGTATTATTTTAATTTGCCAAACAGTTTTTTCAAAATAGTTTTTTTTGGCAAAATTAAACACTTTATAATCTAAACCAAACACACCCTTAGTCTCTCATTTGTTTTCTTTGCATTTTTTTAATTTATATCAATTTTTTAATTTTCTTAAGTAGCAAACATGAAGGTTTGGTACTTAAAAAGCCTAATTTTTCAGTAAAACCTTTAGAATTATGATTTGGCATTTGATGTTGCAAAAGAAATAAATTGAAGTCACATAAAGTTAGGAAAATAAATAAACCTACATACAATCGATATCAAATACTAACCAAACAACTATAACAATTAAACGTGTCAAAGAATAAAAGCTAACCAGATGATAATTAGAAGACAATCAAACAATATAAAAAACGACTATTACAAAAAAAAAAATCAAAAGGTAACCAAATGACTATCTCATATGTTAACTAAAATTGAAAAAAAAAAAAGTAGAAAGCCAATCAGAAGATAATCAAATGACTAATTTAGAAGGTTCTAAAATTGGAAAAAAAAAGGTTGAAGGTAATCAAATGACAATTAAACAGTAATCAAATGACCATCTCAATATTTTGTTGTTGTGGTTAAGCTTCCTATGGTCATTTTTCATAGTGACAATAGGATGATCGACAATAATATTATGTAGATTACAAAAATGGATGGTAATAAAAAACTATTTAGTAATTGGCAAAAAAAAATGTAAGGTAATAAAATGTGAATCATAATGCACTAAAAAATCATTACCAAATCATAAATGGAAGGTAATGACATGTCAATATGATGATAATTATAAACAACTTAATAATTGACAAAAGGTTGAAGGTAATGAGATGATTATCATATTCTATTTAGTAATTATAAAAAAAATGTAAAATTATTAGATAGCAATCAGTATCATTTGCAATTAACTTACAACTAATATTAAATTAAATAACAATGAGATGGTAAGACAATATTATTGGCAATAAGATACAATGAACATCAAATAACAATCAGACATTAACCAGATAACAATCAAATAGCAATCGATATTATTGATAATTAGTGGTAAGCATATGACAATTCGATAAAAATCAGACAAAAATCAAATACAGTTTCATATTTTTAACTATAAGAGCATTTACCGTAGACTTAATTTTGATTTTATATTTTCTCATAAGTGGAAGTGACCCTTTTTAATTTTATAACTTTGCTTACAATCTAAAAATATTAAACAATGCGACACTCACTTTTGCTTTTCAATAAATGAGTTATTTTTAAAAATATATATTTTGGATCACTAATTAGACATACTCTTTTGAAGAATTTCAAATATGTATTATGTACCTTATGGAATTTCAAACGTGTTGGAAACAAGTTTTCAAATGTAGCTTTCAAAATATTTAATTCATCAAAATGGTTAAAATTCATATTTATTCATTCATTATTTTTGTACGATGATTATGTAGCAATAAAAAATAGTTAAGTAATAGTTTTGGTATGATATTAAACATAAGAAGATTAACCAACTTATTTATAAAAATAATAAAAAGTCATTGTCTTTGAACAATAGCAAAGATATACATTGATGTTAGTGATAGACACCAATAAATGTCTATGAATGTTTACTACTATTAGGCACTGGTTGACGTTTATAATGGTCTATCAGATAGTTATATTTTGCAATATTTAAAAATATTTTCAACAATTTTGTTATTTTAAAAAACTAACCTAACATTCTCCCTATTCTATGCTCTCTCTCTTATTGTTTTTTTTATTTATTTTGTCATTCTTACATCTTCATGCAAAAAAAAAAAAAAAAAAGTTACCCAAGGAGATTTGTGTCACATAGAAATTTTTTTGTTTGAAGGAAATAAGATCATATTTGAAATATATTCTCCATGTGTTTTGTTTATAATATAAGTTATTTTAAAGAAGAAAAAATAACTCAAAATAATTTTTGAAATATACTTTAAAAAGAGTTTAAATAAAATTATTTTTTTGAATTATTTTTTTTCAGTTAATCAAACAAACTTGCACAAGTGTAGCCGTAACTGTCAGTTGAGTTAAGGGAGGGATAGTAAGGTTTTATTCAAACTAGTTTTTTTTTTATAGAAATATTTTTAACTTTGTTATTAATGCTCATAACTCATGGGATTAAATAGATTTAATTGAACTTGTTAATTTTGTGAATTTATTGAAGAAATTTAGAAGTTTATTATTGTAAGTGAGTTTGTTGATTAAGTGAAGTGAAAATGAACAAAAGAAAAAAGGTGTATTAATGAAAGGAGTGGAAAATAGGGAACGACAAAATGAATTAATTGGAGTTACAAAAATGTAAAGTCATAATTAGTTTTGAAAACAACAATGAATAAGCCAAATTTCTTATTTCAGCAATCTTAAATCTTCCATTATCAATCTTTTTCCAACGCATAGACTTAGAGATTGTCAAATTTAGTGTATTTTTATCATTATAGTTTTTCCAAACTCATTTGGATTACTCTCATTACACATATTCCATAATTTTATTTCCTAAAATTTGGTGCTTCAAACACAAAGTACACATTGCGAATATTTAGACTTAATTAAGAAAGTATTGTTTAAAAAATATATTTAAGAAGTTATTAAAATTGATCCAACTTTTTTTTTTTTTTTGGGTATATGTATGATGTTAGGCAAAGTATCAATTGCCTATTTTTCCAACAATTATGATGCAATTAAATTTGATATTCACATTTCAAATGTGACCCATATTTGAAGATTTAACATTTTTATTCTTTTTCAATTACATTGAGATAAGTTCTATTATTTTGAATTTTTTTAGAAAAAGTATTAATAGTTGGGAATGTAATAATCTTAAGATATATTGGTTGCTTCTATATGAAAAGCATGAGGTGGTTTTGGAGCAAAGGTCCACATGGGGTACACCCCATCAATTGATTTTTATTGACCATATTTACATCTTTATTGAATCTTTACATATCCTATTCCCGGTTTTGTTGGATGGAGAAAGTTTCCGAGTGTGCTTGGTAGTACTCAAAATCACTTCTACACGAAAAATATGATGTTTGGCAACCTAAACAAAGTGATTTTAGAAAAACAAGAAATTATTTAAAATTGATTTTTGAAACATCGCCTCTCTAATAATTGTGAAAAAGTGATTAATTTGAAATCACCACCTTATTTTATTTAATTTTTGAAATACTTAAGTTATCCTTTTTAGTAACTTCATAGTTTTAAAGTCGTTGTTAGTATCAAACATAATAATTAAAAATTAAATTTAAATTGGAGCATTTCAAAAATAGGACAAAGTACAAAAATATTACTCCGTATAGAATAATTTTTATAAAGGAAAAAATACACAAGCCCACGATGTGAAATAACAATACCCTTGCGATTAATTAGTCACACATGTGTAAAAAAAACGATTTTGTACCCCGTCTAAACGATCTTGTACTCTTATACCGAGTCTAAACGATCTTGTACCAAAACTAAATGATCTATTAGTGATAGTTGTCTATCTTTGTCTATCTGGGATAGACAACTAATCATTTAGATCTTGTACCAATAATGTTTAGACCAAAAAGGAAAAAAGAAAGAAAGTGAGAGATGAAGAAGAAGAAGAAATTTTGTAAGAGGAAATAAAGAAATTGCAAACAAGAAGTGGAAATATGAGAAAGGAGAAGTGATAATATGAAGAAATTTATAATACGAAGAAGAGAAAAATAAATCGCAAACAATAAGATGAAAAAGAACTGAAAAATCGTTCCACAATAATCAAAATCCAATAAGAGCAAATATGAAATTTATGGAAAGTGGATTTTTCTTAAATTGTTATATTTATGTAAATTTACCTTTTAAATATATGAAAATCAATTTCAAAAGTTTGTTACCACACATCAATTTGATAGATTAGAAATCAATTTTACAAAATCAATTGTAGCTTAATCTATTTTTTTTTTTTTAAATTACCTCCCAACACATCCTTAAACCATTTATGTGAGTATACTGATATACATTATTTAATTTTTAATTTATTTATGAACAATATTCTTTGATTTAAATATTACATCAATATGTTACGTTAAATTACAAAGTTAGTTTCTAAATTTATGTATAATAAATCTAAAATTTTTCAATTTGTGTCTAATAAATCTTGATTGTCTAAATTTATTCATAAACTTTTAATTTATATTAAATAATTTTTGTACATTTAAAAAAAAAAATTAAACCTAATTCTTTTATAGATAAAAAAAATGAGTCTTCTAAAAAATAGAACAAAACGCTAAAATATTTACATTGTATAGAACAATTTTGAAGAAAAAAAAATCCACAAACTCATAACGTAAAATGATAAAGATAACCCGCGATTAATTGGTCACACATGCATGAAAAAACTATTTTATACCCAATATAAATGATATTGTACCTCTGTACTTAGTCTAAACGATCTTGTATCCTTGTATGTAGTTTAAACGATCTTGTGCCCTTGTACCTTGTCTAGACGATCGTGTACCAAATCTAAACGATATTGTAACCTTGTACCTATTCTAAAAAATCTTGTACCCTTGTACTTAGGCTAAGCAAACTTGTACCAAATCTAAATGATCATGCTACACGATTTTGTACCATTGTACTTAGTCGAAATTATCACAGCTGATCGTTTACATATTGGTACATGATTATTTAGCTCATGTACCAATATCGTTTAGATCTTGTATAAATAAGAGAAAAAGAAGATGAGAGAAAAAGAAGGGAAAAAATTTGGAAGAGGAAATGAAGAAATTGTGAATAAGAAGAAGTGGAAATATGAAGATTGAGAAGTAATAATATGAAGAAATTAATAATATGTGGAGAAGAAGATGAATAAATAACAAAAAAGAAGAAAAATAAGTGAAGTGAAGAATGATGCCACGATATTCAAAACCAACCAAGGGCAAATCTTGAATTTATGAAAAAATAATAGCGACTTCACATACTTTAATAAATTGTTACACGAGCCGTAAATATTTTTTGGTTTGGTTATATTTATGTAAATTATCCTAAAAAAAAGTTTGATCTTTTTCAATCTAAATGAGCCTTAATTTCAATATTTGATTGACTTGTTTTTTTTTTTTTCTATAAAAAGAAAATACAACCTATTAGAAGCAAAGTTAAACTTCATATATATATAATAGGATAATTTACATAAATGTAACAAAACCCAAAAAAAAATTTGGCTCGTGTAACAAAAAAACAAAAGACCATGAAGACAGTAAAATATTTTCATAATTTTCAGATTTGTCATTGAATATTGCGGACGATTCGTCACTTCTCTTTATTCTTCTTCCTTCCTTATGATTTCTTCTCTTCCAAAGTTTTTCATATCCTCTTCTAAATTTTCTTTATTATATTTTTAAATGATATATTCGGTTTAAATCTTCTATTTCTTCTTCATTATTTTCAATAAGCTATTTTGAAGCTATTTCACGATTGTTTCAATATTCTTCTTAATTTTTCTCATATTCAAGAATATCAAGATCGTTTAAATATCATTTTAAATAATCAACACGATCGTTTACTACGGTCAATACTATTGTTTAAATTTGAAGCATTTTCTCCATCGTTTAAAACGAATTACACAATCGTGTTGACAATGATCTAAACGATTGTTTACCATAGCTAACACGATTGTTTAGCATGATAATCATGATTGTTTAACATGGTCAACATGATCATTTAAATTTAAAGTTTTTTTCCTCATCATTAAAAAGATCTACACGATCGTGTATCATGACCTAAACGATCGTGATACACAATCGTAGATCATTCATGTAGATTGTAGTACACAATTGTTTAGAAGAATATTACTCATGCGAGCGTGTGACCGATTAATCACATGTTTATTTATTTAAATATCAATTAACTGCAAGGGTGGGAACATTTAAACCATATTAATCGTGTGTTGACAGAGGTGTTTTCGATATTTTCCATTGTGAGTCTTGAGATTTTTTCGTTTTCGAAATTGTTTTATACAGTGCAAATATTTTACCAATTTGTTTTTTTTTAAAAAAACCCCCTATATATAATATCAGAACTAAATTTTAACATTTTCGAATACATATATACATACAATACTTTTTTAATATAAAAGTTGAAACTAAATGAATCCATCAATTATCAAATACACAATAAAAACTTTGGAAACCTACAGTACACATTTTAAAGTTTAGTGACCATATATATAGACACAAATTGTCAACAACTTACATCATTTGACATCAGTATATGTAGAGATTCAAAAGGTATATATAGACACAAATTGTCAACAACTTACATCATTTGACATTAGTATATGTAGATTCAAAAGGTATGTGGTTCAAACCTTCCACTTTCATTCGTACTAAAAATATATATATAAACATACAAATTTACAAGTACATCGACTAAACTTCTAATCTTATAAACAATTGTGCCCTCTAGTATGAAGTTTTGGATCGCCACGGTAGCTAGTATATGATGCACAAAACTTAAATACAATTACAGTGGTGTATAAAAAGTAGAATCGGTGTGTTTTCAAGAACCTGGAGATGCAAACTTATTGGTGAGATGCCTTATTTGAAGTAGCTCAATGTCAAATATCAAAGTCCCAAGGCTCGAACCTTCACCATTTGCCAAACGTGTTGGATTAAAAATGGTGGTAAATAGCCTCTGCCTGTCAAAGTACTGCATCCAAATTCAAATCAAATATTACACACAAAAAATTGCTATTTATGTATTCATAATTATTTTTTCTAAACAAGGAGAGTAAGGGGCCAATCAATTTCTTCTAATCTTAGTCCTAGCTTATCGATCTCTTCTGTAGACTGAAAATTATTTTGTTTTTTATATTGAAAATTAAAGGTATAGGCATTACTACTTCCAAGGAGTGTTTTAAAAAACGAAGATAAGTTTTCAAAACTAAAAGAAAAAAAAAATATAGTTTTTGTTTTGAGATTTTGGCTAAGAATTCGGGTGGTTAGTAAGAAAATATGAAAATCATGGCAAAAACAATGGCGTGAGAAAACTAGCATAATTTTCAAAACTCTAAGATAGTTTATATAAGTTTATGTTTAAAAAAGGGTTATCGTCCTAAACTTTTGACTTGAATGGTTCGACGCAACATGAGTTACTACTCCCTCAATCAATTTAAGATAGTTGAGAGCTATATCAGTATTTTTAAATCTTTTTCTTTTTCTTTTTTATAACTACGATCATGTCAAGAAGATTCCAGATCGTTGCATTATGCACATAGTAAGTCCACCATAGAATTAGCTCATCAACCCAAGATTGCTATAGAGATGAAATGTTTAAAGTCAATAATAATTTTAGTTAAAAAGGATTAGTATGTTCAAACATCCTACCGTTCAACACTACGTCAGAATAAAAAATGGTTACATTTATGCATATGCAACCGATTAAACCTAGATTAAAGAAGATGGTTATATTTATGTATATTTATACAATACAACGCACACAACCACAAGGCAACTTAATTAAAGAAGACAATAAGGATTAACCAAACAAAGAGAGGGAAACAGGAATGAGTGCGTACATTGGGTGGAATGGGTTCTTGAGATGTATTCTGATATCCTTGGGATGGTGGAATGATGACTCTACGGATGCCACCAACTTTCATGGACTTCACAGCCGCTTCCATTCCCGCAATAACCTTCACATTAATTCAATTTCTGAAAATAAATTCTTTTTTAGGACAAATATCAACTAATACTCTGAACTTCAGAAGTCTATCCATTTACACTCTGAAGTTTTGAAAGTGTATCAATTCGCACTATTTCGTTCAACCAATATTATAGTGAAACTTGAGTAAATTAAACTATTCATAGGACAATCAATAAACAATTCTCAAAGAAAATCTTGACAACGAATCTAAATTGACATTAATGAAAATTTAAGGTTTTACATGATACAAATTATAAGTTTCACCCAAGAAATTCTCAAATGGAATGTAATGGCAGGAGTAAATTGATACACGCAAAAGCTCAAAATTTAAATTAATATAATATTTAGTTCAGGATTTGAACCGGTACAATCCCTTAAGTTAGTATAAACTGATATTTTCCATTCTTTTTATTTCTAAATTTTTTGTTGAAATCTTTTTAAAATACATAGTATGCATAATAAGACAAATGAAATAGTAGTAAACAATTTTTTAAAAACAATGTTCTTATCGACCTTATCCAAAATTGAGAGTCAATTCCTTTGCAACTAAAAGCAGATTCATTTAGGTAGAATGGTAGGATATCCACAACAATTGACTTACTTTCCCAGAGCCAAGAACAAACGTAAAAGGAAGGGGCTCCCCGTTTTCATCTTTGTGATCATATGTTGTATCGAAGCGCCATCCCTGTTTTGCTGCCAACCTTCCGTAGTAATGAACCACAACCTTCACGTGAATACTCCTTATTAAGAATATGATCTGAATTTCATACTCGAGCAGAGAAATTTACTCCTATGCAATCTTTTTTTTAATACAAACGAGGGTGGAGAACTTAAAACACGGATCTTTTGATCCTTAGTACATATAGATGTTACTTAAATTGAGCTCTTATTTATACTCTATCCAAACTTTGCAAGCATGTTGTTAATCCAAAAATAATCATAATAGAGGGATGGGGAAAAGGATAAAAATTGCTCACTGGGGTTAGCTATACTTTTTTCTAGGAGGGGCAAAACTTTACCCTCCAATTTTTTACACACATAATTTTTCAAGTACAAAAAGTCTAAGGCAATTAGAAGAAAACTTTAAGACTCAATTATCTGATACATAGACGTGTTAATTCAAAGCAACCTTGGAAAGAACTAGAAGGTTAAATGACTCTTCACTAGTACACCTAATAGTTACATTTCATCATTAGTCAAGCGCATGATTGAGGAATTTGTGGGTCTAAAAGTCAGCTTTTACACTCGGCATGATAAAGAGTTGAAAAAAGCGGTGTCCACTGTCTGTGACCCACAAGACAAAAGGGGAGTTGAAGAGTTCAACTCACGCTGGTGACTTGTCAGTTAAGTCTACTCCGAGGCTCGAATCAAGAGGTTGGGGGCATGAGAAAGTTGGTAAATCAAGTAGCAGAAAGCTAATGCAATGCTATCCCTACACTCTTTCTCAGTGGTTACTAATAAATATGGGGCTAGAGAAAATTTGAGAAGCCTTTCCATGATTGTACTTCCCACTAATTTCCTTGAGTTTTTCCTAATATCTCACAATAGAATAGAAAGAAGACCTGAATTTTAGGTCATTGATGGTAGCCCTGGCCCTAGTGGAGAACAAGAAAATGAAGTCAAATCTTTAAATTTGAAACAGAGCTCTTTTGGGGACAAAAAAAGAAATCAAAGGAATTTTATTACCTACATAACAAGAGAACTAGATGTAGATAAGGAAGGTGACAACATCACTAAGGAAAAAAAGGCCAGAGTAAAAAAAACCTTGAATACCAGAATTTGGACTTGTACTCCAGAGATCTTTACACAAAGAACCAGGTGGCAGGTGGTTACTAATTGGTTGGAATTAAAATCCTATTGGAACGACATTTTCCAGAAAATATTGCAGTTGCACTCAAGTTTTTGGGCAATGATGAATAACCCAAGTCTGAAAAAACGACCTTTTCAGAGAATTACAAAGACATCAAAGAAGATGTCGTATCCTCTAAGACATTTTAAGAATCCTTGAAAAATGGTATATCCCTAACAATATAAAATGCATCAGAGAAACCTAAAATATTCTTATCCCTAGTAGAGACTTACAACTTCATTCCTAATGAACCCAAATGATTAAAAATAAGCTAAAAAAAAAAAGGGATTTCCAATGGATTTTGAAATGAAATTACCTGGTCTCCGTCAAGGGGGGTTTCACCCGAGCCAATGCGAAGCTCCAGCGCCTTGACGCCGGCCGAGTCCGGGAGGTCGAAGAAATCCGGTGCGGCGGATTTGGAAGGAGCGGCGAAAGAGGAGGAAGGGAAGGTTGAAATGGCGGTGGATATGAGTGCAGAGAAAGAGAGAGCTCTTCTAGTGGGTGGAGAAATTGCAGGAATGAGAGGATAATGGGAATCGAAAGAGATGAAATGGAAAAGAGAAATGGATGGGCGGCAGATTGAAGGCAGTGATAGAATTGTCATCTTCCTTATCTGAACCAATTCACCATAGCCTTATTCTTCTATTTCTACTTCACCTTCCTTCGCAAATGGAGAAACAAATAAAGGCGCGCACGAGTTGATGAATAATAACTAATTATTATTATTTCTTTGAGTATAATTGCCGAAAGACTTCCCTCCTAATAAGACATGCTACTGTGAAATTACCAAAATGATCCACAAACGACTGTAACAACAAAGTTATCAGGTTGGTGAAGGAGAATGAGATTTTGACAATTTTGCTCTGAGTTAATATAGGATATTAAGCTTAAACATCCATATCCAAATATTTGAATAGATGTGTAATGTAGTAAGACAACAATCTCGTTAAAGAGAGTGAATTATATCTTGAACTTTCAATAACATTGGTTGAGACCTTTACAACACGTTTTATTCGTGGTTTCGATTTTGTTTCTTCAATATAGATTTGTGCTTTTATGACCATGCACATGAAATGACCTTCGAGCATCGTGAAAGCTCTTGAAAGAGACCTTTAAACTCTTTCATAGAAGACGATCTCATCTTTACTATCACGTTATATGCTTTATTAAGTTTGTCAAAACAAACCACTCAAAAAGAATTACGAAGACTCCATCATCATCCATACAAATTATGGACCACTTAAAAAGAGCTATGAAAACTTCATCATCATCCATACAAATTTGGAACCACTCAAAGGTTTTAGTATCATTCATCAAGTCCATTTAAGGACTATCCACACGATGGGCTATGGACCATCAAGTCTATCACAACATATCACCTAATAAGAGGCTACAGATCATCAAGTTTATTGCAATGGACCACCCAATATCAATTGTTATGGATCACTAAAGGGCTTTAGGCCTATGTTCACTGACGAATCTAGAACCACTTTTCTAGTTAGTCCTTTGGTTAAATGATCAACTAGGTTATTCTCAGACCGAACAAACTCTAAGAAAATAGTTCCTTCCTTTGGCAATTGTTTCACAACTCCATGTCTAACACGTATATGTCCTCTTTTTCCATTATAAACATTGTTCTTGGCAATACCTATGACAGCTTGTGAATCACAATGTATAGACACAAGTACAGATGTCCCCCGCAATGGTACATCTCTTAGTAGGCTTTTAATCCACTTAGCCTTTTGTCCTGCCAATTCTAATGCAATAAACACAAATTCCATAGTGGATCTAGCCATGCAAGTATGTTTTATAGACTTCTGAGATATTGCTCCACCTCTGAGCAAAAATACATAACCACTAGTAGAGTTAACCTCATCATTGTCTATAACTCAGTTTGCATCACAATATCCTTCTAATACAACAGGAAATTTGTTAAAGTGCAAACAGTAATATTTTGTCCATTTAAGATATCTCAACACATGACGTAAAGCATCCTAGTGGTATCTATCAGGATTATGTGTATATTTGCTTAATCTACTGATAACATACGCAATATCAGGTCTAATGTAGTTCATTAAATACATAATATTACCTATGATCTTTGCATATTAAGGTTGGGACACATTATCTCCCTTATTCTTCTTAAGATGTTTTCTTGCATCACAAGGAGTTATCATTGGAGAAACATCAAATGAATCAAATTTATTTAGTATTTTCTCAATGTAATGAGATTGACACAAAGACAAACCATTTTTAGTTTTCGTGATTTTAAAACCAAAATTATGTATGTTCTTCTAGGTCTTTCATTACAAGAAAAACTTGGTATTATTTATTAATTCTATGTTTGTTCCAAAGATCAACATGTCATCAACATACAAACATATTATCACACAATCAGCTCCAAATAACTTTGAATAAACACATGTATATGAAGAATTTACCTTAAACCCATTGTTTATCAAAGTATTATTAAAATTTTCATACAATTGTTTAAGAGCTTGTTTAAGACCAAGAGATTTTATAAGTTTACATACTTTATTTTCTTGGCCAGTAATTTTGAACCCTTCTTGTTGTCATATAAATTTCTTCTTCTACATGATTTAGAAAAGCAGTTTTTACAACTATTTGGTGAATAAGAAGACTATGTATGACATCTAGTGCAATCAAGGCCCTAATTGTAGTTATCTTGGTTGCAGGAGAATATGTGTCAAAGTAGTCAATAACTTGTTTTTTAGTATACCCTACCACTACTAATCTAGCTTGATATCTTTCTATTGACCTATCTGGTCTTGTTTTTCTTTTGAAGATCCACTTACACTTAATTGGTTTACTTCCTTTGGGAAGGTCTACTAATTCTCATGTTTGATTCATGGTTAGAGAATCTAATTCACTCTTAATAGTTTCCTTTCATATACTCGACTCTATAGAGTTTAAGGCTTCTTTGTAAGTTTTAGAATCCTCATCTATTAGATACAAACTTGTGAAATTACAGTCGATTTCATCACGCCTTTCCATTACAAAGGTTCTTAAGAAATTCGATCCAAAACTTTTCTCAATTCTGTCTTTTACTTTTTTTTAGGTTCTAATTCATATATTACATTAGAAGTATTAATAGTTTTAGATTCAGATGTTTTATTAACAACTGAGGGGTTTTCAAGATGATACATATTGCTGGACAAGCAAGGAACAAACAAATATTTAATTTCCTTTTTTAAAGGAAAACATGCTAAAAGAACTTTGCATCCCTAGATTCACTTATGGTTTTGTCATTTAAACACATAAATCTATATGCAACATTATTTTAAGCATAACCAATAAATATACTGTCAAAGATTTTAGGCTTTACCGTAGATTTTTTCAATGCAAGAAATAGTACCTTAGCCAAGCATCCCCACACCCTCAAGTAAGAAAGGTTAGGTGCATATCCTTTCCACAGTTCATAAGGAGTTTTATCCAGTTTTCTGTGAGGAACCCTGTTAAGAACAAAATGTTCATACGCGTACGCTATGGAAATTCCATTTCTTCAAAGATTGCAAAGGAAAAGCTAAAGTTCACTACAGTTCCACTAGCTGAAAGTTGAAGGCAAAAAGAAATTATTGGTATGAAAAAAGCTCTACAAGTGAGGAGTTGGATGTAAGACAAATATTGTTTTGCAAGAGAGATTTGTCAATGAGATTAAATGTCTTGGCAATGAAAAAAAATTAGTTTGTAGTAAAAAAAGTCTACAAAAGAGGCTCTTTTGTTACATGCATTGACAACAAGTGTGGTTGGAGATTGCAAGCAGCGAGATTGAATGATTCAAATATATTCAAGATTAAAAAGTATGTCAAAGTTCATTAACGTTCTCTTGAGTTTTTGAATCATGACCATACACAAGTATAATCTTGACTTGTTGGAGAATTAATAAAGTCCAAATTCAAGGGAGTTGGTCGCCTATACAAACCACATGATATCATAGAAGACATAAGGTAATACTATGACATAAATATGAGTTATGAAAAAGCATAGAGTGCCAGAGAAAATGCATATGAACGAGTGCGAGGGTTTTCTAAAGAGTCATATAATATATATTGCTTAGATATGGTGAAGCACTCAAACTTACAAATCCAGGTACAATATTTCACATAGAACTTGAAGATGATCGTCTCTTCAAATATCTTTTAATGGTTGTTGGTTCATGTGTTTGAGGATTCTTAAATTGCATTAGATCGATCATAGTCATGGATGGAATTAACATTTCTTAAGAACAAATATTTGAGTCAGTTGACAGTTATTGTTTGCTTATATGGTAACAATCAAATTTATCCTCTTACCTTTGGAGTAGTTGAGAGAGAAACAAATGCCTTAATGTAGTGGTTCTTAGAAAAATTGAAAGGTGCAATAGAGGAAGTGCCTAATATAGGCTTCGTGATAGATCAGAAAACATGCATCTTCAAAGGGTATTTCATCGATTTCCCCCTCCGTATTCCACAGCCTTTGTGTCTAACATTTGACTTAAAATTTGAAATCAATAAGTATAAGAATGACATGGTAGCTACTTTATTTTACAATGCATCGAGAAGATATTATGAATCAATGTTTCTAGAAACGTTGAGAAGTATTCTTGCATTTTCTAATGGTTCAGGAAAATATTTAAACGATGTTGGAATATCACTGTGGTCTCATGTTCATTACCTAAGAAGATGCTATAACATGATGACAACAAATATAGCAAAGTCCATGAATTATATATTGAAAGACCATAGAGATTTGTCTATTGCTTCATTCATTAAACATGTGAGAGCTTTGTTATAACGTTGGTTTTGGGAGCGTCGAGAAGAAGGCATTAAAGTGACGTCTACATTGACCAAATGGACAGAATTAGTTCTACAAAAGAAACAAGAACGAGCTTTGACAATAAAGGTCAACCTAGTTGACTGTTACCAATTTCATGTCAAAGAATTAGATAAGAAGCATGTCGTAAATCTTCCTACTCAAGAGTGCACTTGCTAGGAGTTTCAAGCTGAGCAACTACCATGCTCACGTGCCATTGCTGCAGCACGAGATCACAATATAAATGTTTATAGTTTACGTGCTAATTATTACACTAATGAATGTTTGATGACATCATATTCGGAGGCCATCTACTCAGTTGGAAATCAGTCAGATTGGAAGACAAGTGAAGACTATGTGCACATGACTGTCTTACCTCCAAAAGTAGTCAAAAGAGTTGGTCGACAGAAGAAAAAGAGGATTCTAAGTGTTTTTTAAGCTCCCAAATTGCATAATCGTGGTCAATATAAAGAAATAGGTCACAACAGATTTGACGAGGAGGAGAACGCGAAGGGTTTTCTTTTTTGCGTTGAAGAGAAAGGAAGGTAAAATTAAAGAAGGATAATTTAGACAATTCACTTCGATTTGTCTTAAAAAATCAATTTTTTCAAAATCAATCCCAACAATCTTTTATCCCTCTATTTTTGGCAATCTCTCAAGATTTTTTTACCACCAACTAAAAACATTAAAAGAGACGAATTCCATAAGAGGCAAAAAAAATCAACATGCTTTCTCTTATATTTTTCAAACCCACTCCTTTTGTCTAATATATGTATAGTTTTAATTAAAACAACAATATTCTTCCCACGTATCCCACGGTCACACCCTACAAAATTTTAACCTTGTGTTTATTTTTATAAAACAAATAAAGTCCCGGCAAAGACGAGGGAGGGGGAGCCGCAAGAACATTCGAGCCTCTTCTTAACCACCATAACATAACAGCAGCCGAAGAGCCCAAACCCGCCCGCCGTCAAACTCATAGAAACCGAAGTAAACCCTCCTGCCACCCAGACGAGTGAAGCAACCCATCCGGTTGATATTAATGGCCGCAAAAGATGCAGAGGAAGTCTTGGACGTCCAGTCGGTCGTTGAAGCTGTAGTTGCAAATGAAGACGCTGCTGATGTTCCTAGCTACGAAGTAGAAAGCCTCTGCATGCGATGCGGTGAAAACGTACTCATTTCATTCTCTGCTCTTCATCTTCTACGATTACGAGTTTATCTTTCTGTTTTCCGCCGCATTTTGATTTGTGACTGCCTGGTTTTTAGTTAGGAGACGCAAGTTTGAGAATCTTCTACTTCATTACATTAAAACTGAAGATGTTTGTGGCTTTTAGTCGTTTTGATATGTTTCAGTTACTGTTTCTCTGCATTGCATTTACAGGGGATAACAAGATTTTTATTAACTTTAATTCCGCACTTCAGAAAGGTAATATTCTAATTTTTACTTCGTTTTCAATTAGTCATTAGTTTTCTTTTGTGAAGCCTTAATGAGCGATGGATCTTGCTCCAGATTTTGTTGTCAGCCTTTGAATGTCCACATTGTGGTGAGAGGTAATTACTTATGAAATTCTCTCCGGGAATATGGTGGTTTCATTATCATCTGATAATTGATTTTGAGTTGCCTTGGATTTCTTTCAGGAACAATGAAGTTCAGTTTGCTGGTGAGATCCAGCCACGAGGCTGTTGCTACTGTTTGGGGGTTCATGCAGGCGACCAGAAGGTTATTTCGATGAAATTAAATTTGCGAGATTTATTTTCTTTTCACTTTATACGTTCCCCTGACAAGGCTTAGAAGCAGCTACAACCTGATCGTTTAAGCATTAATGATATGTATATATATGTATGTATATCAATGGTTTCTTCTTGTTGTTATTTTGGTTCATGAGATTTTTTTTAAAGAGATATTCTAATCCAAAAGTATTTGGCTCACAAGGTTAAGGATTTCGATTTTACCAGTCTATCACTGTATCTATAAAATTCTCACTAAAGTCCCAGTTGACTGTTTGAAAAGACTGCTCCCGTCAATGATTTCTGAGTCGCAAGGGGCTTTTTTTGTGGGGTGATAGATTGGGATCATACCCTTGTAGCTAATGAAGCGAATGAGGATTTTAGAATAAAAAAATAAGTGATTTTTATAATAGATTTTGAGAAAAGCTTATGATTATGTGGATTGGAATTTTCTAGGTAAGGTTTTGGATAAGAAGGGCTTTAGGTATAAGTTGAAAATGTGGTATATGGATATTTTTTCAGCATGAACATAATCTAGGGGTAAAGTTTTGGCCACGAGAGGTCTTGGTTAAGGTGACTCTTTATCCCCTTTTTGTTCTTGTTTAGGGTGGATGCTCTAAGCTGGATTGCTTCTAAATGTGTTGATGATAAAATCCTTGACCCTTTGAGTTTGGAGAAGAGAGGATCACTTTTTCCAGCCTTAATTTGCGGTTGACACGCTGCTTTTCTTTCCCAGCGTTGTTTGAAGCTGAGGATTAATAGAATGCTGATAATGGGCTCATTTGTGATGATAAAAAACTTAGAAGGTGGCCTATTATGGTGGGTTGTAAAGTTGATTCTCTTCTTATCTTGTTTTGACTCCCAAATCTTTAATTTTTTGGACTCTTGTGGTGGGTAAAGTTAGGAAAAGACTTGTTGCTTGGATAAAAAGGCTTCTTTGTTGAAGCAGGGATGTTGATTCGTTCAAGAATTTATTTTGGGAAAGGATTGAAGAAGGAAGAGGGAAAGGGACGTGCTTGGTCAGATATGAGATAATTGGGAAGCCAATTGATTACCTAGGGGTTAGAAATTGGGAATCTAAGGTATCATCAAAGCTCTGTTAGCCAAATGGCTTTGGTCTTTTTTCCTGGAGGATTGGGTTGGGGGATAAACCCCTATGTTCTATGTTTCTTTGTCTCTAACTGTTGTCTTCTTTTAAAAATTGGTTGGTGTCTTCCGATTGAAATCTTTTCTGTAATCACCTTTGTGTGCCTGAGGTCTCTCCATATTTCATTTATCAATGAAATATTTCTTATCTAGAAAAAGATAGATTGGTGTCTGATTTCCTTGTTTGGTTGGCTAGATCCTCTCTCTCTCTTTTTCCAAGCTTAGTTGTTCTTTATCCAACATTGAAGCGACAGAAAGTCGTGACTCTTTTGTTTTCACCCTCCAGAGGGATTCTTAAGTAAAACAAATCTTTTTTTTTCTTTACATAATTTGTTAGGTTTAGGGTTTAGGGGTTTAGACCTTTCTCCCTTAGGTGAGTTGGGTTTTCTTTCCCTTGGAGAATGATCTTGAGAGAAGTGAAGTTTTATCCTAGCAAGTTTTACGAGGCCATGTTAACTCGATTTAGTTAGGTCGTTTTGTGTATTTGTTTTTGGAAGGTGAAGGAATACTTGGACCATATTTTCTGGAGATCCATTTTGGACAACTTCTTTAAGATGTTTGAGTTTTTACTCATTCGACATTGGGACACCAATGATACATTTGGTGAGTTCCTCCTCCATCCACCTCTTAGAGACATGGGTGGCTTTTTATGTGTAGTTGGGGTGTGTGCTATTTTATAGTATCTTTGGGGTGAATGGAATAACAAAGTGTTTAGAGGGTTGGGAAAGGATCCTATTGATGCTTAGTAGGTTTCTATTTCGAAAGCACTAATCACTATCTTGCATGGCTGAAGTTCATTCATGTAGTTGGGCTTCCTTTTTTATTATATTTATTTATTTTAATTCTCAATGAGAATTGTTCTTTTATTTGGGGGGGGGGGGGGGACTTCTTGACCTAACGAAGTACCTTCTCAATCTCAACTACTTGTAAATGCTCTGTTCCATTAATCACAAAATGGATGCTGATTATCTGATGGGTAAGAGTTGTTATATTCTTCCATTTATCACCCCCTTTCTGGTCCTTTTCCAGTGAAGTATCATGTATCATGCGAGTAACAAATTAGTCTTCATGGATTTTCTTGGCACGCAGTAGAAATCAATTGTCTATGATGGAGAATGTTCTTTAGAATCCTCCCTTTTGGGAAAGGGAAAACTTTTTTTAAATTTCATCTTGTTATTATCTTCTATGTGTTGTCGTCTTGGATTTGAGAGAAATAGTTGCATTTTTAGAGGGTTGACGGTTGAGAGATCTTGGGAAGAGTGGTAAGATGTCGTTACATTCAGCACCTCTTCAAAGGGGTTAGCCACTTGGGCTTTATGGAATTATCAAGGATATCTTTTTTAGCTATTTTGGATTGGCTGTATTTTATTTCCCTTAATTTTTTGTGCCCTTCCATACTATTTCAGTTCTCTCGATGAATTCTTGGTGTTTTTTACAAACAGTTGGCAGAAATATTCTGAGCGTTGATAATACCTTTTTCTCAATCTTAGGCCATCTGTTCTTAATCCTTGCTTGTTTAAGAGAGTCATGGCCTTCTAATTTTGAATATTATGCTCCATGTTCAAACTTGCATGTTTTCATGAGTTTACTTAGAGGTCTAATTCGGTCATTATTTATGCAGATGCTCAATCGACAAGTGGTTAAATCTGAATCTGCCATTATTAAGGTACTACATGCAGAGCTACACCTATCCATGTTGTTACAATGAATTGACAATCAAATTGATTTTCTTAAGCTGTCTAACTCTACCTGTGCTGGCCACCTTTAAGTAGATATTGTATTCAGCATTCTTTGTACATGTTTCAAATTTTAGGAAAGAAAAGCTAGTCTTTCAGTAATTTTGTAAATCAACTTAATCTTGTTATAAAATCTGAGAAGCTTTTCAGAAAGTTACTTCTTTTTTAATGTTTCCATTTTTCTTTTATGTATTAGCTTGTTACATCGATATTTTGTAATTAGTTTATATTTTAAAGAAGGTTCTTTTTTCTTTTTCATTTGAGACAAGCCTCTTTATTAATAATAAATGAGACTAATGCTCACAGTACAAGAGTATTATACTAAGAGCAAAATAAGAAAAAGACAATATCGTCCAAATAATCTAAACAAAGATGAACTCGGGTAATACAAATGTGAAAACAGCCTACGAACGATCACAAAGGAGAAACAACGAAAGAATCAAAGCAACGGAGTACTGAAACATTGGTAAAGAGTTTAATACAAAGAAAATATAAACACATTGACGAAAAACACCTGCTTCAGACTGAGATAGGTTAATGATTGCATTTGAAAAACTACTTTAGATAACAATGAAAACAATAAAAAAATACAATTACAAAGATGTCAAGGTGTTTTAGAGAGCGTAGTAGATTGCTCTGACTCATATAGATACACTCGAACTTTTTAGTAAGATTTTTCAGCTATGTGACTGTGATTATATGTTCTATGAGCAGATCCCAGAATTGGATTTTGAAATTCCAGCAGAGGCTCAACGTGGAACTCTATCAACTGTAACTCCTCAAAGTCCTATTTCATATTGGTTGTTTGTTTTAAATTTGCTCAGTTCTCTGGCTTGTTAAGTCTTGTGCGTCTGTGTTTGTGGGACGCGTCTCCTTTTGTAGCCTTGGGGTATTCTTTTGCCTGTTTTTGTTATTATAATTTTATGGTACTTATGCTATATTTGTATGAGGCTATGTAGTTGTCTCGTTTTACATTTTTGTGCATGTTTGCTCTAATGCCCCACATTTTCAGGTGAGTTTTATCTTGCTGTAATGCCCCACATTTTCGAGAGAGTTGGGATTCCCTCCTCAAGCACAGCCCAAACATTCCACAAAAAAGACCTAAATGCTCGTTCCCCACAATAAAATTATTATATTGGTGCTACCATGAGCATAACTTAACTAACATAAACTTGTACTATAAACTTTGAGGTCAAAGGTTTGATTCACCACCTCACATGTTTTTTTTGGTCCCCACATAACAAATGTGCACGCCCTCATAGTTTAGGCTTCTTCCTCTTTTCCCTTTTTGCCCCTCCTAAAGGTTTGAGTAATTTGGGGCCTTAATGATTCTTGGCTAGCTACAACATTAAAGGCTTTTTTGTTTCTCTACTAGCCTCAACTGTTCTGATGCACAAGTTTGGGTTAGTTCTCAAGCAGCGTGGCAGTTATGTCTGCATTAGAATCTTAATGAATTTGAGTGGTTGAGTGATCGAGTCTATCCCACTTTCTTCAAGTGTTTTAAGTCCAACTTATCTCTTGGATTTGTTCCCTGGATTCCACTAAAGTGTTTGTGGTCAAATCTTTTATGAGTGAAGTTCATACTATTGGCTCTAATTGAAATCGCTGATGTTAAGTGATATAGAAGGTATCTTACAGTCAATCGCTTAGAGAGGAGAATGCCTTGTCTCCCTCTTTCTTTATCTTGTTGTGTGATATGTTTTTTAGACACCTAGTGTGTTTGCAATTTTTTTCTCCATTATACTCTTATATTATTGCAAAACAGTGGTAGCTTCTTTTGGTTGGTTTGTGGTTTTACCAAATAACATCTTTAATATTCTAGCTTCAGTTATTGCGGGCCGTCCTTATGGGGTATGATAAAGATTTTTTGGTTGGCTATAAACCGACTTTCTTTCGATGGCTTTGGTGTGAAAGAAATGCAAGGGTTTTGACCTTTTGGTATTGGGAGGGTAGTAGGCTACAAGCTCCTGCCATTTCATTCATCAATGATATTCCCTTAATAAGACTAGGAATATGTTGTAACGGACAAACCTCTTTTTTTGTTTTTGTTTTCTTTTGGATTGTATTGAAGTCTTCTTCCAATTAATTGATTTATATTGCATTGTACCCTAAACTTTTTTCTCTAACTTCTCTTTAAAAAATGTGAGAGTTTTAAAGAGATGGGAAAGTTCAAGATAGATAGGACGGATTTTCTGGTGGGGTTAGCAGGGAAGGTTAGGAAAATTTATATTAAGGAAAGAAATAGTCGGAAATGTGGTGAATTGGAGTTGGACTTCGGGACCTCAGCTTGGATTAGGAATTGTCTAATAAGTGCTGCTGTTGTGAATAATCCCAAGGGTTTTTGGCGCAGAAGAAGGTGGAGTTCGCCATTATTTTTTTCCAAGTTTTGGAAAATGCAAGAGGTAGGATTCTTATTTTATCCCAAGAATCTTTTAAAGGAAGGAAGACGAGAATCTTCATACCGAATGGAGCAAAGGAAAGGGATGGAGATTTTTGGCAAAAGAGATTTCGGTTTTGCTTTTGGGGTCTACAAGGATCAAATCAGAAGTCAGGTTCAGTGACCCAACCAGCTAAGACTTGGTTGAAGAAATGGAAAGAAAGGTTTCAGCCGCTGGCAGTGTTGCTTTAGGAAAATAAGGGACCAGAGGGCCCTTGATTTGAGAAGCACACAAAAGGATGGGGATGTTGGGAAGAAGATGGTAGATGAAAGTGGAAAGGAGGTGGAATTTGCATTTGAATGGCAATCGACGGCCATAATTAAGAAATTAAGAGCTGCATCAGATGGGGGGGGGGGGGTCTTGAAGCAGTTGTTTGAACGGCTAAGAAGCATGGACACGGACACGGATACGATAGGACACATCGATACGCCAATTTCTAAAATAATAGGACACAGACACGTTGGGGATACGCTATTTTTTAAAATTTACTAAATGTTCACTAAAAAAAGCATAAAGTATCGTGTCATTGTCAATTGTCACAAAATATCGATGAGCGTGGAGTGGTGATATCGGCCGACCAGGAGACTTGTATGGGTCTTTGCCGTTGGAGTTGTCAAAATACAAAATGGAGATGAAAGAAGTGAGCGGGAGATGAAGGCATGGTGGCGTGGAGTGCACGACAAGGAGATTGGATTTTTAATGTGTATATAATAATATTTTTATATTTTTTCGCAATAAAGTAACTGGGCTTGGGCTTCTCCTAAAGTTTGGCCCATGGGCGTGTCTGGACGTGTCTGGAAATTAAAAAAAAAGACAGAATTTGGCGTATTGGACACGTGTCTGCACAAATCCATGTTCCCTAAGTGTCCGACACCGATACCACCTCTAAAATGAAGTCCCATGCTTCTTAGTTGAACAGATTTAGTCCATTTGCTGTGGCTTTAGAATTTTTTGTGCAAATCTTTCTATTGGAAATTGTGAGTTTGATTCAGAAGCGAAAGATCTTATTCAGTTAGGATCAGTGTTTAAAACTGCTGGGTTCTCCTTTCATCTGTGGGACTTCAGTGTGATTGAAGAGAAGAGAAAATAGGCGTTCGGGGGAGGGGGATGGATTACGTCCCTTGATATTCCCCATTCTTACGAACAAGGGAGTTTGTTGATTCTTTGGCAGATTGGTGTAGAGGTCTTGATGTAGAAGAAGATCCTTCCTTTGAAGAGGATTGGATGAGGGAGGTGTGCTTTAGGGCCATTGGCAACAAGGATGGGTTTATTCCAGTGTGTTGTGTTGTGAACTATCATGAGTATTCTTTTCTGGTGAGACTTTGTGTTTGCCAGAGTGAAGAAGGCGAGGGACAAAAGATGTCAGAAGAAGGTATGGGTAGGACGGTTCTCTGGTCTTTTCGTCTATCTCTAGGTCAGAAGAGGAAGGAAGAGGGAGATCACATGTTGAATTTGAAATGCCCTAAAGGTGTTGGGCCATAGTGTGAACAAAAAGGAGAGAACTGCCCTAGGAAGTCTTGTGCAAGTGGGCTAGGTGATATCGGTTCTTAAAGAAGTTGATGATTCTATGGGAGCTCAGTAAAGAGCCTTGTTGAGTAAAGGCATTATTAGGAAAAGTCAGCCGATCTCTAGAAGGGAGGCTCAGGAAGAGGTTCAAGTTAAAGAAATGGGCCTAAGTTCTAATCAACAAAATTTAGGGTTTAATTTGGAACCCACAATGAAAGCTAAGCTAAAGAGTAAACAAAGGAATTTTGTGAGAAGCAGTCGGGGGAGTTGGGGGATGGGTTTTCGGATGTGGGTCTTGATGTAGGAGAGCCCGAAGTGACTCTGTGGGGGTTTCTTATGGCCAGCAAATTACTTCTTGTTCGCAGGAAGCTTTGCCTAGTGCTAATAAAGGAACAGAGGGATGGGAGGTGTTAATTTCGATGGGCATTAAGAAAGTGGAGGCCAGAGAAGGAAACAGGTTGAATGGTAGGTAACAATAAGGGGGTGAGGAAGGGAGGTGGAGATAAAGAGAAAGGTAAGGAAGGTAGCAATAGGATGACTAGGGAGTTAAAAAAACTGGATAGCTCAGATAGCTCTAGGTAAGAAAGCCCCTTCAGAGGTGGGGTCTGTTAGGTCTAAATGTTAAAACTTGTTTCTTAGAATGTTAGGGGTCTGGATGGCTAGACCAAGAGAAGGCTGGTGAAAGAGGTTCTTTGCCAATAGGATCCAGACATAGTCATCTTGATGGAAACCAAAAGAAGTGATTTTTGTAGAAAAAGAGTTGCTAGTATTTGGAAACGTAGAAGGGTGGAACGAGAGGTGATTGAAGTTGAGGGTTTGTTGTGTGGCATTTAGTTGATGTGGAACTCGAGATCTTGTGGCAACTAAGGTGATCGGAGGAAGAGATTCTCTGTTTATTGCTTTCCTGGATGGTGATGGTGAAGGGTTGGGGGTTACTGGGGTTTGTGGTCCCCCGAGGATTAGAGGAAGGAACTTGTTTTGGGATGAGTTGGGAGATCTTTTTGGTATTTTGGGTCGAGATGATGTGTGGTGGCTGATTTTAATGTCGTGCGTTCCCCAGTTGAGAAAGCGTTTATTCTTCTAGATCTATGAGATGCTTTAATAAGTATATTGATGAATGTGGTTTGACCCACCGATGGATGGAGGCAATTTTACTTGGGCTAATAGTAGGGCGGCCACGAGAATTGATAGGGCTCTTTTGTCGAAAGCTTGGATGGAAAGGTTTGGGAATCCTAGGCTGCTAAGAGGTTCTAGAATTACTTTGGATCATAGGCCCATGATCTTAACTAATGGAAGGCTCAAGTGGGGTCCTTGCCCTTTTTGGTTTTAAAATATGTAACTTGACCATCCGTCCTTCAAAGCTAATTTGCCTGGTGGAATGAGCGGGTCTCCAAGGAAGGTGGGATGGCCATCGGTTTATGGAAAAGTTGAAATGTTTAAGGGGCAAGCTTAAAGTGGAATAGAGAAGTTTTTGGAGACATGCAGTTGGAAAAAAAGCAAGTGACAGCCAGGAACGATGAGATTGACAATTTGGAGTTGGAAGGTCCCCTTGAAGGAGATCTTAAGGAGGAGAGGGTTAGTTTAAAAGGGGCCCTTGCGGATTTGATGAGGAAAGAAAGGGTGAGTTGGAATCAGAAAGGTAAAATCAAATAGGTAACACTGATTTTTTTCAATAGAGTGGCTAATGAGAGAAGGAATAAGAATCACATTGATCTTTTAATCCTTGATAATGTTTTTAGTACAAGAGACAGCAAGGAGATTGAGAAGGAAATTATAAAGTCTTTCTCCAATCTCCTATGTCCTGTAGTGAATGTTAAGCCTTTTTCGGAAAGGTATTGGTTGGAATTCCATTTTGTCTAGGGAAGATGAGGAGCTGGTGAAACCTTTTTCTTTGGAAGAGATTAAAATGGCAGTTTTCAGTTGTGAAGAGGACAAATCTCCTCGGACGGATGGGTTCTCTATGGCCTTCTACCAAAAGAACTAGAATTTGATCGAAGGGGATTTGGAGGGAGTTTTTAAGAGAGGGAGTTTTTAAGGAGTTCTTTGAAAGAGGTATTTTGAGTAGTTCGATGGTGGAAACTTTTGTGTGTCTGATCCCCAAAAAGGATAATGTCAATATAGTTAGGGAGTTCTGGTCTGTCAGTCTTATCACTAGTGTTTGTAAGATTTTGGCTAAGATTCTTGCTAACCGGTTAAGGAAAGTGTTGCTCTTGACTATTTTTGAAGATCAGGGTGCTCACCCTTTTTTTTAACGGGAAGGCAGATTTTGGATGAGGCTATAGAGGAGTATAGGACGAAGAAAAAGGAGGGAGTTTTGCTTAGACTTGATTTTGAAAAAGCGTATGATCATGTGGATGGGGGTTTTGGATAGCAAAATGATGAAAAAGGGCTTTGGCTATAAATGGAGAATATGGTATGTGGGGGTGTATTAGAAATGTGAAATACTCAATTCTCATTGATGGATCCCCAAAATGGGCGATTCATGATTTTAGGGGCTTAAGACAAGGAGATCCTTTGTCCCCTTTTTTGTTCTTACTTATGGTGGATGTCTTAAGCCGTCTTATTAGTAAAGGGGTTGAAGGGAATATTATTGACCCTTTAAGGATTGGCAGAAATGAAGTTACCTTGTTGCATGGCATCTACAATTTGCAGACAATACTCTGTTGTTCTCTTCTGAGAAGAAGAGTCGACCACTCTTAATTACATGGTTGCTTTCTTGGAGGAGTTGTCTGGTTTGAAAATTAATAGAAGCAAATGCACCATTTTGGGTATTAATACTGATGCTACTAAGCTTCAGAGATGGGTGGAGGTGTTTGATTGTGTGTTTGGTTCCTTCCCTTCATTGTATCTTGGTCTCCCTTTGAGGGATAATTCGAGGGCTATGTCCTTTTGGGATTCCGTTTGTGAGAAAATTCGAAAGAGGTTGGGGTAGGATGGAAGAAAGGGTTTTTTTCTCAAAAGCGGGGAGATTAACTCTGATAAGATCTGTTATGAATGGAATACCGGTGTATTACATGTCACTTTTTAGGATAACTAGTTCGGTTTGTAAAAGTATGGAGAAGTACATGAGAGATTTTCTTGGGAGGGGGTGACGAAGGTCAGGTCCCATTTGTTGAGTGGGGAACTGGTGGGGCGTCCTGTGAACCAGGGGGGGGGGTTAGAGATTGGCAATCTTAGAATCCGCAATATAGGATTGTTGGCTAAGTGGCTCTGGCACTTTTCTCTTGAATCTAATTCTTTATGGCATAGGATTATTGTGAGTAAGCATGGCCCCCATCTCTTTGAATGGACGTCGAAAGGGGTTAAAGGCACACATTGAAATCCCTGGAGAGATATTTCCTTTGAGCTTCCCACTTTCTGTCGGTATTTTTATTCCTTTGCCCATCCCTTTGAATGTTTGAACTCATGATATTTTTCACTCAGGTATTACACTTTATTTACAACATATTTGTTTTAACATTTTAGTCATTTTGTCTTTCACTATAATTTTGCAATTTATTAGTTTAGGGCTCCTATACTTTGCATGCCTATATGGGATTGGTATTCTAGTGAACACTGAAGGGAAATATAGAGTTATTTTTTTTATAGCCATATCTTAGTTAACAATGTTTTTTACCTCACCTTTCTTCGGGACAGAAAATCTTCACTAAAAATCGTTTAACCAGTTTTTATGTGTGATCATTATTTTAGGTTGAAGGTATATTGGTACGAGCTGTAGATGAATTGGAAGCCCTTCAAGAGGAACGTAGGGTTTGTAATCGTGCTTTTAGCCTTTGATTGTCAATTTGTCATGTGTATGGGTGTCTTTATATTTATGTTGCATCTTCTGGGTTCTGTAGAAGGTGGATCCTCAGACTGCTGAAGCAATAGACCATTTTCTTCTGAAACTAAAAGCTTGTGCTAAGGGAGATTCATCTTTCTCCTTCATCTTGGATGATCCAGCTGGAAACAGCTTCATTGAGAACCCGTAAGTGATGGACTTGAGCTATAATTCTCTGATTTTTAGGTCAAGCGTTTTGAGCAATGGCTTTCAGTCTTCTACTGCTATTTTTAGTTTTTTGCATTACACATTGTACTTTTAATTTGTTTCACCTTATAAGTTGTAAGAAAACAATTGAATCAGATTTCACCAATTTAGTTACTGAAGTTAAATAATAGAAAATTAATATATTATAAGTTCATCATAGTTTTATATGCCTTGTATAAGTCAATAATTCCTTATTGTAATCATTTAACAGCTAATCAAACAAAAGTTGCCATCAAAGCTTCAAATGTACATTAGTCAACGATTTAACATCTGCATTGCATCTGACTACAAATTTGTTAACTTGCTACTTTGATTCAAAAGGCTCACTTTTCTATGTGACAAGTTCTGGAAATTAGAGTAGGTATATTTTTTGAAAGAAAATACATTCTTACTTTATCTCTATAATATAGCTACAAAAGTTTTTTTCACATCATTTAGATATCTATGACCAACTGTTTTTTTTCAAAATCATCATAAGTTCAACTTCTACTATACCCTATTCTTCCCCCCCTCTTTCTCCTCCCCCCCCCCCCCCCCCCCAAAAAAAAAAAAAAAGCTGCATGTATACCCTACGCCTAATTTCCCAACTACATTATTTAAAAGTGGTCTAATGCTACTAGTGGGTACTAAAAATATCATTTCGTTTTTTTTATATATACATAAAAATTTGTCCATAATTTTCAACACTTGGGTAACAACAACAGCTTAACCAATCTTAATAATAAACCAGCTAAATGCACAATGTTCAGAGATGTAATTATTTAAGCATCAATACTAAAGCTAGGAAATACACTGTGTAGATTGTAGAGTTAATTAGTACTAAGGATTCGAAGGGTTTCCTTGATATTCCTTCCATTGGCCCGATTGTTTTAAAGCTACATGATTCTTGTTTTTTTACTGATGTAGTGATGTTTTTGTTCTAAGATTTGTGTGTTTTCTTCTCAAATTACTTTATTATTGGGTGTTTTTTCTTTATTTTTTTCCAGCTTATTCTTTGTTCTAGTGCATGGTTCTCGGGATTGTACTTTTTCAATTTTCTGGATTTTAGCTTCATATCCTTTTATTTTGAGTGTAAAGTCTCTTTTCATTCTATCAATGAAAAGTTTTATTTCCTTTTAAAAAAATGGTCAATTCGTCAAACATAAATAATATAATTGATTTTTTTTCAATTTGAAAATTAGACAAAAGGGCCAACAATAGTTATTGCACATTCCTTGTTTTTAATATATTATAAACTTTATTTCAAAGAATTTCAGAATGTGTATCTTATGGATGTGAGGTTGATTACTTTTAGATTTGCACCATCCAAAGATCCATCATTAAGTATCAAGTTTTATGAGCGGACTCCAGAACAACAAGCATCGTTAGGGTATTATGTTGAACCATCACAACCAGCAGAAGCTCAGGGTGGAGCATCAACAGGTGGAGTTGATGCTTCTAATCAAGTTAGAGGAGAGGCACATGGATCTGTAGGAGCAAAGGCTGGCCATCGGGCAATAGCTCAAAGTAACAGTGCAGAGATTGCTGAGGCCTTTTTTCGTTACACTGCACCAGAAGAAGTAATGGAATTGTTTAACTTTTTTGTTTTGACGCTCTTTAGTAGCTTTTGAAGTTCTACACCCATGATAATACTTGATGTGTGATAGGTGATGACATTCCCATCAACATGTGGAGCTTGTGCAGTTAGCTGTGAGACTCGAATGTTTGTAACCAGTATCCTTATCATTCTTGAATTTTGATCAGTTGATGGAACTAAATTAACTCATTAATGCTTCGAACTAAGGATGACAATCAAGTTTTTATGCATGAACTTTTTAGTTTCATGATATTATCTACTATATGCTAACTGTTAGTAACTCGTTTGAATTTTGGTGATCGTGAATATGATCTTGGAACCTTTTTTTTTTATTATTGTTATTGTTATTATTTAGTTTGTTTGCAAATTTAAATTGTGATTGTAAGACATCTGAAGTCCTCCTAGCTCTTCATCCCACAAAATATGAGATGAAGCAATGCTAACATTGTAATTTTGACAAGTGTACAACAGAATCCTGGAGTTTCCAACTTCGACTCCAACTTATTATCCTCTCATGCACCTGCTATAGAATCTCAATCGTACTGGGAAGGGCATGCTTGGGTACAATACTGTGGGATTTTGTTATTTTCTTTTCAAAGGAATATGTTTCAGAAGTCTAACATGGTTTTT
>CM046894.1:6252548-6304402 GCA_025688845.1 Cucumis hystrix | reverse complement strand
AAGAATAGACAAGGAGATGCAATAAACTATCCCGCAGAAAGAGGCCACACTGGCTACAAGAATGGACTCCTATCCAACACAATTACACCTAAGCTGAAAATTACAAAAGTTCAATTAACGGAAGCCCATAAGGACACATCAATTTCACCTCCTCCTAAACCTACTCCATCGACTTCTCTAACACTCTAAAAGTTTTACTATTCGTCCCAAGCCATACTCCCCACAAAATAACACAGAAGTAAGAACGCCGCATGACTCGTCTGTTATCATGAAAGGAACTCATCTGACCTGATAAACTGAGTAGTTTTTTGGTTTAGGCTAGATGTTATGATTCATTGAGGGGCCAGACAAAGACAATCCATTCTCAGGTATAACTGCATAATTTAGAGCCTGAAAGTGCATATGTATCTGATATATTGTTGAGGTTCACCAATGAGGACATCTAAAAAAGTTCTGCCACTGAACGTTAGTTTTTTTGCAATTACATTTTGATTGAAGAATTGAGGCAGTAGCGTCCATTAATTGTGTTTTCTTAGTTATTGCCTTATTCTTCACATATAGAATTTAAAGAATAGGTTTTTTTAATTGTTATTGCCAACTTCTTTCTCTACTGTTCCTTAAATGGTTGATCTACTATGAGCGAATAGCTTAACTAGGGGGAATCTTCTGGTTTCTTCCAACTTCTTTGTAGCTTTTATTTGTTTGAGAGGCTCCTACACAAATACATTTAGACTTAACAAACCACAGAAATTCCGTACTTTCAAGAAGTGATTGTCATGGCAACTACTTGTGATGCTTGTGGTTACCGTAGTTCTGAGGTATGTCTTGCCAGTATTGTGCCCTTTCACCTGCTTGTCTTAGTTGTGATGATTATTATGATCTTGTTATGCAGCTGAAGCCTGGTGGGCGAATCCCTGAAAAAGGAAAGATAATTAGTCTATGTGTGAAGAATGTTAGAGATCTCAGTCGAGATGTAATAAAGGTTTGTTAACTGTTTGCGAAATTGTTTCTGGTTGGAATGCCTTCGCAGATTTCTGTATTATGCTTCTCAGTTTTGTAATTGTTATAGTTCATTTTTGGGGGCATTTCCTTGTTATGCTCTTTTTAGGAGTTTGATAGTTCGTAACTCTTCAAATATCAATATAAATTAAGTTCTTTGTTTTGTTTTTCAACATTTCATTGTATCAATAAAGTTGTGTTTCTTTAAAAGATAAAAAAATAAGAAAAAGAAAACAAAAGGCAACCAGTGCTTGTATCATGTAAGTTGGAACATATAGTTTAACGATGTTATGTTTTTTACCAGTCAGATACTGCAAGCGTAAAAGTCCCAGATCTTGAGTTGGAGCTGACTAGTGGTACTCTTGGGGGAATTGTTACAACTGTTGAAGGCTTAATCACAAAGATAAGTGAAAGTAAGTATATTTAATGTGTTGTATCTTATATTTTTGCGTGATTTCACATTTACTGCCTCCGAGTGTTTCAGGTATAGAATCTTAAATGATAACAAAGTGCCTCTGAATTTCTAATCAAACTCTAAGCCTTCATTTCCTTAACTTTCACTCGCTTTTTGTTTTTGTTACTGTAACTTTTTGTATTTTGTACTTTTATTTTATTTTTATTGTGCAGTTTAAAAAAATGAAAACCTTGCTTTTTATCTTTCTTTCCCCCCACATTTTGCTGAAGTTTGGGAGTGGTATTTTGTGTCTGTGTGCTCCACAATTCAAAAGCCATTGGAGTTAAATGAACTATGAAAAGAATCAAGCATATTCAGAAAGGTCGAACCCGTGAAATGAAGAGACGGAATAATTAAGGAAGGAAGAAAAATTCCAGGAAATAGAAATTTAATGAAGAAATTAGTTTGGAGGGGAAAGGGGTAGTAGATACCACCATTTAAGCGATGGAAAAGAGGCAAACAGAAAGAAGGAAATGGGTATAACTAGCCGGAATCATTGATATGCATCAGGAACCATGAAAGAAAAGTTGTAGGAGTTTTCAGATGAAATAGAGCTTGGAGCTTGGCCTTGGGGAGCCTTTGAAGGAAGGTACCTTTTTCTCAAAGAAAGATGAAAAGCTCATAGAAAAAGTTTATACTAGATAAACCAATGGTGTCATGTAGAAAATCAAATAAATAATTATGAGAGTTATAGGAGATTGTCTTTGGGGGCATACTGTATTTTCCCTCCACTGTACCTGTTTTTTATTTTGGTCTGTCTTTGTTTTTATGGCTGTATTTTCCCGAACTACCTGCTTAGTTTTTGTTCTTGGTTTCTTTCATATCCAATAATGGGGCCAAGGGGTGTCAACCTGGTTGAGAAGTCCGACGCCTCCTGATTCTATTTCTCTCTCTCTTATTGCTTCTCTCTCATTGTATAGCTCTCTTGTGCTTTGAGATTCTCTTTAATAAAAGAAGCTTGTTTCTTTCTCTGAAAAAAAAAAAGATCAAAGAAATGATTCCATTATAAGCTTCTGCTTAACTGACACCTGTATGTGCCTCTTACCCTCAAGTTGTACTAAAAGAAGATTAAAGAAATGATTCCAATATGTATGTCACCCGAAGCAATACAACAAAATGGGTCAAGTTCTTTTCAACTGATCAGGAGAGGACTTAGGAAGGATTTGTTGAATACCTGAAAGAATTAAGAGCGCAGTTGGTTGCTGTCCAAAGTAGTTTAAGCAAAGGGAATGGGAAAGGTGGAAGGAAGGATCAAAGTATGAGATAATTGAAGATATTTATCTGAACAACTAATTTGAGATGGTGAATTACACATTGATATATCCCCTCCTCCCCCCTTAGTTTTCTTATCTCTCTCTTCCAAATGAATTTTATCTTCCTTAAAAGAACTGCCAGAAGTTGATTAGCAGATGGATATCCAAAGATTCTAAGTTGGAATACAGATATAAGAGAGGAGATGATAAGTAGTTGTAGGCTAACAAAAGGTAAGAAACAATAAGGACCAAAGTCCTTTGACAATTTACACCAAAATATAACAATGGAAATGACACGACCGATGAAGGTGTCAATTTGGTGTTTGTTGTTGAAAATCTGGTCATTACACTTGAGCCAAACCGACCACAAAAAGGATCTAACAAGATGAATCCAAATGAGCGTCTTCCTGCGTTTGAAAGGTTGTACCTCGAGTATGAGGCAGAAAACACTAGAAATGTCCTCAGGAAAAGCCACCCATCAGTTAAAAGAGATAAGGATTAGATCCCAAAATCTTTTTGAGGAGGAGTGGATGAAGAGGTGAAATTGTGTCTCATTGCTCACCCTACAAAGAGAGCACCAACCAGGAGAAACTGGTTTAAAAGTTATACGATGCTGAAGTTTATCATGTTCATGTGTAAGAACTGCCCTGCTTGTAAGCTCCCAAATGAAGAATTTATCTTTTTGGGGAATTAATCAGACCTGATGTATATATATGTAGCTTGTACTAAAAGTGGAGGCAATCAGAGGGTTGGTGGAGAAAAAACCAGATGGTTCGAGCTTCCAAAATCATTTGTCTTATAACTGTTGGGGCTGGAAATCAGTTAGTAAGAGGGGCAAAGTAGCCCACTCACTTATCTCCAAATCATTTAGGTTACTACAGTTACGAAGCTTTAGGTCCCAGCAACTATTCCTATTCCTAATCTTCCATTGTGCCAAAGACCAAGGCCTCTTTGGCAAGGGAGGGATGTTGGGTTGACAAGATGTGGGATTTCCCACATTGGTGATATTTGAAGTAGTGGGTGCTCCTAACCTATAAATGGAGCCCATGCCCTTTAGTTTTAGACCCATCTCATAATTAAATTCCATTTTTGGTATTCTCTAATTTGAGTGAGTGTCGTAAAAAGGGTGTGAGTAGTCAAAAGCTTTGAAGAGAGTGGCTTTGTAATTGGGGACAGGGAATGAAAAATATCGTGTGATTTTAGCAATTTTTCACATAGTAATATCTTTTCTGGTTTGTGGTTTTTCTTCGAGTTGGGAGTTTCCAAGTAAATCTTGTGTTTTTAGTTTTATTGCTTTTCTAATTTGTCTTTTATTTTTCTATTTATTCCTGTGGTAGAATTGGAAATTTTTTCCCAACAAGTGGTATCAAAGCTTTGGATTCGTGGGAGGAACCGCAATAAGCCTTCTCCGCATAGCAGTAGCTTCAATTCTGAATTTCCAAATCCACTTGGCAAGGAGGCTTCATTTTTAAACTTCAGATTGGTTATCCCATGGTCTAGAGGACAAGTGACTTTATCATGCCCAACGAGGTGCATTCCAAAGGCATCATCTTTCCCCTTCGAGATAAAGTCTTTGAACTAGGTGTCAGAAATTTATTGGTCTTTGGGAGGTGATTTGTTTGAGTCAGTTAGGAAAAAGAAAATGGGTCAGAGAATTGTTCCAATCGGGTCATGCTTGGTGATTTGTTCTTCATGTCAGATCAGAAAGGGAATTTCGGGAAAATTTTTGTCGAAGATCTCGCAGAGCTGTTTCTTCTTGTTCTCTGTTGTGTATGACTTCAATTCGTGTGTCAGCAAGTTTTCAATTGCAATAATTGCTTTGTCGGCAATTTTGCCAAAATACCCAAATTTTTTTATTCGAGATGTGTCTTCTTCCTCATTGTTTCGCAATCAGCTACAATTCACTTTTCTTTTTCTTTTCTTTTTTTTTTTTCCGAATCAAATTGCTCATGGTTATTGTGTATTTCTACCTCTTCAACGACTTCGATCTCTTTTGAATTAGGTTGCGTGCTCCAATTTGAAAGTATTTTTGTCGATTTCGTTCCCCCAGGTTATTTCTTCTTTAATCAGCTCATTGTATTCTTCAACTTGAATCCCAATTTTCTTGTCTTTACAAGTGATTTTCTTCAACCCAAAGAATCCCGATTATGTTTTCTTCTGTTTTTGAAATTTTGTGTGGGTTCTCCAATTTTTGTTCATCCCTCTCTTTTACTCAATGAATTTCTTGAATTATTTATTTCTTAAGTTTTTGCCTTTGGTCTAAAAGCTGCTCCACATTTTGAGTCATCTCTTCCAACAAACGTTGGATTTTCTTTACTCCCTTCTTCATTTCTTCTGATCCTTCAAGGTTGATGTACAAATTAGGTGTTCTTGCATAAGTTCCATCATAATAATTGTTGTAGGGCCAATTCTTGAACTTTCTTGAACATATTTTGATCTTTCTTGGTCATCCTTGTAGCACATATAATAATTTATGTCCCAAAATGCGCTAGATCTTCTGTAAAATCCCATTATGATTATTCAAACTTCTTCTAAAGAGATAAAAAAGAGGGCACAGGGAGAATTAAAAAAGAAACAAGCGAGAGATTAAACTTTGATCTTTGAAGAGCGTAAAAAAGGTCTTTCTATTAATCCTTGGAGGATTTGAACCGTCTTTGAAGAATGTAGTACTCATATCCTCACAAAGCTGAAGCTTGCAAGTCTTGCTGGTCCAGTAACTCCCTTTGTGTCATGAGGGGAACCATGATCTATATACACTGAATGCAAGAGGGGAGAGCTTGATCACTGGAGCCAAAACCTGACAATCCATGATATATTGATCGTTAAGTTGACAACGACCCCTCTGCAAGCATGGCTTTTGCCTTTTTATCCTAAGAAATTCAGCATGCCAAATTTTGAGCTTCTCGAACTGCCTTTCCTTTGCCTTGGCATACATACATACATACACATATATGTATATATATTAGAAGATGGAAACAGGCCTCTTCATTGAAATGATGAAATGACTTGTTTCGGTTTAAAAAAACAAAAAATAAAATAAAAAACAAACGTTGCAGGAATTATGCATAATGCATAATCCACACTCTTGAAACCTGAAGCTAGAGCAACCAGATGAGGCATTAGATTTAAAGGAGCAATGTTCGAAGGTTGGTGGAGGGATAAAATCAACAGGTTCAGATAATGTAGATTGTGTTGGAGAAACAAAGGGGCTTGGTAGGGGCAGAATAAAATATTGTTCAGTGTCGGCATCTGAAGGTAAAAGAATGATGGAAGTAAAGTGTCCAGTACCAGGGATTAACGTGGTTAGTTTATGGTTAATGGTGATTATTTGGGGATGGAGGATGGGGTTGGGATATCAGATTGGGGAGAGAAATGTATGGATATATATAGAGAAAGACTAGGTGGAGAGAAAGACTGGGATATCAGGTATGTATGGAGAGAAAGACTAGGTGGAGGGTTCCTAGTCTTTGCCAATTAGAGGAATTTTAGATCAATAACGTCCTCTTCAAATGTTACAAGTAGTAATACAAAAAACATATATAGACACACACACACGCACAAAAACACAAAAAAGTAGTGTCTACACCCATAAATATGTTTACAGCCTACTCTTGCCTTGTAAATGACTGGAAAACCGCTTAGAAACGTGGTTTCTATAGTTTATGGAAGCCTCTTTCTACTTAATATTTTTTTATCCAGTAGAAAGTTTCAGTGAAGAGTAAATGCTTGAAATACGAACTAACTTTATATTTGTACTTGGAGCCTTTTCAATCAAATATGGACTCACAACTGGATCTTCATCAATGCAGGTCTTGAGAGAGTACATGGATTTACTTTTGGAGACAGTCTTGATGAAAATAAAAGAAACAAGTGGTTGGACTTCAAAACAAGACTAACCAAGGTACATGATAATGATTTTTGCCAATCTTGTGGATGTAGTTGGTGTATCTAGCACAGAGTTTTTATTTTATTTTGAATGCCATCTCTTCTTCCCTCAGAGAGGACACATTTGTTTGATTTGGTTAGAAGTAAGAGTCTTATCACTCTGCCAATTTTTCACAATATTTATATTGAACTGGATATTAATTTTCAGATTGATTTAACACTGGAAGTCTTTGACAAAAAAGTTGTGGGTAATAATTTTTTAAGGTTTTACTTAAATAAAAGAAATTTTGAAAAGAAACATAATAGACAATGTTTTATAAAACTCTAAGGTACACTAAAGTGCGATATTCTTTGGGGTATAGGTGAAAAAAAAGTTTATCTATTTTAGGAGCACTAAATATAATACTTATAAAGAAGAAAATAGTCGAAGAGGGAAAGCCTAGGAATCACGGACACTTCATATTTGATGGAAGGTCCATGTCTGACTTGTGTCCTACACCAACACACTTGGAAATGTGTCAGACACACAATTTTGTTATTTGTTTTGTTTTTCTAGTCATAATCGAACACCAAGAGATGCTTGAGCACACTAATAGTACAAAGCAATACTTGCCTCCAGTGATCTATTCCCTTCGATTCTCTCTTTTCTTTCACCAGACGAACAGAAAATATTACAAAACAATACTTGAACTCTCTCTCCAAATTAGCTCACTCAAATTTAAAATCTTGCACACCCAAATCTTCAAGATGAAAGGAGAAAGAGAAAGCCAAGATGCAAACAGCTGCCTCAAAATTGGCTTGCCAATGCATTCCAATGTCCAGAGGAACTTGAAGCAGTCTTCCAATCCACAAAATCTGCCAAATCTTGCCAGCACTGCCTTTAATGCATGACTTAGTTGTCAAAGAGAAATCTGCTTTAGCAATGTCAGTCTCTGAAAAAACCTTCATCCCACCTTGTAAGGATGCCTCCGAAACTTCTTAAAGCTTCCACTATAGTCCAACCAACATCTTTTGAGCTCTAGATGCTTTTTTTTTTATGAATTCTTTATCGAAGGTATCTCTTCTAGATTCTTGAATTATTACAGTGTCCTGGATTAATTTCTTTAGAAAACTTTTAAGAATCAGCCTGTTGAGATACTAACAAGAAAATCTAAAAATATCCCAACCAAATGTGTAGAACTTTATTTATATATAAGCCAAAATACATTAAACAGCATGACAGTATGATAATAAAATAAAGAACAGTAGTAAAGCATACCCAGCTCCCTTATACAAAGCTGGGACAGTCCCCAGGCCACAACAGCCTTTCCTTCTCTCGAGATAACTAAAAATAACCTAGCTACCCCTTCCCCAAAATTACATATTTATCTCTCTCCCTATCATTCCTCCCTGCAGGCCCCACCTGCACGATCCTCTCCCATTATTCTCTCATCATTTGTTGCCAAGGAATTTCCCTTTTTACCCTTCCTCTTATATGTATAGATAATTGGGGGCCTTACACAGTCACATTGATTTTTGTCCAAATCCTCACGTAATTCAATAGCTAATCTTCACTTTTGAACCCTGAAGGATATCCACAAAATGACCTGTTTTCCTTTGGATTAGGCTATAAGGAGATTTCACAGGCTTCCAATATGGAATGCAATTTTTGAGGTATGTCTTTCTTTTCTAGTGGAGTAAAGGAGAAGCTTTCCTTAATGGAATGTAATTGAACCTCTTCAGTTTGGAGTAAAATACCTAAAGCGTTGTTCATATCCTCAGGCATTTCATCTTCTCTTTTCAGTTCTTCACTGCTAACACTTGCCAGTGCTCTTCATCGAAGTCTTTCGGAACTTTATGAGAAGTTGTCTGAAAAGTGCAATGTATTCCTTGCACAGAAGACTTGAAAGACTCTTGGGAATTACATCTGGAATGGGAACTGGGTTTATTCAATAAAGGTAAAGAAGCTGGCCTGTTTTGTTCTAGTCCAGGGACTTGGATCTTGACACAACACGTATGAAGTTAGTTGGGGTTTGTTCATTCTTTGTTATAGCAGGAAAATGCTAAATATTATTATTATTGATCTTCAATTGATGTTTGTGGAGGTTCATGGTAACCTAGGGAGAATGTTCGTTCCGGAATCCTTATTCTTTGAAAGGAATCTTTAAGTAAATCCTTGTCCCTTTGTTTAGTGAACCCGTTTTCCCTTGGGTGACACTCAACCTTTGCCTCATTATGGAGGGTGAAAATTTCATATATGGTTAATGTTTTTGTCTGGTAGATTCTCCATGGAAGAGAAATAACACCTTGGGTAGGAGTTTGAGGCTACTCGACTTTATGGGCCTTTGTATTGGATTCTTTGGAAAGGGCGGTGGAAGATCTTGATGATATGTTTTGGGCTTGTGACTTTTTATGCAGTTTGGAGGCGGTTTTTTTGAAGAGTTTGGTTTAGTTTGGCTAGTTTTAGAGGAGGTTGTGAGATGACTGAGGTGCTCCTTCTCTATCCTCCTTTCCTTTTTCAAAGGTTTTTGTGGCAAGCTGGTATACATGTCAGGATGGGTCCTAGGAAATCTAGAGGGTTTAAGACTCCTCTGAGTAGGGTGTAGTGTATTAGATTCAATGTGTTCCTTTGGGCATCTGTGACTTTTTTTTGTTGTTATTATTATTATTATTATTATTATTATTATTTTATTTTAATTTATTTTTGTTATTATGAAGGTGCTCCCCTTTCTTTCTCAGGAAAGTGTGGGTTATCAAAGGGTGTCCATGGCTAGGGTTGGGATGGGGTGGTTTTTTTGGTTGGTTGGGTTGACCATTCGCCCGATTCCAATGATCTAAACAAACCTAACCCTTAAGATATGGGTTGGGTTATTATTTTATTATTATTTTTTTTTTTAGTACTTTTTTTTTATTAATCTAAAATACTTGAATTTGTCTGAAGCTTTCATGCACATGATACAACGAAATCAGTTCTAGAGATATAATATGAGCCATTATCTGCAGTATTTATTTTAGCAAATTTAACTACTAAGGCACATTATTTACCATGTTTTGGGTATATTCACTGTTACCTAATCGTCTGGATCTTTTTCTGCTAATTTTTCTTATTGTAGCTCTTGAGTTTGGAGCAGCCTTGGACTCTAATCCTTGATGATGCCTTAGCAAATTCGTTTATTGCACCAGTGACTGATGATATGAAAGATGACCATCAGTTAACATGTAAGTGACTTTCCCTGCCTTTTTCTTTTTTCAAATTCCGATTCAGAAAACTAGAAACTACTAAATTACTAATATATTTTTTAAGCATTGAACCTAATAATGAATCTAAGGTAACTCCATTTGTAATTTGTAACTCTGCTCGTGCTGCAAAGTATTTCAACTGATAAATGTCAGACGGTCTATAGGTTGTGATAAATAACGGCCCTTCGCAGTCAGAATCAGTATAGGCCTCAATAGCTCTCGTCAGTCTTCCTGAACATCAACCCTTTACCTGGAGTTGTTTTTAAGTACATCAGGATTCTGTTAACTGCCTCCATGTGTTCCTCATAGGGAGCCGACATGAACTGGCTAACCGTACTCATAGCATAAGAGATATCCAGTCTAGTATGTGACAAATAAATCAACTTTTTCACAAGGTGCTGATATTTTTCTTTCTCAATTAGAACTTTATCGCCTAAGTTTCTCAGTTTACAGTTGAATTCAATAGGAGTATCAGCAGGACGACATCTCAACATATGTCTCAGTCAACAAATTCAGGGTATACTTTCTCTGAGATACGGAGATACCTTCTTTTGGTCTAGCTACCTCCATCCTAAGGAAATAAGGGAAGTAAACAACATAAGGTAACAACTACTTCCAAAAGGTGACGATTTTTTCGCTCGACAACCTCGTTTTGTTAAGGAGTGTAAGCACGCGAGCTGTGGTAAACAATCTCTTTGGAGGATAGGAACTCACTAAGGGTACGGTTTTGAAACTTCAGACCATTATTACTCCGAAGAATTGCAACTTTTGCATTGAAGTTCGTTTCTACGGTGTGATAGAAGTTTTGGAGAATAGAGGAAGCCTCTGATTTATCGATGAGAAGGACGGCCTAAGTAAGACGAGTATGAACATTAATAAAGGTCACAAACCACTGTTTTCCTGAGAAGGTAGTGACCTTTGAGAAACCCCAAACGTCACTGTGATGAGGGTGAACAGCTGGTTTGGTTTATATGGTTGTGAGGGGAAGGAAACATGATATTGTTTGGCTCGAATACGCACATCACAAGATAATGAGGAGACATCAATTTTAAAGAAGAGATGGGAAAATAAATACTTAATATATTTAAAGTTTGAGTGGCTCAATCGGAAACGCCACAACATACAATCTTGTTCAGAAATAGTAAAATATGAAGACAATAAATTAGTCATGGCTACTACTAGCAGAAGTATCATCGTCGAGGAGATAGAGTCTGCTGCTATGCTGGGCAGTGCCAATCAACCTCCTTGTGCTTAATTCTTGAAAAGAAACATAGTGAGGTAAGAAATTAGCTTTGCAGTTCAACTCACGAGTAGTTTTGCTTATGTTAGAGCAAATTATATGAAATCTTAGGCACATACAACACGTTTTGGAGGGATATCTCTTCAAAGGGAAAATTTTGCCTCCTAGCTATTTGAGCTAAAGAACCATAATAGCTTATGATCTTTTCATTAAATCACATTGAATATAAGAAACAAAATTCTCAGAACTTGTAAAGTGATCTGTAACACTCAAGTCTAGGACCCAATGATTCTTTCCATTGACACTGATAAGACTAAGGGATTAAGGCATACTTGACTGACTGAGCAATGGCTCCTAGAGTGGGGTGGATTGGGATCGTTCTGGTTTATGGTAGGGCCAGATGTTTGAGGTTCCAGCAGACTCACTCATGCAAGCACGCTTGAAATTCTGTTTTATCATTTGAGGAACGTTTCTTACCTCTTAGAGGACAACCATGAAGTTTCCAACATAGATCCTTAGTGTGTCACTGTTTCTTGCAATGCTCACAGATGAAGATCGGTTTTCCGTTGTTCTTCTCACAATCATGGGTCGAGGATCTAGCACTGAAGGCAGCAGAGTAGTAGCAAGAGTAGTCAGAACACTCATGACATTCATACGGTCTTCTTCAAGATGGACTTCATAATGCACTTCCATTAAGGAGGAAAGGGGTCTCTGGCCAAGTATACGACCACAAACAATGGAGAATATAGGATTTAGACTGGCAAGGAAGTCATAAATCCGATCAGCTTCTTCAAGTCTAGCATACTGTATGCCATCACTTGGAGTATCCCATACTATCTTTTTGCATAGGATGAGTAGTCGTCCGAGCACATCTTCTATTGCAAGGACAGAGACCTCTCTCCCTGATTACCTGACGAAATCAGAGTCAATCCATCTCTTGCTAGAGTAGAGTTAATTGAAGTAGCAAGTTACATCCAGAGTTTCTTGCTCGCAATCATAGATTTGTTTCCTCAGTGTATACAAACGAGAGGTGTTCTAACACTTCAAATAGAGTTTCTAAGTAGTATGCCATAGATCCTTCGCATTTGCTGCATAAAGCAAAGGCTTGCCAATTTGTGGTTTCATACTATTGATTAACATAGACCACATAAGAGACTCCTCCCCTTTCCAAAGACGTTCTTGGGGATCACCGAGTGGGGGCCAAAGAGTCTCTCCTGTCAGAAAATCGAATTGGTAACGTGCCTCAAGAAGCACTTTTACCGATTGAAACCAGGAAAAGTAGTTCTTGCCATTCAACTTCTCTCCTGGAAAAACACCTGTACATGGTGTCAGAGAACTAGTTAATATAATTTGAGGACTAAATGGAGAACGAAGTTACCGGGTTCTTAGAATACATCAGCGAGTCGGTTGGTTTGGATTGTGTCGAAGATTCACCTACTTCGAACCTTGATTTATTATGGAGTTGATTAACCCCAATAGCACGGATGTGCGGCTGCTGTAAAGAATTGGAGGGTAGCAACGCGTGAAACAATGGGAGTGGCGACTCGTGGATGTGTTGCTGACCAAGGTAGCTGGACTTGGGAAAACAGGTGGAGTAAGCCAGCTGAATGGCGGAGGAGTTGGACGACGGCTCGTGGGTGGACAACTGAGGCGCGTGCAGCTGGTTTCCTCCACTCGTCTACGTGGCTGACTCAAGGGTGGACCCATGTGATCGATGGCATCTTTTGAAGCTGGTGGAGCAGCTTTTCCACGGCGGCAATAACATCCGCATCCACGACGGCGGCAATTGTCTCTATTCGAGTTTCATCTATAATTGTGTCTAGGGTTTCGTCTTTACCTCGCGTTGAAACCATTGTTAAAAGCGGTAAATAAAATAGACATCAAGTTAGGTGGAAACTCGAGTATCGGGAGAAAAACCACGACTTGACGTTCTTATTAATTTCTTGTATTAGCAAAAGATATAAAGGGAAAAAGAAAAAGGAAAGGAAATTAGAGTAAATCTTTCCTTGGGCCAAGCCCACGAATTGGAACCATTGTATATTGATTAGAACATTTTAGAGTAGAGAGTGACTAGTATATAACAAAAGAGAATTAGATTTGATTTAGTTTTCTTCTTGTGGATACTTACTTTTTGGTTCTATTCTCAGTCGAGGAGTACGAGCGATCGTGGGAACAGAACGAGGAACTCGGTTTGAACGACATGGACACCTCAGCTGCTGATGCTGCTTATGAGTGACTAATAAAAAATGCTTCTGCCTTAGAGAAGATAGAAAGCGTCAACACTTGACTTTGTAAACTTTATAGATCAAATATTTCTTCCATTGTTGTATGTTATATTTATTCCTAATGGAAGTGTATCCACAAGTTAGGTCAGTTTCAGCGTTTTTACTCCATAAATGTTGTTTAGAGCTGAATAAACTCAAACAGATGAAAGATTCTCTTTTTGGCTTGATTTTGAACATCTATTCCTAAAATTAATTTTAATTTCACATTTAGCTTTTGTGTGTGCCTCTCTCTTGCCGTTGCTTTCTTTTTATTAGTAGTTGTTGATGTAGGAAATGTTTACCAATCTGTAGTAATCATGATGGATCCATCATCGATTCATCATTTAATGACTCTAATTGAATTGTTTTTTTTTTCCCTTTCTTTTTATCATGTTTACGTAAAACCAAATATAATGGAAGGGTTAGGTTAGCATGGTTGGATAATGCTTTTCTTTAACTGAACTTCTCATAGTTCGATCCTTTGTAAAAAAGTTCACATTGTGAAGATTTGTAGAATTATTCAGTGAGTCTTCTTCATCGACAAACCATTTTCTTTTAACTGTTATTGTGAAAACACAAATTCTTTTCCAATGATCATTACTGCTCTGAATATGAGCATAATTCATTCGCGTATGTCTTTGATAGAAAAATTCGAACCTTTTTATATTTCAACTATCAAAAAAAATTTATACTAAAAAAATCAATGATAATAATAAAGGCATCAAAATATGGTGGTAGTTGCAAGTATACTCGCAAACTTTTACATTAACCATTGTGTTTTAAAAATTTTAAAATTGGACTCTTATAGTTTACTTTAAATTATTAAGTTGAATCCTATGACTTACATTAATTATAAAAATTGAACACAAAATAATAGAAATATAATCTTCAAGTTCATATAATCGGTACAATTTATACAACTATTAACGACTTATACAATTATTAACAACTTATACAATTATTAAGCTTGAGAGATTAATTTTAAAATTTGAACAAAATTTGAGGATTTAATTTTAAATTTTAGAATATTAATAATATAATTGCAACCTACTTACAATACTACAATACTTTAGAAGTGGTTTTTACGACTTACAGTAGTGAAGATGATACCAAAACAATAGAATCATCCTTGGTTAGCTCTTTCTTTTCTAAAGAAAAAAAGGTGAAGCGGATAAGAGCCAAAGGCGGAGAGGAATATATTGAGGAAGCGTGTGGAAAAGTGGGATATGCCATTTTATTTTACTCTCTTTCGAAGGTGTTTTTAAGTTCTCTCATTTCTATTTCATTGCCTTTTATTTTATTTATAAATATAATGTTATACTTCTTATCTTTTTTATACGTTTCCTATAAATTTAAATTCTTAATTTCGTAACTTCACCAATTTTTATTATTCGTAACTATTTTCTACCTAATTTATGTAATTATATATTATCTTTTTTTTTTTCTTTTAAAAAAAACTGTCTTGATAAAACAATATACTTTTGCTAATAAATCATAGTTTCACTTTTGTAAGAGCAACCCATAGAATCATTAAGAAATAGTAGAACAATTAATTTGATCTCACCATATTCACATTGTATTCATAAAACATATTAGTTCTCACATTTCAAAGCGAAAAAAAGAAAGAGAGATTATTGTAAATGTAGTAATTAGGTTAAAAATATTAGCATACATAGCAACATTTTTAAAAAATTGCAAATATAACAAAATTTGTTAAAATGCGTCAATGATAGACCATGTTGCAAATATTGGTTTATCATTTATAGACCATGTTGCAAATATTGGTTTATCATTTATAGACCATGTTGCAAATATTGGTTTATCACTGATAGACCATAAAAGTTTATAGAAGTCTATCGATTTTGCTATATTTGCAATTTTTTTCAAAAAATTGGTATACACTTAATTGTTGTTCTAAAATCGTCACCTATTATAGTTACCCTAAACTTAAACCCTAAAGATGAATCTCAATATTGATGCATCTCTCTTTAAAACTTGATGAAGATTGTACGAATTATTAACTTGTAAATACAACATTTGACCTACAAGGTTCAACTAAAATTAGTGTGTGAATTGTATATAAAAGAAATAAAAATTGGTGTATGTTGTGAAAACGAGGTAGGGCCGGAATACAAAAAATCAAGAAAACATAATATTAAAATAATAAAATAAATAAATAAATAAACAAATAAGAAAATTATAAAAATCTTAAAAATTTAATTTTTTCACTTTCTCCAATTTTTTTGGATTTCTCTCCAATTATGGTCTCACTTACAATTTCATCAAATGCCATTATTTATACAATTTGCAAGTATGAAGTGGATTGCATGGCTACTAAAAATGAGTATCTTATAGACACATGACATTAGTGTTGGATGATTAATGGAAAGACGGCTATGGCCACTAAGTGTAAACTTTAGTTTTATGATTATACAATAAAACCCTAACATTGTATATAACAAGAAGTGTCAAGATCTTTAAACTAGATGATTTTACAAATTAAACTTAGATAAAAAATCAGATACCTTGATCCATGAATGACTTTCTAAAGGATTGTGTTTCTCTCACTTGGCCTTCTTGATGGAAAGAGTGAATTACTTGAATGAGGTAGTGAGAGGACCAATCCCTAAGGTTCTATTTATAGACATCACCCATCATGATGTTTAATTAGGGCATTATCTTTTTATCTGATGGGATTAATAAAATAATGGGCTCCAAAAAGATAAAATGACACATAATGCACATGGGCCACATTAATAATCATATTGTATTTAAAATAAAGGGTCTTTAACTAAGATAGCCTAAATTGTTATATAATATTACATGATAGACCTAATTTCTAATAAATTTCACAAATGTCATAAATTGGCCTATATATTACATAAATGTAGGGAAAAAATTACATATATACCCATTCCTAATATTAAATTGATTATAAATAAAAAAATAAATGAAAAAAAAGTGGGTTACGGTTTAGGAAAGAAATCAACCACGATTCAAACTTTTCTTCTTCGAACACCGTGTTATACTCCTTCCATTATAATCGCAGAAGCCACCATTTATATTGAGAAATTTGAGAGATTTCGGCGGTGAAGAAGAAAAAGTTCGATGACCGAAAAAGACAGTATTTTCTGACATAATTTGGGTATAAAATTCGAGATTACTACTGTATATCATATGAAGATTAGAGTATATTAAGTTTATTTTAGATACTCCATTAATTGGTGAACTAAAGATTAGGGTATATTGAGTATATTTTAGATACTCCATTAATTGGTAAACTAAATAGGCAAACAAAAGATAATAAATGTTCTGGCCATCCGGTAAAAAATTATTATAACTATATGTCACTAAATATTAATGTTGTAAATAAGATGAGGTATATATATACTAAATCACATAACAAAACTATTATATTTTACAGATATATTAAAGTATATATTGTTTGTTTAAAATATATATAAAGTGATAATATTAAAGTATATATTGTTCATTTAAAAATTATTTAAGGGAAAAGTTTGGAGGTCTTACTGTATATCATTATATATGTGTTATTGTGTATATGAACTATATATATGTGTATACAGTGATAATATGTATGTGTTCACACCATATATTATAGATACATTGTGAATATGTAGTTTACTACTGTTTTAGTAATATTTAATATATAAACATATATTTTAATCCAAAATTCTATCAAAATTATGTAGTTTACCGTATATTTATTGTAAATAATATGGAGTATATATATATAATAAATCACATAAGAAAATTATTATATTTTACGGGTATATTAAATTATATATTGTTAATTTAAAATATATATAAAGTGATAATAAGTATGCAAGAAATTTTCATCGTATATTATAGTTTACTATTGTTTTAATAATATTTACTATATAAACATATATTTTAAAGTCAATTTCTGATGGAATTATGTAGTTTACGGTATAAGAATGAAAAATTACCGAAGCGTAAAATTTGGATGACTTACTATATAATATTATATATGTGTTATTGTATATATTGTATATATGGAGTGGTATATATGTGTAAGCAATACAATGGAATAAAAAGTTAACACGTACTAAGTAAAGTACGATGTAATTTAATGACGAATAATGCAACGAATTGAAAAAGAAAACTAACTGAAAATTTGATGAGAACGAAAGGACAAAATAAACCGAAGACCAAATAGGAAAAGATGAAGAGCGATATTGAAGACACGCGAATTTATGGAAGAAAGGAACGAAATTGAAGGATGAAGTAAACAGTGTGGAAAATATGAAGTCGTTGCTGGAAGAAAAGACCAAAAAAATTGAAGGATGAAGTGGTTGTCGATGTCGGATGGAAGCTTTCAGGATGTTAACGTGGTGTGGATAATATGTTATACAATTATAATTAATTATTATATTATTCCATATTAGAAAAGATCTTATTTTATACTTAATTAAAAAACTATTTCTAATTTATTTCTATAATAAAGTTACACATTTAAATAAAGAAGTTATCAAAATCATTGAATGTAACGTGAATAAGGAAATAATTTAAATTTAATAATGATGATAAGGTTATAATTGTCCAAAAAATATACGAATTCCTATTTAAGAAAATAAATTTTAGTTTAGGACATTTATGAAATTTCATAGTTAATTTAGGTCTTTTTGTAAATTTTTCTAAAATAAATCTATCATTCTTCCACTTGGCCCATTGACATTATTTACCGTATACTTCATAGACATAATGCGCAAAATTAAACTTCATAACATATCATGTCAATTCAAAGAAACTACTAAAGGATCATGGTGGTCATACATCATTGAATTAACATACTCCCTTCCATGTATCACTGAAATAGTTATTCTATTAACATGATTCATAATAAAGATAATCAATAATGGTCCAACAATAAGTGTCTTTATCAAAGACGATGTCCTGTTTATACTAATCATAAGAAAGATGTGATGATATCAATTGCACTTAAGATACCATTTTCTGGAAGTTTGTTTAAGTCAATATATTGATCTCTTTAATTTACACACCATATGTTCCTTTCCTTCAACCATAAACTTTATGATTGATCCACGAACACTTCTTCATCTAAATTCCCATTTTTAGAAAGGTAGTTTTCACATCCATTTCATGAAGCTCTAAATCATAATGAGTTACTAAAGCAATAATAATTCTTAATGAGTCATTTTTTCGAGATAGGAGAAAAGTTTTCTTTGTAGTCAATGTCATTCTTTTGAGTATAACCTTTGGCAACAAGTCTAGCCTTGTGTCATTTGATATTGCCATTTGAGTTAAGTTTGGTCTTAAAGACCCATTTACACCCAACTCTTTTACTTCCTTTAGACAATTCTACAAGGTGCTAGACTTCATTATCATTCATAGATTTTTTCTCTTATTTCATGATGTATAACCATTTGACAGAATTATCTTGTTTAATGACTTGTGAAAACGAAACTGGATCATTATTAATACCTAAGTCAATTTCTGACTCATGCAAATGAACCAAATAGTCATAAAAAATACCTGATCTTCTTTGTCTTACAGATCTTCTTAACTCTATTTCTTGTAGTCTCTCAGTTACACGTTCATTTTGTTGGGATTGATGCCCTAAATCTTGTGGTCTTGTAGTTTGTAATTGTATATATTATACAAACATTTTATTTATCTAATAAAATAAAGTGTGTTATTTTATTTGACATTTAGTTGCATTAACCCACAAAACCCATAAACTAACATCCAAGGTTATCTTATGTAACCTAAACATGTATGTGGAGACATACAAGTGGATCATGTTTAAATGATAACCTAAATGGTCTGTAGTAGATGGATAAGGCTGGATACCTTATCCTGATGACACTACGAATACGGCCTGCTTTGTAGTTGTTACAATTGTTCTAAAGTGCTACAAATGATTTGATCCTAATCATTCATGTTGAGACATTAGAGCAGGGGTATTCTAGACAAAGAGTTTGTATAAGATTGGACCATGAAATGAATAGTCTCTCTTATTAACACCATTACTAGTTGAGACTACATTTCACCAAGATGACCATAGGTGACTTGACCTGAATCCTGAGTGAGTTGTGAACTCCTGCCTATGAAGGCAGTCCTTTGATTTGCATGGGTGAGAGTGGCCTATATCGCCGACTCAATAGACCTACCATTTTGGGGATTCGTTTGATTAGGGAGCTGGGAACACAATTACACAAGAAGGAATTCGCTCCTTCTCTATAGATAGAGTAAGTAGAGAAATTGCTCTCTTAAGGGCTGATTCCAGGGCTTGAACAGTGTGGCGCCACACCCTCTCTTGGGCCGAGAGGAGTTTAGTTATAGTGGGACTATAACTATTGTTCATTAGAGGGATTGGTGGTACTTAAGAAGTTAGATGTAACTACAGGGGCAAAACGGTAATTTTTGGCCTAGCTGTACTTATGAGCAATTTGTGAAGGGTCATTGCACTGTTGATTGGTTATATCTAATGGACACAAAAATATATCTACAGTAAGAAGAGTGCAACTATTGGTCTTTAGTGGAACGACTAATAGTTAATGAACAGTTATTAATTTAATTAAAAAGTTTAATTAATTAATCTCACATCATTGGAGCTTTAATCTGTAGGTCCATAAGGTCCCCTTGTTAGCTCAATAAAGATAAATGAGAATCAAATTTATTTTGGTTTAATTTGAATCGTTCAAATTGATTAAAGGGAATATAATATAATGTATTTGATACATTATAATATAAAGTTTTTATGAGAGAAGTTAATATTTGGATATGATTCAAATAATAATAATATGAATAAGATTCATAAATAAACTATAGATTAAATGAGAAGATCTAAACCATTGGTTATATTATATATGATATAATATAAAATTAATATTATATAAGATATAATATAAAATTAATATTATATAAGATATAATATAATTTGAATTTATATTATATTTATATTAATATTAATTTAAATAAAAGAATAACTCAACGAGAGAGGGAGAAAGTTATTTTGATAACTTCCCCTCCATCTCTCTTCATATCTTTTGGTTAAGATATAGAAGGAGGAATGCAATCTTTTCTGGGTGAGTTTTTTTTGACGATCTATTGCTTCCAAGAAGAAAAATCTCTCTGCAAATATTTTTTCTTTTAAACAAAACAAAAACACAGAAACCCCACAAACTCTCTGTTGTTTTTTCTATCTTGAGGATAAGAAGGAAGACTTAGTGGTGTTCTTCTTGTGCTGTTCTTTGGGAGATTCGAGAATTCTTAGTAGGTTCTACATAGGTTAGTTTTCTTTTTTCTTTTTCACGAAGCATGTTTAAGTGTAAGGGATTGAAGTTTTCACTTTAATACGAACTTTTGTGTTGGAAATATTGGTGAGTTATGCTCCAAATAACCAAATTAAGAAGTTCAAGAAATTGCATTATGTAATTTCAACGTATAGAAGTTTGTATTTTTCTTCAACAAAGATTGATAGAAACTTTTACAAACAGGAGAATGATCATTCATCAAATTTCGTGATTCCCGAGACCCAAATTTCCAAATCAATTCCCAAAAGTGTAAGCATCAACCAAAACATCCCCACTCAAACAAAATCTGCAACTTCTCCTCTCAACCCTTTCGTCAATTTCTAATCTTCTGTCCAAAAATCGGTACACACCACACTCTTCAATCACTCAGCTATAAGCTGAAGCCTTTCATTTACTTAGCTTCGCCTTTGGAGATTTGAGGTTTTTTCAGCATTTTCGATTCCAGTTTCACTTGGGGAGGGTTTTGAAGAATAGTTTGGGTGCCCAGAATGGAGAGCAGCGAAGAGGAAGATGATTTCCCGTCTATTGAGAGCATCATTCCGCAGTCTAAGGTTGATTCTCTCTACCAATCCCACACTGAACAGGTTTGTTCTTTTGTTTCTTCCTTCTTTTTTTCATTTCGGTTCTTCTGCTAGCTTACCGATATAATGCTGGAAAACAAAATGGGTCATTTTTCTTTGAATTACTGCAGATTTAAGAATTTGGGTCATTTTTGTTTTCTTTTACTCATTTCCGTTTCTATTCATGTTATTACCGTACTGATCTTAATGTATTTAGTTTAGCTGTTCATTATGATTTCGTCATTGATGAGTTGTGATGGTTTTAGAAATTTTTCTTGGGTCTTCCTTATCTGATCTGTTTGTGCAGATAATTTTTGGTGGTAAATGTAAATCTCTTCTAGAACTAGAAGTGAGCGATTACCTCACTACTAGCTTAGGGAGGAAAGCTTAGCGGTTTCTTAAGCTTACCTCAATCCTCCATTTCCCTACCTAAAAATGGTTCTTCTGAGATTGATGCTTGCCACCACTGATTTCACAAGGTTAATTTTAAGACCAGAGACTGGCCTCAGAGGTTTATATGAGGTTGAAAAATGTTAAAAGAATTTTCCCTGTCTTCCACCACTGAAAAGTATAGATAAAGACACTAGAGATCTCTTATCTAAATCCCATGAGATCCAATAGAAAGCCACGAATGAAAAATCGAAAATGGAAAGGAGAGAGGAAATTTCCTTTCCTATGCCCTCCAGGACAATCAAACATCGTCCTTAGTTACTCATTTATAATCACACCATAGAAGACAGGCGAGATACAAAAGCCCGTTCAATTTCTCCATTTAAGTCCAATCTTTTTTAGAAAATAAATAATCAAATGAAAAACCAAGTTTTCTTTGATAAACAAGAAAGAATAGGAACAAACATTCAAAAAAGAAAAAATTCCTGCGGAAAAGGAGTAAAAAAAACAAACGTATGTGATTGATACATAAAACTAAAAGGTCTTCAATCAACGAGAATAAGGTTTAGAGCTACTGGGTACTTAATCCTTGATAGTTGATGGTATGTTCATAGCAACTATACCACTAAAACACTAATTTGAGCTGTATTTGTGTACTTCAAATTGTAATTTTGCCTCTTTTGTTCTTTTTTTAGTCTGTACTTGATTTGATGCAAGAAAATGATGCCTATGTAGGGAATTAGAAGACTGTGCTGTGAACTCATGGATTTAAAGGATGCTGTGGAGAACTTATGTGGCAATATGAAGACCAAGTATCTGGCTTTTTTAAGGTAACAAACTGACCACCAAGTATATGTGCGAATTATAGAGTGGCTTCTTTGAAGTAATAAACTGTCATTTTGGCATTATGTTATGGAACTAGTTAGTAATTCATTTAAAAATTGTCACTGAAACATGTTTACTTCACCATTTTGAAGCAAGTTTGTCTCCGTACTTTTGGCCGGTGAAAAGGCAAGCATATGTAGAAACGAAAGGACAATAAATTTTCAGGTTCAGTTTATTGGAAAACAAGCATTGATTATGCCATTTACTGAAAATCCTAATACATTTCCATAGAATAAGGTTTATTGCATTCTAACATTTTTTAAAAAAGAAATTCACACAGCCTAATTAATCTGCAAGTGAGTATTGCTAACGGTATTTAAACCACCAATTCACCCAAAAGCTTAAGCTGGTGGTTGAAGGAAAATTTAATTATATATCACCAACACTCCCTCTCACTTGTGAGCTTGAAATATTTGAAAGGCCCAACAAGTGGAATCAATTTTACCTCACTTGTGGGTTTAAAATATTTGAAGGCCCAACAAGTGGAAATCAATTTTAATTGGGAGGAAACGACAATGTAGGGGATTGAACACAGGACCTCTATGGACCACCTGCTCTGATACCATATTAAACTACCAATTCACCCAAAAACTTAACTTAACAAAACCTCGCTGGTTCCCGAGGCTCCAATCTACACGCTTCCTCTGCATCATAAACCTATGGGGAAACAAACTAAGTCTAGGGTCTCGTTTCTTAACTAAATTTGATGGGCCCAACAAAGAAATTGAAGATCAAGATATTTATTGGAAACTAAAATCTTACAATTTTAGATTGAGCCTTCAATTTCTAGGATGTGCCAAAATGCAGGTTTATTTATGCATGCAATCTCTAAATCCTTTGATGTTCGCTAAAAAAGAAAAAAAAAGACTTCTAGAACTTCTAGCCAAGTTCAAAACTTCTGATCTTGTGTCCTTTTCTTCGGCCCAAACTCCTCATAGCCTCAGTTGAATTTAGAAAATGAGCATTGTCGCCATGGTGTTTCTCCTGGCAGGCACTATCCTTCAGGATAATTTCAAATCTCATCTCTCTCTTGATGTCATTTCATCTTTCAAGCAGACACCACCTTTGGATATCCTTGGTAACAATATTCATATTCACTGGTTTTTAGCAAGTTTTCTTTCCTTCTTCCTTAAGAGGACAATCCCTTGTTTTCTTCAAGGCAGTTCACATTTTTCTCTGGTATTCTCAAGTGTCATTGACGTTTAATCGAATTCCAGGTCCAGGGTGCACGTTATTTGATTTTCACTCATTTTTGTCATAGATTTATGAGTGTAGGGCTTAATTTTGGGTGTATTCAGGATATCTGAAGAGGCTGTGGAGATGGAACATGAGTTGGCTGAGCTGCAAAAACATATTTCATCCCAAAGGATTCTAGTGCAAGATCTAATCACTGGTGTATGTCATGAGTTAGAACAGTGGAACCAATCAGATGACACTGATGAAGTTAAGGATGGTGCAAAAAGTTATGACCCTCAAGACTCCTTGTCAAAATTGGAAGATGGTCGCAATATGGCCTTTCTTGAGAATATTGACATCCTTTTAGCTGAGCATAAAACTGAAGAAGCACTGGAGGCTTTAGATGCAGAAGAGAGAAACTCTCCGGAGCTCAAAGCAACTGGGGAAGTTTCATCCGAAGTCTCCTTGTACAAATCTGCATTCTTGAAAAGCAAAGCTATGCTTGAGGAACAGTTGATTGAAATTGCCGAACAACCTTTTGTAGACCCTCTTGAGCTTAGAAAGGCCTTAACTGGTTTATTAAGACTCGGTAAAGGTTCTTTGGCTCATCAATTACTGCTTAAGTCATTTGGATCTCGTCTTCAAAGGAGCACCTCAGCTTTTCTTCCTTCATGTGCTGCTTGCCCGAAGACATTTTCAGCTACTTTGAGTAAGCTTGTATTTTCTGCAATTTCATTGGCAACAAAAGAATCTGCTTCAATTTTTGGTGATGATCCTATTTACACAAATAGAGTTGTTCAGTGGGCTGAATGGGAAATTGAATTCTTTGTACGGTTGGTGAAAGAGAACGCACCATCTTCCGAGATCGTGTCTGCTCTGCGTGCAGCTAGCATATGCATACATGCTAGTCTTAATTTCTGTTCATTATTGGAAACACAAGGCTTGAAACTGTCAAAACTACTTTTGGTGCTTTTGCGGCCTTTTATGGAAGAAGTTCTGGAGTTGAACTTTCGAAGAGCTAGAAGAGGCATTCTTGACTTGGCTGAACCTGATGACAACTTTGTATTATCATCTCGCTTTGCATCGTCATTGTCTCCATTTTTGACATCCTCAGATAGTCTGCTTGTGGTTAGTGGGATGAAGTTCATGCACATTGTTGATGTAAGTTGGTTATTTGTTTTCAAATATTTGTTACCGAAATATTTGTGTTAGTTCTTTCTTATTTTATTGCTATTATTTAAAATAATTTTGGATGTTTTGCTAACTTCTGTGGTATGCACCCTCAATTAGTGTAACAACATTTAGCGTTGAAAAAATTATCACAGTTTAATACTATAGGTAGCTGGTCTCTATGGTTTGCCAATATGTTGGTTTTGTAGCTTTGCCCTCTGATAACCAGGCCAGTCACTACTATTTTAGAAATTAATTATATTATTTCATGCATTACCAATGTAAACGTGGCAAGTTATTGGGTTCCCTATAGCTACTCTTCGTATAATCCCTTCTTGAATTTCTCATTTTGTATTTCCAATATAGCAGTAGTGATGATGCCTTGATAGAGATGCAAAATAACTTAATAGTACAAATAGAAGTAGAACTTTTTCTTTCTTTTTTTATTAAGAAAAAAAGAAAAAAACCTTTACTGAGTCTTAATAAACCAGTTAAGACCTCTCTACTTTTTTTTTTTCATTTCTATTGAAAAGAAACAACATATTTATTGGTGCATCAAGTATCACAAAGTAGAGAGGGAATGGCCCCAAGAGCCTAAATGGAGTTACAAAATGAACATCCATCTGGCCAAAAGTATGGAAAGACTATATAATCACCAAATGGGTAAGATTTACACCTAGACAGAGCCTTTAGGAGAACATTTCTAAAAGAAGTATCATAAGAAGTTTTGGTCCAACCAATGCTTTGATAAAAATTGCTCTTAACTCCCTTCTATTCAGGAGGATGATATTTTTTAATATAGAAAAAGTAGAAGAATTATTCCATACAACTATTGTTCCTTATAAGTTATAATAACTACTGAAAAGCATGCTGAAAAACTGTACGAAAATAAAATGGAAAAATCTCCTGAAATAACCGTTGCCTTGTTACTTTATTTGGTGAATTGAAGCTTTATTCATTAACTGACAATGCGATACTGAAACATGGCAATTTTTTATAGGATATATTGGAACAGCTGACATCATCAGCAATTTTTCATTTTGGAGGCAACGTCTTAAATAGAATTTCTCAGTTATTTGATAAATACATGGATGCCCTACGCAGAACACTACCAGGCCCCTCGGATGATGAAAATCTTACAGAATTGAAAGAAGCTACACCCTTTAGAGTTGAAACTGATTCCGAAAAGTTAGCAATTCTCGGTATAGCATTTACCATTATGGATGAACTTTTACCAGATGCTGTGATGACCATCTGGAAACGGCAGGATGAATTAGTCCAGAAGAATGAATCAACTGAAACTGCCGTCTACAATTCTGGAAGTTCTGTTGAACTGAAGGATTGGAAGCGCCATCTTCAAGTATCATTTGACAAGCTTAGAGATCACTTCTGCCTCCAATATGTGTTGAGTTTCATATATTCAAGAGAAGGCAAAACAAGATTAGATGCATGGATTTATATAAATGGGGATGGAGAGGATCTTCATTGGGGTTCTGGTCCTCGTCCATCACTTCCATTTCAGGTAACGTCCGTTTATGTTTGAATATTTATGTTTTTAAGGTGTATATACAATAGTTGAAATCCATCTTTTACTAATATCCAATATTCCACCCAGTTTATTACATTCACAGAATTTGCTTCTCTTTTATTTCCCAAAAGCAAGCACTCTTTTGGTGTTGTGGGTTCGCCGGACTATTTTAAATGTATTGAACAAATTACATTTATCTGATTACGCAATGTCATATATGAGTCTTAATTTTGTGTTGATGATCATTTAAGATGACAAGATATAAGATCTGGGGTTGGTAATCATAGATGTGGAAAAACGTTTTGGGTGAGATATTATCTATGTTTCCTTATAGTTTTAGACGTAGTGCTCTATAGCTTGGCATTTTGGGCTTAAACCACATAATCAATTCTCTAAATTTGTGCTTTCATAAGTTCCTTGAATTGCAACTCGTGATCCATCAAAGTTACAGTTTATGATACATAGTGTAAAAAATTCAAGATTCACGCTATTAGTATAGGCACACAAGTTTCCAGGAATTAAATTGTGTAAAATTATAAGAAGAAACCAAATGTTTGGCCAACTTGACAAGAGATAAAGTAGCATTATTCTCTGATCCAGTATGATGGCGAGGGACTTAATTATCAACAATATGATTAAGCCATTCCGCTAGCTTCTTCCTGTTTTAAACTCTTTATTAATTTATTGATTTGTTTTTATTATTTACATTAATTATTTTTGTGTGTAGAAAAGCTTTCTTGCTTACTGCATATCTGTTTCCATGCTAATAATAGCATGATTTCTGGCATTACTGTAGGCCCTATTTGCAAAATTGCAACAGTTAGCAACTGTTGCAGGAGATGTCTTGCTTGGGAAAGAGAAAATACAAAAGATTTTGCTTGCTAGGCTGACAGAGACCTTCCTTATCTGGTTGTCTGATGACCAGGACTTTTGGGGCGTTTTTGAAGATAATTCAATTAATCTCCTGCCTATCGGTTTGCAGCAGGTATGTGTCATCTGCTTCAGCTACATTTCGTATCATTCATAAAGTTTTAAACTGAAACAATTTGTTGGTCGAGTGTTGTTCGGCAGTTGTGATTCATTAATGGAATGAATTTCTGCCTCATAGTTTGTTTGGTTAAATAATTTTGTAAAGTAGCCACTTCAATAAATTTTGTAGATAGGTTGAAAAAATATGCTTTTAAACGTTTTGGTGGGGGTGGGGGTAGGAAGTAAAATTTGCATTTTCGTTTGTATGAATCAACTTAAATGGATAATGTTTTGAAATTAATATGACAAAAAAGAAATAAAGGAAACAAGAATAAAAAAAATTCAATTCTCTTCAATGTCTAAATAAAACACTAAAATTATAATCGAGTAATCTGTGCATTGGATCCTTTTTATTGAGCGATTGGTGTGAGAGAAATAGGATCTTGGATGACATAGAATCTGTTTGGATTGAACATTGGAAAAGGTGTTTTTAAAAAATGCATTTTTATTTGAACTATTTTAATAAAAACTGTTTAAAATATTCTTTAAGGTTCAAAATCTATTTTGAGTGGTTACCAAACACTTTAATTTTTTCTCAAAATGACTTATTTTCAAATTAAACACTTGAAAAGTTAAACCAAACATACTCTTACTTACTCCTCATTAGTTTTATAGATTTCTGAATGCTATGTATGTATGGGTATACATGTATGTCTCCCTTTAAGAACTCTAGTCTTCTTGGACATAATTTTTTAACCGACGTTGGGTGGAAGAGATTCTCCTTATTTTGTAATTTCATTCATCAACAATGAAATAAAGAATTTATTTCTTCATTCTTCTAAAAAAAAAAAAGAAAAAGAAATGCAAGAGTTTGGTTCATCATATGCGCTGTGCTGAGCAAGAGCGTAATATCTTTCTCTTGGCAGTTAATTCTTGATATGCACTTCACTGTTGAAATAGCACGTTTTGCTGGTTACCCGTCTCGCCAAATCCATCAGATTGCGTCTGCCATTATTGCTCGTGCAATCAGGACATTTTCTGCTAGAGGCATTGATCCACAAAGGTCTCTCTCTCTCTCTCTCACACACTCATAGGCACACACAATCACACACGAACAGGCACCATATGTTTTTCTTTTGCTGTCTTTCTAATTGAAAAGAAAAACTGAACCACTATGCCTGATTAGTGCACTCCCTGAGGATGAATGGTTTGTTGAAACTGCCAAGTCTGCAATCAACAAACTTCTAGGAGCTGATGGGTCTGATGGTTCCGAGATTGATGATGATCACATTATTCTACATGATGATGATGTCTCGGATTCAGATGATACTACATCCTCTCTTTCAACACTGGAATCTACAGAGTCTTTTGCATCTGCAAGTATGGGAGAACTCGAGAGTCCATCTGATCTCACCGATTCTGAGAACTAGTTTAGAAAAGATGGAACAGAAAAGCTGGGCCTTGGCATATTTAGCAATTATCAACCTTCAGAAATCGCTTTCGATAAACTCCTGATCCAGATTTTGAGCTATGAGATTGTAGAATACAAGGCTTCTAATAGTGTTAATTGTAGATTTGGTGTAGCTTATGTTTAATGCTAATGATTAATAAACTATTAATGTATTTATCAATGATCACATCTTTCCCAGAAACGAAAAGGATGATCGTCCACAGTTCTCATATATGCTTGAATGTTAGGCCAAGCATATCATAGGTTAACCTAGTTTGTAGTTTTTCTGTTTATTGAAATTTTAGTGAAAGAAGTTTAGGCGTTTTGATAATTATCTTTTATTTATTGATTTTGCAGAAAATACACTTTTAGTCAATAAAATTTGAAGTTGGTACATATTTTGTTCTTAACAGTCCCTCGAGTAATAAAAATGGTTCTAAATAGCTTCAGAAAAATCTTTGGCAATTAGTTGAGGATCACCAACTAGTCGTTCTTCCTCAAAAAATTCGAACACCACCACAAAGAGTCTTGTTATGCTTCAGGAATGATAATCAAGAAAGCTAAAAGAGAGAATTTGGAATCACACAATTTTTAAGATGTGTGGAAGTTATGTTAACTCCCCACTAACATGAAATAACTCCGCTTGCGTAACTTCCAAGAGAGTTTTGGGAGTTGTTAAAAACAAAATTTAAATCTATATTATATTAACTTAATATAAATAAATTTAAACTCTATATTATATCTCATATAACATATAGTTTATATCATATCATATATATATATATGACTGATACTTTAATTCTCTTAGATGATCTATTGTTTTAATACATATGATCTATTGTTTTAACATCAATCCTACTCATATTAATTTTATTCTATTAATTATACATGAATCTCGTTCATGTAATTAATATTTGAATATAATTCAAATATTTATTTCTCTAATTGCACTATATATTATAGTATATCACATTCATTATATTAGTTGTATGACAATTAATTTTATATAATTAATTTGAGCAATTCAAATTTATTTCAAAATAAATTTGATTCTCCTTAATCCTTATTTAGTTAACAAGTGGACCTATAAATTAAAGCTTCAATGGTATTTGATTTATTAATTAAACTCCACTAAAAATCAACAATTGCACTCTTTGCACTGCATATATATTTTTGTGTTAATTAGATATAACCAATCAACGATGCAATGACCCTTCACAAAATGTCGTAAATATAGTTGGGCCAAAATTACCATTTTACCACTAATCCCTCTAATAAACAATAAGTTATAGTTCCACTATAGCTGAACTCCTCTCGGGCTAGGATAGGGTGTGACACCACATTGTTCAAGTCTTGAAATCAACCTTTAAGAGAGTAATTTCTCTACTTACTCTATCTATAGAGAAGAAGTGAATTTCTTTTTGTTCAGATGTGTTCTAGCTCTCCAATCAGACGAATCTCCCAAATGGTAGATATATTGAGTCAGCGACATTGGTAAGTCTCACCCATGCTGATCAAAGAATCGCCTTATAGGTTGTTCACAACACATTTAGGATTCAGATCAAGTCATCTATGGTTATCTAGGTGAAATGTAAGTCTCTTATAGTAATGGTGTTAAATAGAGACTATTCATTTCATTATACGATCTTATACGAACATTTTATATAGAATATGTTACCTCCCGTTTTGTTAAGGGATTCGATCTTATACTATTAATCTCTCCAACCTAGACCGAGGCATGAAGATACTTTTTGAAAACGTTCTTCTCAAAATAAAAGCCAAGCAAAACAAGTTCTATAAAATTCTATAAAAAAATTGCAAAATTTCCTCTAAAATATGGTTTAACCACACCTCCCACACCCTTCAATAAAATTCAAATCCCACATAAATTTTCAAATATAAATATTAGAAAACAACTCCTCAATAGGTTACAGACCAATAGTAAGGTTTATTTAACAAACATCTCATGATATGCATCTCGTGACTTTTAAGTATCCTAAATAATCTTTCCAAAGACATGTACATACAATGCAGCAAACAACTAACAAAACGGGTGGCGTTTAACGACTCAATAGGCACCTGAAACTTTGACTACTTGGGGGTGTAAAAACATTGAAAAACATGAGCTAAAGCCTAGTGAGTGGTAAACTTATATAAAAATATAGAGTTTATCAAAGATATTTTCATTAAATAGCAATCAAAATACATTTTCAACATGTAACAACATAACTAAATTCTAGAAATACAAATTATGAAATATTTACAATTTTGATAAGAACATCATCAAACTGATAATCAGATCTAGGTCCACCACAATGGAATATGTCAAATATGCGGTCGAGCATAGCTCACACATGTTCAATATAAATAATGAAACATACGGCTGTACTAAGCTCACACATATTTTCCATCAACCATGAACCATATCTCAATCCACTACGGCAAAATAGACTAAATATACAGTTAAGGATAACTTACACATGATCCAACGGAGACATATAGTCAAAGTGGGCTCACTAATACTCTTAATCAAACTTGTACCATACCTCGATCTACCATGACATAATACACTAGATATATGGTACGTAGGTTATTTTGCTTATGCATTATGCAGTACAAAGTTCATTCGAAGATATGTCATGTGTGGTTCTAATAATGCGACTAAGATGGCGTCTAGGTTAGAGCTATACTATAAAAGGTGCATCTCCTACCCATGCGTCATTAAATGCATAATGATAAACGTTTATTACAAGTTTTCCTTACGCTTGCCCAAGTGTAAGCCAAACAAATGGTTTCCTGGGTAAGCTAGGGTCGAACACAGAAAATTGCTATCAAATTTAGTTATAAAGTTTACTTCTAATCCAAACTAACTTGCGTTAAGAGAGATAAAGAAATGCTCCGCATTATAGGCGATTTAACCGTGCGAGATGTCCTTCATGTGATATAGATCAATTAACGATCATATATTTAAGGCGATTAACCTCACAGCGCCTAAACACAACACTTGTTCTCCTTTCGGGTCACAAATGATTGGAGACAAAACATTAGAACGAAGTTAGTTTCCAAACTCCCTTTTGAACGTGTTTAGCAAGGTCTTTGCCACTTACTTTCTCGAGCAGTTAGCAACTAGCGCTAATCTGATAATGAGTTAAGCTCAGGCTAAACACGGTGAGTCTTATACTTAAAGAACTCTTATCAAGCACATAACATACAATTAACTACTCATAACTCTTGTAAGGATCTGATCGTGTACACCCAAGTGACAAAGATTCTGCGATGGTGGCACAATGAAGAAAATTCTAACTGTAGAATATGCTCCATGGAAGGAGTATGCTTACACAACTTGACCCAAAGAAGGAAGTTCAGTTGTGGAAAATTAATGCGGAGAAATCACTTGGATAAGAGTGTAGTGCACGAGGAAGAGCACAAAAGGAGGGAAAAAGGAAATGCAAAGAGAAATGCCTACTTAAGTTAAATCACGCATATATGAGCGATGTGACAAGAACGAGTGGCGAGAAGAGATCCATATTGGATGTTGGAAGTTAGGTATTTGATACGTAATACGAGAAGAAGCACTTGTGCCTAGAGAAGTCACAAATGTTCTGTTGAGAAGACTAGACGCCATATGAAGAAGAATAAATGTTTGCAGCTTCACGAGGAGATAAAAAGGGAGGTGGTTTAAAGGAGTTTGTCTTTCCAAAGAGATAAGGTTGGTGTCTCAAGGGGATGTCCAATCGCCACTGCATTTTAGTCTACGTGTCGAGTTCGAGTTGGTTGCATAACGTGGCAAATCGGCTAAGAGACACGTTTAAAGTAATGAAGCGATACTTGGACCTGGGAGGTCACTATAAAAAGGGTCTAAGGCCAAAAAAAGAAGAAAGTTTTCTTTAGAAGAAAAAGGGAGATGTCTAGATTGAATGAATAAGGAGAGTGATTCATGATACTCAACGCTTGGTCAAAGAAAACACTGAACGAGAAGAGGAATCCAAAAACAAAGAAGGAAGGAGTGGAGACCAAAATATATGGGTGAGTGAAAAAATAAGGTTTCAACGTAAATTCTAAAGTGTTCGTTATTGTCAAGTCTTTCTCCTTATTGGTTTACGAGTATGGATGAAAGTTGTGAATGTTAGTACTAAATCAAAACAAATATCTATATAATAAATGTTTGTTTTATTTTTTCTAACTGAAATATTGTGAAACTCTCCTCAATAATGAAAGGGTCTTATATTTGAATTCTGTGAATAATTAAAGAGGAGTTCGAAGTCTTGATACGTGGAGAAGTAGAGTAAATGATTGCTTTATCTTTTCTAATCGGAATATTGTGAAACTCTCCTCAATAACGAAAGGGTTTTATGCTTGGATTCAGTGAATAGCTAAGGAGGGGTTCAAAGTCTTGATTAGTGGATAAGGTATTCTGTTGTTGATAGTGTTTTCCTTCATGGTAATTATTGTGTAGCATGTGTATTACTAAAATATTACCTAACGAAAGTAAGCTAAAAACTGATCTTATTGTTGCTGTTATGATGGTTGTATACTTAGAAGGTGTGAGACTCATCATAAGACATTGGTGGAAATCCTAGATAACTCACGTGACGCTAGTTGAGTGAGAATTCCAAGTCCAGATGAGGAAATAATCCCAAGTCTACACGAGGTGAAGATGTGTCGTGAAATGGATGTGAAATCTAGATTTGTGAGAGATGAATGAGATGAGGCGCATGAGGTAATCCCATGTAACTTGCTTGATACTGGTTGAGTGAAAATCTCAAGTCCAGGCGAGGGGAGAATCTTAGGTCTTGGTAATGAGTATAGATTGTGATACAAATTAAGCTCGTGGTTCTTATGGCACTTATGGTACTGACGATTGTACTGTTGTGGATTGTAATGCGTTTAAGATTGCTAGGCAATCTGAGTGCGCAGAGCTTGTAGTATTGCAGTACTGATGGTTAAATGGTTTGTGGTTTATGCGATGTGATTTATATATTGTTGTTGGACCTTATTATTATTGTTTATGTAGTGTTGCCCAAAAAGGTTTTTCTCAAACCCATCACTCACTAAGTTCATTTGACTTACGTTTTAAGTGTTTTTCTTGTCTAGGTTGTTAGGCATTAAACCCATGCGAATGTTTGTTCTGAGGATGCATAACCAAGCTAAGGAAGGAAGACAGAGTGTCCCCGTAGTCTTACATGGCGCATTGACCATGGAAGTTTTTATTACACCTGAAGAGCCAATTGGTAAGCGAATTGCTCTTTAATGTAGATGGCTTGAGTGCAATACCCAGGTTGGTGAAGGACTAACCCGATGAGCCAGAGAGCCAAGGAGCTGAGTCAAGGGAAGAGTAGCCCTAATGTGGTGCGCTAAGAGAGGTGGTTGGGAAACTTAGGCGAAGAAAAAAGTGCCATTTTTACACCTCTAGGTACCCTCTATAAAGAGCAGCATAAAAAGCAAGAAAGAAGAGGACAATAAGAAGTTGACTTTATTCTTAGAGAGCAAAAGAGCTGAAGAGCTAAGTTAAAGAACAGAAGGTCTCACGCGTTTTAGTAACCGTCTCAAGAAGTAACACTAGGCGGTAAGCGAAGAAAGATAGAGGCACTAGGCGAGTGGTAGCCAAGTATCGGTGTCTATTGCGTAAAGGGACAAAAAGTAAAAGAAAGTGCAATATCAAGGATATGTTAGTAAAAGTTTTAAGTTGTTGCATTCCATTTCCTTGTTTAAAGAAAAGTTTGGTATTTAAGCTGTGCGAAAAGAGATAAGTTGTTCCACTTACTAGATGTTTAGTGCGTTACCTCGCAAGAAGTATGCGATAAAGTTCTAAGCGGCACGTCTCCAGTTGGTTGCGAGAAACAAATTTTGGGATGGGGCGTGACAACACTTTACAAGATGAAAAGTAAAGAAATGTGAGACAGAAAGTGGATAAACATGCATTGTCTTGATAAATATAGGCCTCTCGGCCATAAGAATAAAAACATTCATACAATACAAAATACCAAAAATGGAAAGTAAAGAGGTAAGTCGAGCTGCAAAATGCATTGTCATGCATTTCTTGGCTCTTTTACAAGTTAGAAGAAATGGATGGTGGGATTCTCTCTCTATCTCTCTCTAAGCTCTCACTCAGAAGTTGATCAGAGAAGAGGTGGAGGAAAAACTACTACTACATATGGTGAAGGATTCTAAAACTCATCATTTCACCGGCCTCTTTAAGGGAGACCCCCTCTGGTTACTTGTACAAGGTTGAGCTAGAGGTACTTATAGGCATACCTAGACGAAAAATTAATTATGCTATGCTGCACATTCGTTCTTGTTATGTTATATCTTCATCCTTGCTTACAAATGTCAGGACAGAAAGTAGCCGTTTCTTGTCACATTAGCTCCAACTACCACTCTTGTCTTCTAGCGCATCATTTTGTGTAATGATGTTGTGTTGGCATCTTGCCTTAAGACTAGTCAAACAACTTCTTCTTGCTAAGTTCTTGCACGAGATTCTACTTTCGATTCTTTATACTTCTTCTAATTTTTGCTATCATGCATATAAAAACACTTATTAACGTAGTTAATTAGGAGTGATGACTTATGTAAGGTGCATTGTCTTGATATTATAATTTTGCACTAAAAGCTACGCTTTTTGATCCTTTATCTTGCGTTTTGATCCATTGTTTTACCTAAAAAGTCACAATAACTTGTATTTCTATAAGTTATTATACTCTCAAATTTAAAACAATGCTTGTCCTCGAGCATAGCTCCACACCTAATACTTACTTTCCTCCTCGCATCTACTAAACTTCTCATAATGTGATCTAGTCTTACCCGCCACTTGGCTCCACCCTCGTCGTGTATTCCCCACTATGAAAATATTTCCAGGTTCAGAACGCGGCACACTTAAGTCTCAAAATATCCTTGTTCATTCCCCAGAAAATCTTATTTTTTAAGGTATAATACTTTCATTTTTTTTTTCATTTCTAACCATCTGAAGGTGAAGAAGAGAGCTAAAAAGTTTTCATTTTCTATAGGTGAATACGCGAGCTAAAAAGTTTAAAAAAAGTGGTTGCCCACATTATGAAAAGCTCGTGAGGATTTTTGGTGATACTACTGCAACATGTGTAAACTCTTGTCCATCAACAAAACTTATTTCAGATTCTGAAGATGAAAATGACAAAGGAAAATGACAAAGGAAAAAGCAAAAAACAAAAGTTCGAAGAAAGAAAGACGAGTTTGACAATTTCTTTTCTACATTCATCGATGTATATGATGAGAATGCAAAAAGAAAAAATGACATCCTTGAGAAAAGATCTCTTGGTTGTACATCTAGTCAAGTTGATGAGAGCCAAGCATGAGGCAAAAAAGATGATCTCGATGAAGACTTGATAGAATGTTTGAACATCTTAAATACAATGGAGGATGTTGATGAAAAGGTTTATTCCAAAATACTGAAACTCTTGCACGGAGATCTTGCTTGGAGAAAATTATTTTTTTGAATGCCCGATTTAAGGAGGAGAGATTTCATAAATAGTCTCTAGATGTCACTTAGGAATGCTTTAGGATTATGTCATTTACTTTTTAATATTAGCTTAAACATGGATTTTGTATGTTTGACTTTATGGTTTTATGTTGTTTTTTAACATAGCTACGTTTTTTTCTTATGAGATGGATTTGTATGTTTTTTGTGTTTGATTTATGGATATACAAGTGAAATCAAATGCATTTGTATGTTTTTTGTGTTTGATTTAGGGATATACTAGTGAATTCAAATGGATTTGATTCAAGCCAATCATTTTGATTTATTGTAGATGAGCTTGAACAAGGTACAATCTTCTAAACAACCATGTAGAACCTCTACACTGAGAGGACATGATTATGTGACCGAGTTATTAAATAGAAACGATAGTAGATGTTTTGATTGTTTTAAGATAAATAGAGTTACGTTCATAAGGTTTTGTGAAGGTTTAAAATCCAAGACAAATCTACAAGCATCTAGGTCACCGTTCAAGAAAAAATTTCTATATTCTTATTAATCATATCACATAATGAAAGCAATCGTATAGTAGCAGAAGATTTCGACATTCAGGTCATACTATTTCTCTAGCTTTTAACATTGTTTTGAGAAAAGTTTGCAACCTTGGACTAGAAATTATTAGCCCACCCAATATAAATACAGTAACAATGAAGATTGTATCAAATTCAAAATATTACCTTTTCTTTAAGACAATGCTTTAGTGTTTTGAAATATTACCCTCTCTTCCACATATTTCATACTAATTCAAAATATATTTGTGTTTATGATTATCTAGGATTGTATTGGTGCTATTGATGACACTCACGTTGTTGCAAGTATTCTCCAAATGAACAAAATACCATTTCGTGGAAGAAAAACTAATACAACATGGAATATAATGTGTGTTTGTTCATTTGATATGTTATTCACGTATGTCATGTTTGGTTGGGAAGGATAGGCCAATGATTCTCGCATACTTCTTGAATGTATCAAGAATCCCGAGAATAAATTTTCGATGTCTAAGAGAGGAATTATGTGTTTTTAGAAGTTTAAATGAAATGGATGACTTAATGATAATTTTTTATTTGCTTTATTATATGCAAATCAATACTATATCTTGTCGATTTATGATATTCAAATATGCTAGGACTTTTAGCACCATTTCGTGGTCAAAGATATCATTTACGAGATTTTAGAGAAAGAAGACATCACCCTCGAGGTAAAGAAGAAGTGTTTAACTATCGACATTCTTCACTATCAAATGTCATTGAATGTTGTTTCGGTGTGTTGAAGGCTCAATTTCCTATTCTTAAGCAAATGCCTGCATACCCAATAAAGACACAAAAATATATATCGATAGCATGTTGCACAATTCACAATTATATTAGATTCAATGATCGTCAAGATGATCTATTCAATGACTTTAGCAACGAATCAATGATCGTTGAAGATATACAAAATTTGTCAACCAATTTGCAAAGTACTATAATTGAATTAGACGTGAGTCGACATCATCTAAGAGAAATGGTCTGAGTGAGATATGGTATTGTCAATCAAATTTGGACAACATTTGAAGGATAGATACAATTTTATGTTTATGTTATTATTTTTATTTGTGCACTGGGACTTCTTTGTGTTAAATGAATAAACTTTTGATAATTTTATTTTTTATGTTTAATGGATGACATATATTTTTGTTTAATGTTTAATTGAATTAGATGTGAATAAAATAACATGAATAAAATAAAAAATAAATCTGAAAGAAAATCAGGAAACAAGAAACAATTATCAAACACATTTTTTGTCTTTGTTTCTTTTTTTAAGAAACAAAAAACAAAAATAGTTATCAACATATTCCTGTTTCTCGTTCTAAAAGAGAAAAAACAAGAAATAGGAAACAAAAAACGGAGAACGGAAACGTTACCAAACGTGCTCTTAATTGTCTCATTTTGATAGATGATTATGTTGTTAATTGTCACTTTTCTTTTCAAGTTTCACATGTCAATAATTGTTCGTAGATTATATTATATATTATTTGTTATATATATATATATATATATTTATATTTATATTTACCTTGTATATTGCGTGTTTCAATATATAATATTGTTTATTTGACCTATTGTTTTAGAATTACATTATTAAAAAATACCAGTAATTATATAAAATAAATTAAAATATTTACTAGTTACAACAAAATTTTTAGATGTAAATCTGCTAGATTCTATGATAGCTTTCTATTTTATGTATAATATAAAAATTTTAATTTGTAAATATTTGGTTAAATTTGCTAGTTTTGTACAATTATCATAAGGAAAGGAAGAAAAGCAAAAAACAATTTTGAGCCGGAAAATGTTAGTCGACGATCGATTCTCACTTCTCAGTGTTCAAAAGAGCGGGAAACATAGAATCTGAAATACAATACAAATGGTCGATTGAATTTCCTACCCAGAAATCCGAGGCATCAACGTGGGTTGTTTAGGGTTTTTCACTTTTAGGTTTGCTTTATAATCAATCAAATGAATGCTCGAAACGAGAGGAAAGGGGAAGTAATCGTCGATTTTGATTTTGATTTTGATTTTGGGAGTGACCCTAAATCTTTAGATATCAGTGGCAAAGTCCATCAGCTTCCCTGTACCATAAAATTCGATGGTCCCTGCCCTGTTTCTCATTATTTTAAACCCAAATCCACTGGTAATGCCCTAATTTTCGCCGTTTCTTCTACTCCACTTTATATATTTAGCGTAATTTTTTTTGTACTGTACTCAGTAGTTTCTTGCCTATTATAGGAATTGAGGTTGATGGTTTGAATGTTGAGGAAGCTTATTTTAGAGGAAGAAAGTTGCAAGGAGCTACAATTTCTCTTCCGGAGGGTTACTCAGGTAATATGAAATTACTTTCAGCTTTCACTTCATTGAAAATTCGATCTTCTTTGTTGATATTACCCGCTTGTATTTTGTATTGTTCATTACTTCAATCTCTTAATCACCTATCTATTGCTTACATAAATTATTGGTTTCAGTTATCTTTATTCTTTGGCATGATATTACTTTATAATATTAAAAGAGTTTTCTACCTTAATTTCTTTTAGGATGGAAACAATAAGAAACAAAGAAGATGTTACTGAGTAAATCATGAACTCGAAATTTCCATATTAGTTGAGTTTCTGTCTTTTAGAGATATATTTTGGGCTGGCTATGAACATTTCTATTATTGAAAAATATTATTACAGTGAGCATTGGTTTTTCTAGTTTTGTTGGACGTTTTATTTGGGAATTGGGATTGAATATTTTTATCTTAAAATAGAATGTTTCTGCTCTCTATGTAGAACAATGATTACATATTCATAGGGTCACAGGGTTTTGTCTTATCTTAAACAAGGCTTTTCCATCAAACCAATAGAGTATAGCTCATCGACAGTTTAGTTTTTAAAATGAAATTTATTCCAATTCCAGGCATAACCAAAATTTACTTCCTTAAAATTGTGTATTTTTTCATTTATCTGTTTTAATTCATGTGTTGTTGTCTAAAAGAAAAGTAGTTTCAAAACCCCCTCAATTGGCTAAGGCGATTCTTGTAAGTATTCAAATAAGCAGAGATTGAATACTATGGTACTGGTTGTTCTTGTTCTCTGTCTTAGCTGCAACCGTTTCTCATGTGGGTTGAATGGGATTCACTGAGGCAATTGGTGAAGAGCTTTCCTAGAATTCTTAGCCTATTTTATGATTGATGTTCTTATTTCACTTGTAATATGCCTGGATATATTTTGAAAGAATTTCAACATGCCTTCTGAATATGTTTTGTGAATAAAAAACGCTAGGGTGGTACACTGGTTGAAGATAAACAGAGTATTTCAACTGGAACAAGTTTATGAACAAGGAATCTTTTATTTGTTTCTTGTTCTTGATTACTAATATCATTATCTTTTTAGAATTTGTTTTACTGCTCCATGTTTAATTTCTACTTATGGGATTGTCTACAGCGTAGGGCCTAGTCATTTCATGAGTACATGCACAATAGTTCTTCCGGGTTTTTTTCCAATTTTTTTTTTTTAATTTTTATAATAATTACTTGCAAAAACTTCAGTGGGTAATCTCTTTAACTAAAGAATGACACATACATGCCACATGGGCAAGTTCCATGTTCCCATTTTTGGTTTATATTCACGAAAATAAGAAGAATACATGCAAATAAATAACTTGAACCCTCGTTTACTGTCAATAAAATATGTTTATTTTCTTGTTGGGAGATTTGCTATGAAAAAAATCATCGGTTATTTGATGATTCTAGAAAAAGGAAATGAGAAGGAATAAGCTATCCATTTCCATGTTTCTTTCAGTTATTAGGCTGCTATGTAAGAACAGTGTTCTAACTATCCCTTTTTGTTTTGTAATTCTAGCCAATCGGAAAGTATATATATATTAAGGGCCTTGTTTGAATGGACATGAGAATATCAGATCTCCTATCCTTCTTAGAGTAAATGTAAATGCTTTCTGTTAAAAAAAATGCTCTGTTTCCACCCTTTCTGTCTAATTTGAACTTTTGCCGTAAGGCATCCAGAACTAATATTGGTTTAAATTTGTTCCACAGTTCATTTTTAACTAATTTGAACTAAAGGATCTAATCTATGTTTCTCTGTAAATGTTGTTCTTCAGGCTATGTGCTAGGGAAGAAGAGTCTTGGAAAGAGTAAAGCTTCTGAACAGTGTGATGACTCAAGCCCTTGGCAGGTGAAGGCCAAATTTGATAACATTACATATTGGAACCATGACACCCTACCGTCACAAGATGATACCTTCCAACGTACTTTTCATTGGCTGACCGTTGCACAAGCAGTATGATTCTGATCAACACACATCAAAATGATTAACAATTTCATGTCTGTTTGCATTTTTCTATATCCAAGTACTAAAACTGCTATGAGGTTTGAGAATAGTTTCGTGCAAGCTTTAAACTAACTACTAAGAGATGAAAAAAGTGGGGGATTTTTTAATCAAATATATTAGGTTTGTTATGTAACTCCAAAGTTTTTGCATCCTTCTCTCCAATATTGGCCAAATATTAAAGAAGATTTATATTGTTCATAACTTTCTTTTGATTGCTCTTCGAATTATTTCCATTATCGTATAATTTCTATGGCTTTTCATATATTGATCGAATATTTAAGTGTATAATAACATTTATAAAGAATTGCAAATATAACAAAATCTATCATTCATAGACTTCTACTATCGATATAGTTTATCAATGATAGCTTTGAGAACTAAATTTAAATTGTCATATCTGACAATTCTTTTAGATTATATTATATTTGCAAATAGTTTGGATGTCTGATAATTTATTTCTCCAAGTTTCTTACCTTGTGGAACTTTTGTTTATGGTTGCAGTTGCACAAACCTGTAACAGCAGAAGACTTGGCATCTGCATCTACTGCTCTCAAGAACTTGAGTTGATTAGGTTTAGGATCATGTGTCTGAGAAGAAAACTTCAAGAGACTTGGAATTTGTTCCATTCTACTTCGATTTGTATTTGATGTAAATTGTTATCTATCTTACCAATTTACTTAATGGGTTTGGCATTTTAAACCATGATGTCACTGAAAGATTTTTTTCTTTTCTTTTCAATTTCATACAATTGTTGTAATACTATAAACATGATTTACATTGTAAGTCTTTCCCGTCCCTATGAGCTATCAAAATTTTAAACTTTTTCCTTTATAATCTTTTAAAGAAGAACTGTTTGAGTTGATCAATTTAATAAATCATGTTTTGATAATCTTTTCAATTTTTAAAGAAGAAAACAATATTTAGGTTTGTTTGCTAATCTTTTCGATTCAATTATGTTTTTGATAAATATATGGTTTTCGATCTTTCTTTTTTTTTTTTTTTTTTTTTTTTTTTTTTTTTTTAATTCAACTTAGCTTGCTTTTTCATTTTACAAACGTTTGAATGTTGATGACATTTTAAAAGCAAAAACAATTTAAAAAAAATTAAAAGAATTACACATTTCAGCTTTCAAAATTTGGTTTCAAATTTGAAATATTTGTAAAAAGTAGATAATATAAGAATGAAATACTGGAAGTAGTATTTATCTTTAATTATTTTATTTTTGAAAGGTGTAGTGTAAATGACAATCATGTCTCAAATAATATCAATCAAAATAATATAAAATATTTTACAAATATGGCATAAAGTCAGTCCAACACTACTTCCATCTCGTTAAAGGTTTACGATAAAAAATATAGCAATCAAATTCAATGTATTTGCACTACTTCCATCTTGTTAAAGGTTTACGATCAAAATATAGCAATCAAATTCAATGTATTTACAGATATTAAGATAAAGTAAAAGATCAATTTGTAGATATATGTCACCAAGCCTATCAATAATAGACTAGATCATTGGGACGAGTCAATCACTACTAAATAGTGATAGCGATTTTGTTATATTTCCAATTTTTAAATTTTTTTACCCTTAATCATTATTAGTAATGATTCACGTACAATGCACATGTTTATGAATGCTATAATTTATTTTTTAAAAGTTTAGTGTGAATAATAAAATTCCTTTATATTTATTAGTGAAGAAATTGCATCAGATGACAAAAACATTTAGAAAAAAACCAATTGCACCTCTTTTTTGCATATTGCAAATATGAAAAATATGACAAGTAATTAGTGATATCAGAGGGGTATCAAAGTGTTATCAACATTTAAATTTACTACTTTTGCAATATAAAAAATGTACTAATATGAGTTCTATTATTATAATTTTTTTTTGCTATTTTTGCAAGCAAAATCATGTTGGGTAAGTACACTAGAATAGCTTCTACTACGGGTGTAAACGGGTTGGGTTGGGAGACATTCTCAACCCAATCCATATTTTCAGGTTGGTTGGGTTGTCAACCCTAATAACCTGAATTAAGTTTCCAACCCAACCCAACCCGTAAAATATGGGCTGAGTTAGATTGAGTTATCGGGTTGTATTATTATTATTATTTTCTTTTCTAAATTTTAATGTTTGTAAATGGAAATCGTTAAGTAGAAATCAAATATGTTTCCCATCAAGTTAAGCAAAAAAAAAAAAAAAAAAAAAAAAAAAAAAAAAAAAAAAAAAAAAAACTCTCAAAACTTATAAGATTGTTTTACTTTTATATGAAGTAAATAGATAATAATAAAATATATAATATATATTAATTCGGGTTGGGTTGAGTTGACCCGAATTTCAACTCTTCAACCCGAGAAACAACCCAATAAAAAAATCAAATTTTTTAACCTAACCCAACCCACATTTTAAACTAAACCCTACATAACTCATAAAATATGTGATGGGTAGTCCAGGTTGTCGGGTTACTTGATTATTCTTACACCCCTAGTTTCTACTATTCTATATTTTATAAATATATATGATATAATGAAATCACTTCTAAAAACAAAAGAAACACAAAGAAACATTGTTTTTAGAAACAAAAATAAAGATTAGTAATGGATGTTGAGATTTGAAATGGAAAACCAATTACATTTGTTTTGTTGAGATAAGATGTACTTATTCGACTTCAAAAGTTACTTTTATATATAATAAATCTATTTTGTAAAGTGAAAATATGAATGTGACAACCTTTATTCTTCTAACACTCTCATTCAACATCTAGACTCGATATACCACCTTTTGTATGGATCACATCCATACATAAATTCATTCATTCATTAGATATGTAACCACCTACATAAAAATAATCAATAGACACTAAAACTCGAAAAATCATGTCCTAAATATTGAAGAATACAAACGAATATCTAAAATTCAATAATCATATGAAAATTCTCCTATTTTCTCTCTTTTGAAATGTGATATAGATATAGATTTTAATACAGTATAGATACAGATAGAGGTATATAATTTTGTATACAGTCAATTATTATTTTTATACAAATTTTAAATTTGGTGCAAGCAGCAGATGAGCTTCATTTATTGTAAAGAGCCAACTTTACTAGAAGGTTGAGGTCGTTACTATTTAAATAAGTATAGTTTTTTTTTTTTTAAAAGGAAAAATAATTTATAAGTTGAGAAAAATTTAAATAATAAGAAAATAAATAAGTAACTGAAGTGGTAAAACAAAATATTAATTTGGGCCCATAAAATTAAAGAAATACATTAAAATAAATATACCAAAGTTCTGAAATCCAAAAAAAAAATATAATTACTCAAACATAAATGCGGAAAAGCTGAGCTATTCCCTATGGCGAACAACGGTCACTTCTTGTCATTCGCCAGCTTGCCCTTGCCTTTACCCTTACCTGAAAATTAAACATTTAAAAGAATGAGTATAAAATTATACTCAGTAAGAGACCCATACTTAGTCTCCCTATGTGTTGTTAGTCTCTTTGTTAGAGTCCTGTAATAAAGTACCACGCTCTATGATGCTCCCGAACGCACACTATCCAGTAGTCCCACCGGGACTGAACTGGGCTCTCGGTGAACCCGAAGGAATCACCCTAAAGGAGAGTCGGGCTGTAAGTGATCCCGTCGAATCACGTCTCAATAATACTCAAACATGTATAGGGGAGGACCTTGATGGACCCCTCGTGGTATGACTCTAACCAGCAGACCAACAGAACACTATAGGTTATACATGCTCATCATAAAATCAACATCTCAGCTCAACACACATAATCTCAGAAATACATATAATCACATCATGCACCAATAGTACTGCATCTCAAACAAAAGGGGAAAAATCTCTTACCAGTAGATCTGCTAAAAATTCACAGGTTGGCAGTCAATTCCTCACAATACTCGGTCCTAAACATAAACAAAATTAACATTAATAATCTTGTCAACCATCACCCTACTGTTTAATTAAGCAACCAAACTTATCCGAGCTTACCCCAAGATTAGGGTTGAATCCAACACAACCCTAAGTGGAACAATTCACAGTCTCAGTTCCTCCAATTATATTCGTTCCTTCAAGAAAAACATAGATCCACTTAAATCCATAACTTTATTCATTTGGGACAAAATAGACAATTAATGGGAGTACCATCACAATCAATAATAGCCAAAACTCACCAAAATGACTCCAAAACAAGGAACGGCTCGGACTGACGAACACGGCTCACGTGGCTCGGTGAAGGGAAAACGCGGACGGACCTCAACGGCAGCTCACGCGGCTTGGTGAAGGCGGACGCTAGCGGCTGGACCCGGGAGGCTGGACGCGTGCGGCTGGAGACGAGTGTGAAAGCTACCCTCCCATATTTCTTAAAAATAAAAAGTAATAATAAAGAAGGAATATGTATATATATATAAAGAAGAAAAAATGATGAGAAAGAAACGAAGTTGCTTTGTACACTTACATGTTGAGAGGATAAATTGATTCCACCATGTTAGTGCATAATCTTCAAATGTTAAAAGGATAAGTTGTCTTTTAACTCTAGTGATGGTGATCAAATAATATAGCATCAATTTCTTCCTCTCAAATTAAAGAAGATATATATATTCATATGAATTTGAAATACGTACTATCAAAGAATAGCAGGAGGTTTGTTTCGGTGAACATGATAAACACTCCTTGGAATATTGGCTCATGAAGATTTAGTTGCGTGCTTGAAATGGTTGCTTGCTGCTTGCATATACTCATCAAATCAGCTACTGAAATCCTTCTCAATTTTTTTTCACCTTAATTCTTTTCTTTTTCATTTCTTTTTCTCTTTCAATACTTTTATGCTGCATAAGGAATCTCTTCTTTCTTACTCCAATTAAAAAGATTTCCCTCTTCAATCAGCTGCTCCAACTTCTCTTCAAGTTCCGTTTGGATTGTCTTTGAAAAAAAATGTTTTTGTAAGAATATATTTTCTAAAAAACCTTTTTTTGTAAAATGGGTTTAAAATCTAAACACTTACTTGTTTGGTTTGACCTATTTATAAACGTTTATATGCAAAAATGTGTTTGGTTTGTCCTATACTAATAATGTTTTATACGTACGTTAAATTACCATCAAAGGTTATTAAACATTATGAATTAATTTCATAATGAAATACACACATTTTAAATCTTTTTTTAAAAATATTTTTTAAAATTAATCGCACATTATCTTGAAATTATTAATTTTTTAAATACTTGAAACTAAATATTAATTTTGTTGTTGTTATTATTATTATTATTATTAATTTTTGGACAATTCAATTTTAAAAGCACAAATATCTTGAAAAGTAAATACATAACTATATAAAAAAATTAGTTGATTTCCAATAACAAAATATAAATAAGAGAAACATTTGCAAATCTCTATATTTAAATGGTTGAAAGACAAACATTTGATAGCTAGTGATATTGATAGAATCCAAAAGTTTTGCTATAACTTGTAAATATTTTAATTTATTTTACTATTTTTAAAAATGTTCCAAATTTAAAATACTCATGTAATATATCCAATCTTGAGCGCCTAGGCTTTGATACTAAATGGTATGACGGATTTGAAAATTAAGAACCAAATTGGTGAACCTGGTAAGGATTATTTTTGGATTACCTTTACATCCAAGATCAAGAGATAAGATGATTAGACTTATCAACACAAAGGAAAATTTCATTCCAAATTTAATAGGCTAAAAGTTGTTTCATACAACCTAATGGTCATACTTTAAATAGCCTCCCAATAAAAACCCTAACGCAAGGTAGTAAAAGATAATATTACCCTTACTTAATATGTCCTAGAAAAGATAAAATTTGGAAAGTATGAAAATTATGTCAAAGTTATTAAATAAAAGAAATTTATAGTAAATGAGAAAACTGCTAAAAATATTGTACAAAATGTATCAAAATTTAGATTCTATCAATGATATACATTAATAAACACTTCAATCAACATGTATCAATGCACTATTGGACACCAATAGAAATAACTTTGATTGTAGATACCTAAAATATTTATAAAATATAGTAAAATTTTAAACTTCATAAGTGATAGACATTGACAGACTTCTACCAATGTCTATCAACGCACTGTTGGACACTCATAGAATTCTATCAATGTCTTTATTAGTGTCTTTTATAGATAGAATTTGAAATTATGTTATATTTTGCAAATATTTTGATTAATTATTCTATATGTCTGGTCGACTCAGTTCAAATATTTTCAATTCAATGCCTAAACAGACATTTCAACAAATAAATCAACCACAATCAATAAAATTTGACTTACATTAAGTTGATAAAGTGCCTAAATTGACTAGAAAAGAATATATAATTCTTTTAAAAAAGTCAAACTTTGAAAATATTTTAAAATTATTTAAAGTGATAGTAAAACATTCGAATTTTTTTCCTTTAAAAAATTACTCATTTTCAAATTAAACACTTGAAATATTTGACCGTATGAAATTTCATCTCAAAACCGATTACAATAATAGTAGTCATGTATATCTTACAAGGATATGATCTCTTGAGATGGAGTCTGTTATGAGTTTATAAAGTTTTTTTTTATTAAGTCTCAATTTTCTTTTTATTGAATTGAATACCTAGTTTAAGTTTTATAGACTTTGATACCATATTTTACCCTGAGTGAAATAACTAGTCAATTTTATAAGATGTGTGTGGTGTCATTTAATTTTGATAGCACTAGATTCTCAACATAAATACATAAATAACAAACATATATAAAAAAGAAACTTGTGCACCTTACCCACGGTATTATCGAAGTATAGAAAAAGCACCACTTTGGATTCATTTTAAACTAAAATGACCATGACTATTCGAATAAAAGAAAGATAAGAAAAAGGAGAAAAAGGCCAATAAGAGGAGACAACACAATCTCAATGGAATTGCATAATACATGTCGCCACGTGCCCGAGACGACAGCGGAACGACCGACGTCCTCAAAAGAGTTAGTTTTAAAAAGAAATAGGAGTCGCCACCAATCTTTTTTACGGTGTGATTGGACACAGAAATAAAGTAAACAATTTTTAAAAAAATGGTTTGCAAAAAATAGAATTGAGTTTGAGAGTCATTTGTGTGTGGGGAAGGTATTAGCACCCCACAACACCCATTAAGAAAAACGATAGCCAAATTTAAAATCTTGAATTGAAAATATTTTTTAATTTATTTTAAAACTAATGTCTTATTTTACCCCTAATTACTCCAATATTTAAAGCAATGATCTCATAAAATAAGTGGAATACTATTCCATTAATTAGACTATATATTGAGAAAATTAAAGTTTCTCACCTTAAGAAAATGAGAAATTATTACAATTTCTCAAAATCGACTAGTCTTCAAATAAATATATTTTTTTTAAACATTGATTAAATTCATTTTTTCTTGGGATCATATCTTGGACTTCCAAAGATGTGATTCCTCACCTCAAAAATTCTAGAAAATCGGACTCCCAAATTTTCTAGATTCCGTCGTAGGATTTTGTTTAAGGAAAAAGGTATAAGTTGTTTTAGAAAAGACTGATTTAGGAAAACCTTATGAAATCATAGGTTAATTTTGAAGGTTTTGAAAAACATAAAACATTTATAACATTAGAGACAAATTTGCTAAATGATTAAAAAAAGTATTTATTTTAAAACATAAGGAATTTTAAATTAGAAGGATTTTAAAACATTAAACAATTTGAATACAACGTGAATAAGTAAAATTAAGGAAACATAATAACAATAAATAAAATAAGGAAAGAAACAAAAAAAAGAATGAATAAAGAAAGAAAAATGATAGAGGAGTGGCGACCTCATAAAAGAAATAAAAACAATAATCATAATAAAAATAATAATAATGATGATGATAATAATAATAATAACAACAACAACAATAATAATAAGAAGAACAACAAGTAAAAAGAAAAAAGAACCGTAATAGTAATAAAATAAAATATAATAATAATAAAAGAAAAAAATAATAATGGTAATAACGATAATAATTATAAAATTTTCTCTATCTTTATTCTTTTTCTCTATATTTTAGAGAAAAAAAAATAAAGGTTAAGAGTTGAGATTTAAAAAAAAAGTAATGAAATACGGATAAATAAAAAAAACAAACGAATATTTTTCTTATGTCGTTTTCTTTCTTCCTATTTTTTTAGAGAAGAAAAAGACTAAATAATTTTTTTTAAATGATGATAAAAGAAAAAAAAAGTAGTAAAAAAATACTTAAATTTTCCTACATTTTCTTTTCTTTCTCTTTATCTTTTAAAAAGAGAAGAAAAGAAAAATAAGGATTCAAATCCCAAAGAAATTACTTGTTGTATGAGGTGTGGATCCAAGATTAAATCCCTACCAAATGCAACCTCCAACTAAGTTTAGTTCAACAATGAGATTTGATTTGCTTAAGATAAAGTTTTTTTTTAAAAAAAAGTAGAGACAATAAGGTAATGAAAAGAATAAGAAAAACTCACATTTTGCAGAATTCTTTTCGCAGAGATTCGCTCTAAATAATAAAAAATTTCTAAGCACTCTCTCTAAAGAACTTTTTTTCTCTAAGAAACTTTCTCCCCCAAAGAATTCTTTGTTTAAGAAACTCTCATCTATTTTCCAAATGACAAAAGATTCCTATTTATAGACCCGAAGTGTACCATAAATTAGGAAAAAATAATAAGAATAAAATCAAAATTTGATATTATATTAATAAAGTAAATTTCATTTTCCTAAAATAAACAAATTAAATTAAATGAGGTATTTTGTGATTTTGTGAAAAATTAATTAATAAATTAAATGGATATTAAAAGATTTTTTTGTTTAAAATTGATTTTCTTTTTTTCCTAAAATGATATAAAATAAGTCAGAGATTTTATTAATTTATTTTTTTCCTAAAATGAGTAGAAAGAAGTTTTTAAAAAAATATTTTATTTAAAACTAAATAATTTCTTTGATATTAAAAGATTTTACTTAAAATAAATGGTTTTGTTTTTATTTCTAAAACTATAAAAATGAGATATTACGTTATTACTAATTTTTTTACTTTTTTTTTCAAAAATAAATAAATAAAAGTTTAGCCATTATTACTAATATTTTTTTTTTTAAATATTGGTAGGATAAAAATAGGTGGCTACAATACAAAGCTTCCTCTCCAAATGAATATAACTCATACAGTTCAGGCCCAACTTCTTTCCATTTAATTTTGATTCCCTCACGACTGACATGTATATATATATACACATACATACTTACTGGGGTGTTTTAAAAAAATATAACAAATAGTAAAATATTTACATTGAACAGAATAATTTTCAAAACGATAAAGAACTTACAGGCTCACAGTGCAAAATACCAAAAATACTCCGTGATTAATATACCACACACACATGCGAAAAATTTGGTACACGATCGTTCAGATATTGGTACACATTCTTTTAGCTCTTGGTACACGATCGTGGACGAAATCTAAACAATATTGGTACACGATCGTGAACCAAGGATATTGGTATGCGATCGCTTATAAAGATCTAAACAATTTTGGTTCACGATTGTGTACCAAAATCATTTATATTTAGTACAAGATCGTGTACTAATACTGTTTAGGTTTGGTACACGTGTAACGCCCTTAAAAAAAAAGATTAATTATTAAATATTATTATTATTATTATTAATAATAAAAAAAAAAAAAGAAAAGGGGGCGCCCCCCCCCCCCCCCCCCTCTCTCTCCTTCCTCGCTGCTGCATTTCTGTCGACATTAGTCGACCTATAGCTACTGCCGCTGTTTGTTGTAAGTTGGTTTTGGTAAGGATGAAATTGATGAATTTGAGGATCTACATTGAAATTTCGAATTTGTTGATGTTGTTAAATTGGTTGCTTGGATGTTCGATCTTAGGTTGAGGGTGACGCTTGAAGTCGTTGGGTTCACAACAATTATTGGACTTAATTGGTGCTTGGTTCGTGAACTGGGGTAAGTTGTGAAACATCACATTGAGTTGATTTTTAAATGAATTATGTGTTGGAGAAAATGTTGAGTACTTATCTTAATGTTAGGTTGTTCGCGGTTTACAAATTCGATCAAGAAAAATTTAGTAATCCTTAAGGTAAGGGATTTTCTACTGGACTCAATAATAAGAATTAAGATGTATTGACTATATGGACTGTATGTTATATCTGGACTGAGTAGGGATGACGTTTATGATGTTTGTTTGGGTGTGGACTGAAAGTTTAACGTATATTGTGCTTGACTGAATGAAACTTATATATGTATGTATGGATTGACGTGGACTTGTTATCTAGCGTATGTTGTGACTGCTGGGTTATTTATGTCGATGACTGATGTAGTGATATGTTTGACTGTCCTTGGGTGAAATTTGGATAATATGGTCGTTCGAGGTTAAATGGGGAGCTTATGTGATAAGGAAATTTGACTGTATTGAGCATGACTGTTAAGATGTTTAGAAGGGACTGAGGGGATAAATTATTAGTTTCCTAGTGGATAGTTACCCTGCGGGTGTCCTTCGGGATCATCCCCTTTATGTGCATCCTTCGGGAGCATTAGACTGATATGTGCATCCTTCGGGAGCACTAGACTGATATGTGCATCATTCAGGAGCACTAGACTGATATGTGCATCCTTCGGGAGCACTAGACTGATATGTGCATCCTTCGGGAGTACTAGACTGATATGTGCATCCTTCGGGAG
>CM046894.1:6175187-6252538 GCA_025688845.1 Cucumis hystrix | reverse complement strand
TGTGCATCCTTCGGGAGTACTAGACTGATATGTGCATCCTTCGGGAGCATTAGACTGATATGTGCATCCTACGGGATCACAAGACTGTGACTGTGCAGGGTACACCATAGGATGCTAATAATTTATTTTTCCCCGAATGGGACCAGAAGTGGGTCCCTTACTGAGTATATTAATACTCACCCTTTTTATGTTTAACTTTTCAGGCAAAGGTAACACGAGGGGCAGACCGACGAGGGACAAGAAGGATTCGTGAATTTGCCATAGGGGACTGTCTTTAAACTGCTTCCGCTGACGGTTTGAAAATATTTTGATTTAACTAAGTCTACAAATAGTTAAATTTTTTTGTAAACAGCATTTGAAATTTTGTATTTTTTAAATAGGGCCCGATTAAAATTTCCCTTCGTTTTCTTACGGTTTCAACTAAATCTTGCTGTGTCTTTTGTCAACAAACGATTTTGCGTCAAATTGACGACTTAGACGGTCAGTCCGAAAAGTTTGGGTCGTCACAGTTGGTATCAGAGCCTAAGTTTTAGGTTCTGTAGACTGACTTATGATTTAAGTCCATGTTTTTATGTCCCTATGGCTAACACGATCCTTCGTCACTCGTTAGGTACGCTTTCATGATTTATATGTATGATTTTATTTTTATCCATTTTGTTCTAACTATTTATGCTTTTTTATTTTTAAAGAAAAATTAACAAACAATTACATTAGCTATTTTGTTACATTCACGAAAGAAATTAGATGCCATATATTTCATTCTAACTATTGGTTCTTTTGTTGTTGGTTTTTTTGAACTAGTTATTCCAACCGTCCTTAAACTTTAACTCATCCTTGTTCTTCCTTCACTTTTCTCTTTTTTCATATCCTTAATATTTGTTTCAATTTTTATTATATAAATAGGGCACATTTTTAAAAATAGCAAAATAAATTAAAATATTTACAAGCTATAAATTTTTTTTGGATTCTATCAATGCTAGTCTTCTATCACTATAGCATATCAATGACTATGGTGATAGAATTTGCTATATGTTGTACATATTTTGTAAAATTTGCTATTTTTAAAAATTTTCCTATAAATAATAGTTTATAAATATTTATTAATTTCTATGAAGTAGGGAAAAATCTGTTAACCTTCCTCAACCTATTATAAAAGAAAAATTATTTCGAAGCTGTATCCTCTCTCTATATATAAAAATATAATATTCTTCATTTACAACAACAATAAATAATGAAAATTTTCAAAAATGACTATTTAGATTTAATACCACCGTGCATTGTGAAGAAGACAACTTTGTTGGAGTAGATTTTTTCTTACCTGTGAATAAGTTGTGAAGATGGACAGAATCACTGGAATGTATTGTCACCAGTGCATGTCACAATTGGTAAGGATTAAAGAATTTATTGTGTTATTTTTTGAGATTAAATTGGTTTCCATGACATTATTGTAGACAAAATATCAATCTATGAACATGTTTTTGTTCGAAGGAAGAAGAAAGAACGAATTGAAACCCTGATTTTCCAGAAACGGGCAAAACACAGAGAGATAGAGTACTGCATTTTTTTTATAGTTTGTGAACGACGTCGTCGGTCATTGGTCTTGCATGGATTCGGACTCTGAGGATGTATTTTTCTGCGTTGATGGAAGGTTCCCATTAATCTATTCTCAATGGAGATAAAGAAGACATATCGGTTTACGAGGGAATTTAGGGATTTGAGGGATTTTTTAAAGTCTTACGAATGCTTGAGTTTGTGTCTTGGAAAAACTTAAAAAGAGTTGATTTGATTTTGTTTGGAAAGTGTGATTCAATTGTGTTTAGAAGGTAGTATTTTTTTAATAAAATATTTGCAAAGAGTATGATAGCCCCGTCGTCCCCAAGATAAAACAGCCTTAGTTTTTCAATTGGTTTTTTGTTATGTGCATTTAGGTGATTAGTGGGACTGTATGTATAGAGATTAAAGAAACATATATATATATCTATCTCCTCCTTCACTCCAAAACTTGGGTACCCTAAGAGCTCAAACCTGTGAATGAATCAATAGGTATATGAAGGGACTTCCTCATTGCAAATTAATCAATGTGGGAATAAAATAACAATATATTTTTCTTTCACAATTTTTTCATCCAATACATTACAATAAAAGGCAAGCTATCAAACAATGAAAGTTTAAAAAAGTTTGAAAACTAAAGATTCAACGGTTCCAAATTTCTTCTCCAAAATATGAAAAAAAAAGCACAACACTATTTAAACTAACTGAAAAGACTCTACCGGAAGATAAGACCTTTCACCTATGTTGTATAAATTCAATTCCAACCCTAGAAGTTCTTAAATAAACATTCAATAAATGTAACATTGGGCTTTAAATATATGTCCATAAATCATTATTTTTAGATTCATTTATGACTCGCTTGGGATGACCAAGTGACTCTTGATGCTTCAAAATGAAATTTTTTGTACTGACTATTGAAGCTTCAAAGTTCAGAACTCATCTTTATTATCTGGTGAAACTTATCTTGGAAGCAAATATGTAATCATGTTGATTTGCTTCATGATTGAAATGACTTTGATTGACCTCTAGTTGATATTCCAGAATCATTTGAGCTAGTTTGAACTTGTTGAGATTCATTTTCATCTAGTAGAACTTAATTTATTGTCTCGTTAGTTGGTCAGCTCTTTATCATTGCCTTGAAGAGCACCCAACAAAGACGATCAACATTGAGATCAAGGTCATGCTATAGTTAATTTTAAGAAATATATTATGATCAATAGAAAGAAAAAAAAGAACTATGTTCACATGCAGCAACAAAATTAAAATGAGGTATACAAAATTAGATAAATTTTACTATATTTATAAATAGTTTTATTTTTTCATTTTTTTTCTAGGTTTAAAAATGTCTTTAATTCTAGGAAGGTAGATGTCATTTTACGATACAATTGTTGATGGTTGTTTGACGTCAATCTACAACTCACGTCGGATGTAGGATTACAGTAGAGAGAAATAACAAACATACAGTAGCAGTAGACAATAACAATAGCAGCAGCAGTAGACGTAACAACAGCAACAACAAATTCTGGAACAGCAACTGCAATACAGAAACAATATGAACGTACGGCTGAGTCGAGGAACACGCTATCTTTAAGACGTTTCACGGCTTTGCTCAAGACTGTGTAAACAAATAAATGCCCCGTCGTCCCTAGAATAAAACAGTCTCTCGCTTACAACTGACTTTGCACGGAAATCAGCTGGCAAAATAAAATCACTCAACGACAGACACAAGTTTGCTCGAGAACCTTTAGAGAGAATACGAAAGTAATGTTCTGATATATTTTTAGGAATGAAGGAAAGACGATATATATAATCATTTATGAGGGCAGCCAACGGCCACAAATTAAATAGGGGAGCAAATTGTGGGTTGAAAAAAAAAACGTCAAACGGTCACAAAATTTAATTTGACAAAAATGGTAAAAAATAATTATTTTCCGTTTTGGTTAATAAAAAGAACGTTTAACGTTCTAAAACATTCAAATAAAATTTTTAGTAAAAAGAATATATAGATATTATTTTATCTCTCCTCTCCTCTCCTCATCATGTCCGAAGGGTATACCTACATTTGCTTATCTCCTCCCTCCTTTTAAAATTTGGGTGTCTAAGAGCCTAAACCCATTGATCGACCAATGAGTATAAGAAAAGACGTCCACAATCAAAATTAATCAATGTGGAATGCTTTTGAGAATAAAATAATATTATACTTCCTTTTATAAATTTTTCATACAATAATATTATCATTCAAATCAAATTCCAGTAATCATGTATATACGTTTGACAAATTGACTATCCACACGCATCCTTTTGGTGTCGCACAATATGATTCTCCATGAACATCCTTATCTATCTAGCTGTTGCCACCTCAAACTATATATATTGGACCAAAATCACACATCAATATTGACTTCCTTTAAATTTTAAAATACTTGCATGTAGTTTATTTATTTATTTTTTGCACTAAGCAAATCCTTACTTTACCAATGACTTATCTTTAAAAAAGAAAAAAGAAATGAAACACATGTAAATTAGAAGTAAAAAGAAAACTATGGATTCCAAGAAAGAATTTATTCTTTGTGTGGTCGTATTAAATACACAACACAAAGGAAGCTTCATCTATATATATATATATCACAAAAAAAAGCTAATTAAACCCTTCTTTTTATAAAGTAAAAGGAAGTTTCTTTCTTAGCACTACGCGTATTTTTCAATTTTTGCCTTTTTCAGGACGGTTGTTCTCTTATCTGCTTTACTTCTCCCTTTATTTCATCCTATAAAACCCTTCATTTTTCATTGATTTTTCTCAACTGCTCATCATTTTGATATTGATTTTAAAGTTACAAACACAAATTCAAGTTCTTTGAACTTCTTTTGGGAGCCTTTTGAAATCAAACAATGACAACCACTTGCCCTCACAGAGAAGCAGATGAAATAAATGGCCAGGAAAAGAATTCCATCAAGGTTTGCTTTTTCAACTTTTCCTTTTTCTTAAAAAAAATGAACTATTTTATTTCAAACTCAAGATGTTTTTACAGACCTTTTTTTAATTTACATTTTTTCTAAAGTTATTTGATCTTTCATCTATAGGGAATCACCAAAGTTTATCCAAGAGGATTTAATATTACATGGGGCAATGATGATCGCTATTGGAATATCACCAACCCTAATGTGTAAGTCTCATGATCTCTCACAACTGTTAAGAATATGAAATGAGTAAAATTGTTGTCTTTATTTTCTTATACTTTTGAAGAACGCACCCAGCACTTAATTAATAATGAAATAAGACCACAGACAATCTTGTGTTTTTGAATTTCCTATAAGTTTCCTTTTTTTTTTTTTTTTTTTGTTCTGTTACTAAAGCTGACTAGTGAACAAGAATGTCATAAATATGAACAAGAAAAAGAAACATATATTAGCTTTGAAACACTAACTACAGCTATGAATTCTGAAAAATGTACGGAGTTCTTGAATCCACAGTGTAAGAAGTAGTTGTGTTTTTTGTTTTTTTGTTTTATAACCAGTGAAAGAAGTACTCAATAGACCATGAAATTGATATTTTTTTTAAATTATGGATCACAAACTCTCAAGACCAGACAAGAAAAGAAGTGAAGTTAACTAACTCTCTGTACGACTAATCCCAATTTTTAAGTCCTTTGGTTAAACACTTCCTTAAAATTTATTATTCTACGAGTTTAAATTCAGGTTTGATGGATTTTTTAATAAATTAGAGAAGGTATGTGCAAACCATTCAAATACACACAAGAAATGGAAAATCTATATCAAGAATAAATTATAAAAGATTAATGTATAATATGTGATAATAAGTTGTAAATTTTTTTTCTTTTCAGGCCAGAAAGTTTATACGTGGCAGAGTTGAAGCAAGTTTCATGGCTGGAAGTGACATGTTCAACTGATAATGTAGAAGTTGGGAAAAAGTATATAGTGGGTTTCAATATAACAATGAGACCAGATGCATTTGGGTGGAATGGGATTGATGTTTATGTAATGGCTAAAGTTGGGAAAAAAGGGAAATTCACATCCATGAAAGTTTCTCTTGAAGAGATAAAACCAAACAAAATACCTATCACAATCCCCAAGGAGCCATTAGAAATCTTTGTTGATCCTTTCACACCCGAAGAGTGCAGAACTATTCATCTTGGTTTGTATGAAGTTTGGAGTTCAAAGTGGAAGGGAGGTATGCAAATCCACGATGCATTCATTCACAGGGTTTAATTAAAACTTTTAGCCATAAACGTCTATTAGAAAAATTAGATTTCATTTCATTTTATTTAATTTGTGTATATGCACAAGTATACTTTTTGAAGTTTTTAAATATGTTTTATGAGTTGATGCTTGTAAAAGTTAAAGGATGTCTTGATTATTATCCATTATGAGATTCTTATTTTGTAACTATTTATTGAAAAGTATTTTGATTATGCAATGAATATCCATGTGCTTAAACTTATGTATACATTCTAATCTCATTAGAAATTCATAAATATAATTAAGGAGCGCTTGTACACATCGCAAAATATAAAATAAAAATTAAGTCTATGACTCAACATTTTAAAATTTACATAAATGGAAAATCAACAAAACTAGCGTCAGGGGACTAAAATGCTCCCATAGTTAAAAATGTGGAACTACATTTGATTAATTACAGCAGAATTGTTATATTACATTGTCATCCGATAAATATAAGAGATAACCGTAAAAATGACAAAATAATAGAGTACAATTTGGAAAATAGCAAATTCTAAAAATAATTTGATTTTTAGCAAAATGACACAAGGTAGATTTTTTTTTGACAATTTTTCAACCGATTTTACCCCTTGATAGTTTGAAACTCATTTTTTTCAGTTATAGTGTATTTGTGCAACGTAAAATAATGGAATATAACACACGATTACAGTGTATTTCCATATCATTCAATTTTATAATAATATTAAACATATATTTATGTTTCAGATTGATCTCATTTAACCAATATATGCTAGATTCACGCCTTCAATTTATAACAGATTATCGAATTTGTACACTTCAAATCAAATGCTTAACAAATTAGTTTTAATAATATCTATTTATTTCACACTATTTAATTCACACCATAAAATCATTAATAATATTATTCCTTCAAGGTAGATTTCATAACTTTTACTTAATGAGGCCAAACATCACATACAGTGTATTTGCAAACTACAATCAATTTTAGAAAATATTAACTATGATATTTTCGGGATTGACAAGATTTTCCCAATATCCTCTAAATATATGCCTATAATTCATAATAAATTTTTGGATTTTTAATATTTAAATCAAATTAATTAACATTTATTTATTTAATTCATAAAAGATGTTTAATAAAGATTTTCTTAAAAAATTGCTAAAAGATTTTCAACGGTTCCTTATTCATTAGATTTCATAATATTTTGAATTCAAATATTATGAAATCTAATCCCTAAAATAATGACAATCACTAATTCAATATTTTTCGTATGATTTATATTTCAAATTATTTTAAAAAAATTATTAGATAATAAATAGTACATATGATTAATATAAAAAATTGTTACGAGAATTTCAACCATTCCTGAGTCATTATATTTCGTTCCTACAATCGTGGTAATTATGATTATACACTTATTTTGGTTGATTTTTATTAAAAAAAAAATTAATTTATGTCTCTTGTATCGAATAATTATTTTTTCACCTTGTGTTTTTTAGTTACGTTAATATTCATATTTATTTTAATTAGACGTTTTATTTTGTTTGTAGCGTTTTATTTCCAATCATCCTTCCTATGCATGTTTAAATCAAGAAGTATAATACGTGTTTATACCTTTTTATGTAGGGTAATACGTGTTTTACAGATACAGTGTATTTGCATGATATAAATAATGAGACCAAATACCATACAGTCACAGATACAATATATTTGCAAACTGCAATAAATTTTGAAAAATATTAACTCATTTATGATATTTTCGAGATTGGCAAGATTTCTCCAATATCTTCTAAATATAGGCCTATAATTCAACCAATTTTCGAATTTTTAGTATTTAAATCAAATTAATTAACATTTATTTATTTAATTCATAAAACTTATGTTTAATAAATATTTCTTCTCAAAAATTGGGAGATTTTCAACCATTCCTCAATCTAACCTCTAAAATAATAGCAATCACTAATTTAAATTTGAATTTGTTATATTTTAAACAATTTATTATATTTTATTATATACAATATTTTCAAATTTGTTATATTTTAAACCATTTATTAACAATTTATTAAATAATACATAATATATATTTTTAATAACAATTTGAATTTAAAATTTAAAATTTAATTATGCCTCAATAAAATTTGTGCAATTATTTGAATCTTTATCTTTTAGGTTTTATTAGAGAAAAGAAAAGAAGGAGATTGAGAGAGGGGGTAGCCGACCAGAGACAAACACAATGAGAGATAAATTTTTTCTTGCAAACAAGAGAGGAGAAGAGCTCAAATGAATCTCGAATGTATGAAGAACTTGAAGAACTCAGTGATTTGAGTGGTTGAACTCATCGATGCGTATCTTGCTAAGATGTATACAAGTTTTGAATTCTATGGTATAATTTCATGATTTTATCTTTACTATAATATCAGCAATGCTCCCATTTGAATTCTTTGATGAATTGATGGTTTTAAATAGTTTTCAAACTTTCTCTAGGGTTTTGAATGAAAGAAGGAAGTAGCCGAAATCCAAGGGAAAAAATGATCACTTGCAGAGATTTTAAATTTTGAGCTTCCCATTAATGACAACTTTTCTAATCTTTATGTTTTTGGGGGGAAATTTTTATGTAGCATATATGTTATTTCAATTACAATGTATTTGAGGTTTAGGTGAACAATTGTATTTTACATATTGGTTAGGGGAATTTGAGGGATTATTTCATTTATTTATTTTTCTAATTTTTATGTTTTGCTATTTTAACAATTTAAATTTACTTTTGCTATTTTCTCGAAGTAAAAGTCATAATTTGCTATTCTTCTTGACAGCCCTAAATATAAAATAAAAGCTAAGCCCATGACCCAACATTTTATAATTTACAGGAATGAAAAATCAACATCAAGCCCAACCCAATTGAAACTGTCAGATGACTAAAATGCCCTTATAGTTAAAATACAGAATTGCATTTGATTACAATCTCATTGTTATTGGATTGTCATCTGATGACCACTAATTATCAACGATATCGGATGCGATTTGATTGTTGTCTAATGACTGTTTGATTGTTATATGATGTTCATTGTTAATGATACCGATTTACCATCTCATTTCTATTTAATTTAAAATATTTATAGTTATTAATTGCAGACGATAACTGACTATTATCTAATGATCTTATTTTTTTTTATATATATAATTACTAAGTAGAGTATGATAATCATCTCGTTAAATGAAGATCTTAATTAACTAGATTTGATAAAATCAATTGAAGAAAAGTGTGTTTCATGTACCATCAATATGATGCCAAAAAAGAGTAGTGAAAAATCTGAATTATAATAGTATGCACTTCAAATACAGACTAAAATAACCTAGACTATAACACTCTACACCCTAAATGCAGACTATTATAATCCATAGACTATTATAACTCACTCATTGCCCCAAACGCTCCCTAAGTAGTTTCTTATTACCACTATATTGTCATGTGATGACCTTCCATTTTTTGTCAATTGCTAAGGATTTTTTTTCTTGCATTATGAGTGTCATCTGATTATCTTATGTTTTTTTTTTTCCAATTAATAAGTAGTTTCTGATTACCATCCATTTTGTAATGTACATAACATTGTCAATTATCTCATTGCCATTGTGGAAAGTGACCATAGGAAGCTTAACCACAACAACAAAATACTGAGATAGTCATTTGATTACCTTCTATTTTTTTTTCAACTTTAGTTAACCTTAATGAAATAACCATTTGATTATATTCTGATTATCATCGAACTGCCTTCTACTTTTTTTTTTTTCAATTTTAGTTAGTATTCTAAGATAGTTATTTGATTAGCTTCTGATTTCCATTTGATTACTTTTTTTATCATAGTAATTTTTTATATTGCCTTCAAATTATGTCATCAACATAGATTTGGGTAATAATGTAGTCTTTATTACATTTTTTTTATAAACAAGGTTTATCAGTTCCTCCTCGAGTGTATTCTTTATGTGTTAGGAAGATAATAACCTGTTCATACCAAACTTTAAGAACTTGTTTGAGACCATATAAAGCTCTATTAAGCTTGTAGACATACTGAGGACATTCGGGATCTACGAATCCTTTAGGTTGACAAAACATAAACTTCTTCATTAAGTACCCATTAAGATAGACACTTTTTACATCCATTTGATATATTTTAAATTTTTGTAGACAGAACATGCCAAGTAATAGGTGAATGGCTTCAAGTCTAGCGACTGGAGGAAAGGTTCCTTCAAAATATATGCGTTCAATTAGAGAATAACGACCTTGAGCTACAAGTCTTGCTTTTTTTTTTTGTTACTGTACCACTTTCATTTGTTTTATTTTTAAAAATCCATTTTTGTCCCTATAACGTTCGTTGGTTCTGGTTTTGGAACTAGATTCCAAACATTATTTCTCTTGAATTGTATAAGTTCTTCTTGCTTGATATTTATCTAGATTTCATCTCTAAGAGCTTCATTAACAAAACTAGGTGTGATAGGTGATGTATAGCAAATGTTAATTATTAGTTTGGTATAATCAATTATGTCTTTCTTTCTTGTTGTGATCCCAATATTTAGATTACCAATGATACTGCTTGAGGGATGATTCTTTTGAATATGGGTGGAAGGAGCACTTTCTTTGAACGTTTCTGGGGTTTCTGTGGAACTAGTGGTAGGTTGTGGGTTATTTATGTCTTCTCTAATGTTATTGTCTTTAGGACGAACAACTAATGGAACTTATATATTCTTTTGAGTTTAGGTCATCATAGAGGTTTTCACATCATTATACTCACGATCAGTAGAAGATTTTACATTACCATTCCTCAATTTAATTTAGAAATTTCAAAATACCAATACATTGGCAATATTTAGAAAAAAAAATCTAAAATGCTAAGCATGCTTTTAAATTAAAATATATAAAGAATGAAAAACTCACGTAGTTTGACATCTCTGAGTCTACTAAAACTCCAAATTAGGGACACCACCCATTATAGACCTTCCTATCCTCTGGGATGAGATTGGTTTGTGGGAACCAATTAGAATGGAAAAAGGTTTTGAGAGAAACTATTTGCAAAGAGGCAAAAACATAGGTTGAAAAAAAACTGTTTTTTTTCTGCGTATTTATAACACCCGTTCCTTCAGAAAGTAGGAGAGAATTATGAGATTCTATTAATTGAAAAAAATATTAAATTAATAGAAATTTCAAATCAACTAATTAATTCATAATTAATTAAATCATATTTAATGAATATTTCTCACATATTTTATAGTTTTAAATTAATTTAATTAAATCAAACTAAACTAAACTATTAATTAATTCTTCAATTAATTAATAGCTAAATTAAATATCTTATATTTAACTTAAATTAAATTTGAATCATACTTAAATATAAATGTCTCTCATAACCAATTCACATTAAATTAATATTTGAACTCATTCAAATATTTTATCTCTCATAAATTAATTGTGAATCATATCGGAAATTAAATTTGTATAATAAAGTTTGATTAAAGTGTAAACTTTATATTATAATGTATCACCATACATTATATTAATTCTCAAAGTAAATTTGAACATTTCAAATTACAACCAATATAAATAAATCTCATTACCCTTTACGCACTAGGAAGAAGACCTACTGAACTTATAGATCAATTGACTAAACTCATTAACCACATTAATCAATATTCGTTAACTGTGTTGTACACTCTACTAAAGACTCACAACTGAACTCTTTTCACTATAGATATATTTTCGTGTCCATGGATATAGACCAATAATAGTAAGTTGGTCCTTCACGAGTGTTTGTAACACCAGCTAGGTCAAATTACCAGTTTACCTCTAAGTTAACTCTAGTCCCTAAATACCAGTGCTCCTCTAATGAGCAACTTGTTTATGGTCCAACAAATAAATAGAAAACTCTCTCATGCCATTGAGAGGGTAGAACCCTTTGTACAAGTCCTGAAGGCACCATTTAAGGGAACACTCATCTACTTACCCTAAAGTAGGAAAGAAGTGAATTTCATTTTGTGTAATTATGTTCCTAGCTCCCCACTCGGTCTTGTGTCCAAAATGATAAACATATTGAGTTAGCAATCAGACCACTCTCACTAGTACAAATCAAAGGACAATCCCTTGCAAACAGAAGTTCTTAATAGTCTCAGGATGTAAGACTAAGTTACCTAGGTCGTCCTAATGAAATAGAAATATAACTAGTTAACGGAGTTACATCTAGTGGTTACTATCCCATAGTCCAATCTTATGTAAGCTCATTGTATAGGATACCCTCACTCGCATGTCACCTACACGAATGTGTTGGATCATTCACTCTAATAATGTCAGTTTTCAAATCACATTGTTAGGCATCTATAATGTTAGCTTAAAACCGACATCAAAGCAAAATTGACATAAAAAGCTTTAATTACACGTTCATAGATAGATGTCGGTTAAGAATCGACACTGTGTACCTCTATAATGTCGGTACTAAACCGTCATTATTGGCGTCTTTAATGTCAGTTTTGAACTGACATTAAAGGGTTTAGTAACACAATCATAGATGTCCGTTGCCAACCGACATCGTACCTCTATAATGTTGGTTTTAAGCAAACATTAAAGCCCACTTTTGTCGTCGTATATATATGTAATGCTCTAGGACCAGAATTCATACTAGAATTTAGAATTCGAAACTCCGACATTCTCCTGCGACCTGGTACCATCATCTTTACATGTCCTAAAGGCTTATTTGAATGATCCAACGCATTCGTGTAGGAGACATGCAAGTGAGGGTGTCCTATGCAATGAGTTTGCATAAGACTAGACTACGAAATAGTAACCACTAGATGTAACTATGTAACCTAGTTGGGTTTATATTTCATTAGGATGACCTAGGTAACTTAGTCTTAATCTTGAGTGTATTATGAACTAGTGTTCACGAGGGATTGTCCAGATTTCTGACTCAATATGCTTATCATTTTGGGGACAAGACCGAGTGGGGAGCTGAAAAAATAATTACACAAGATGAAATTCACTCATTTCTGACTTTAGGGTAAGTAGATGAGTGTTGCCTTAAATGGTGTCTCTGAGACTTGAACAAAGGGCTCTACCCTTTCTATGGCACGAGAGCGGTTTCTGTTTATTGGTTGGACCATAAACAGGTTGTTCATTCGAGGAGCACTGGTATTTAAGGACTAGAAGTAACCTAGAGGTAAAATGGTAATTTGACAAAGCTGGTGTTACGAACACTCGTGAAAGACTAACTTACTGGTATTGGTCTACATCTGTGGACACAGAAATATATCTACAATGAGAAGAGTTCAGCTGCGAGTCTTTAGTGGAGTATACACACAGTTAACGAATATTGATTAATGTGATTAATGAGTAATCTCATATTCTTGTAGCTTCTGATCTGTAGGTCCATTAGGTCCCGTTCGTAGTTCGTAAAGGATAATGAGATTTATTTATATTGGTTGTAATTTGAAATGTTCAAATTTACTTTGAAAATTAGTATAATGTATGGTGATACATTATAATATAAATGTTATATTTTAATCAAATTTTATTATATAAATTTTATTTTGGATATGATTCAAAATTAATTTATGAGAGATAAAATATTTGAATGAGTTCAAATTAATTTAATGTGAATTAGATTCATATTAAAATTATTGATTATGAGAGGAATTTATATTTGAATATGATTCAAATTTAATTTAAGTTGAATATAAGATATTTAATGGGGAATTTTTAAAAATAGTAGATTTTACAAAATATTTACAACCTATAGCAAATTTTATCACCATTGATATGTTATAGTGATAGAAGACTATCATTGATAGAATCCAAAATTTTGCTAGAGCTTGTAACTATTTTAATTTATTTTGCTATTTTTAAAAATGCCCCATTTTTAATTTAGTTATTAATTAATTGATGAAATAATTAATATTTTAGTTTAATTTGATTTAATTAAATTAATTTAAAACTATAAGATATGTGAGAGATATTCATTAAATATGATTTAAATGAAATATTAATTAAATATGATTTAAATGAAATATTAATTAAATATGATTTAATTAATTAATTAATTAATTGTTAATTAATAAGGTGCATTTTTTTAAAATAGAAAAATAAATTAAAATATTTACAAGCTATAGAAAATTTTTGGATTCTATCGACGATTTACTGTAAAACAATTGCAGCGACACTCCACGGCACACGGCCGCCAGTTCGCGGAACCTTACGTATGGGTCGGTCGACGGTCGGTTTCAAATCCGCGGCTGGAAAATGGGTGACGTGGCTGGAAGGTGGAGATGCGGCTGGGCGGAGAGAGACGGCGGCGCGGGAAGTCACGGCGGTGCGTGGAGTCACGGCGGCGCGTGGAGGACAGATCCGAGAAAGGGGTGCGGCGTTTCGGCTGGGCTCGGTTGGACGGAAACGGAAAGAAGACCTTCAGTTGGAAGGCAGAGAGTCGCGGCGGCCCGGACGGTTGACGAAGCACGCGCGCGGCTTGGATCTGGCGCCTTCGGTTCGGGTTCGGCTCGGGTTCACGGCAGGCACTGACGATGGTTGCTTACGGGGCTGCGACAGACGGCTGGGTTTCGCGGACAGAGGCGCGGCGCGGATGAAATTGTGGTCGGCGACTGGCGGCGGCAGGAAGATGGGGTGGGTTTTGTCGGAACGGAAGGGAGAAGAGGAAAGGGGTGGCGGCCGGCTGGGAGAAGAGGAAGAAGGAGAAGAGAAAAAGGTGGGGGGGGGGGGGGCTGCGTACGGGGGAAGAAGAAAGGGAAAAGAAAAAGAAAAAAGAAAAAAGAAAAAGAAAAGAAAAAAAAAAGAAAAAAAATATTATTAAATATAATATTTAATAATCATAATAATAATAATAATAATAATAATATTTAAAATAATATTATTTTATTATTACTTTTTTTTTTTTTTTTTTTTTTTTTTTTAAAGGACGTTACATTACAGTGTATTTGTGTTGGTTAAAATGATGGAATATAACCCAGAATTACAGGTACAGTGTATTTGCAAATAATTCAGTTATGTAAAAATATTAAATAAATGTTTATTTTCGGGATGGATCTGATTGAATCAACATCCCTAGATTTATGCCTGAAACTTATACCAGATTTTCGTGTTTGTAGGTTTCAAATCAAGTAATTAACAATTTATTTAGTTGTGTTTGTTAAAATTAAGGTTGTTTCTTACCCTATAATTATGATGCACTTAATGTATATATGATTATTCTAATAAAATTTTGATATTTCCCTTATAACCGTGGTACTTGATTGATTTCCCTAAACTTTTCATACTTCTAATAACAATTTATTTAACATAATAATAAATTAAAATTAAAATTATATCTTACCCCTATAATTATGATGCATTTAATAGGATTATTCTAAGAAAATTTTGATCTCCCCTATAATCGTGCTACTTGATTGATTTCCCTAAAACGATGCCAAACATAATTTCAAAATTTTAGGATTATCTTGTTAATATCCCTTATCTATTTTCCATAATTGTTTTTTAAAAATAGATTTTAAATTTTGATTTGAAACCGTCAAAATATTAAAATTGCTTTAAAAATTTATAAAAATAGGTATTGTTAATTATAATTTGAATTAAAAATTTTATCATCCCCTAAAATCTTGTTATTTGCTTCATATCTCCAAAATAATGGCAAACATAAATTTAACATTTTCGAATTATTTATATTTCAAAATTTATAAAAAAATCGAATATTTATTTTTTGAAGGAATTAATTGAGAAGAAAAGATTTGTTTTATTTAAATTGGAAAAGAAAAAAGGAAAAGGAAGATATTTAAGGGAAAAGAATAATATAATAATATTTATTATTAATATTAATATTACTATTACTATTCATCATCTTCTTCACTCTCACCAAACCCTAGCCGCCGACGACACCTCCATCTCCGTTTGAGTGTTCTCCGTCCAGTCGAGATCTCCACCTTTGTAGCCATCCCCTCCATTCTGTTGACTGAGAACTAAGCCGTAAGGAAACATCTCCTCCGCTGCACGCCGCTAGTCGTATTTTTACTTCATCTAAAGCCGAGCGCCTTGGTGCTGCTTGTTTCTTCATGCATCGAACGCCCAGCCGTCACCAGTCATTCACTGGTATGTGGTTGATGTTTGATATTCACAACTGTATCTATATATAAACTATAATTAAAAACTAAAAATATATTACACTTTACATTTTTTTTCTTTCTGACCTTGAAGGTTTTGAGGAGATAATCCTTTGATTTGTGCTGAATGTATGAAGACTTTGAAGGTTTTTAGGAGGACAAAGCTTGCAGCTACAATCTTTTTTGCAACTGATCGAAGACTTTGAAGATTTGGTGGAATCTAGGAAAGTGGAAGATAGTGAAACTGGATTCTTTTCGGCTTTGAATACCTAAACGTGCACAATTTCAACAAGGATGTGTTATTTAATTACAGGGTATTTGGGTTTTAGGTGAACAATTGTATTTACGATTGTTTTTGAATTGGCTAGGGGCATTTGAGACATTGTTCCATTTATTTATTTTTCAGATTTTTCAATTTTGCTATTCTAACAATTTAAAAATAAATTTGCTATTTTCCCAAAGTAAAAGTCATAATATGTTATTCTTCTTGACAACCCTACTTATTAATCTCTAAAAAGTTTAGTAGTGTGACCTTAAAAGTTTGACAACGATTCTAAGGATTAAGAAATGGTGGACTTTGAAAGGAAGAAATCAAAATTTCCAAGAAACAAGCAAACATAGTAAAGAAGAAAATGGGAAATGATGAAATGAACGAGTTGCACTAAAATCCAAGTTTTGACCGTTTCAATCTCTTTGTTGTCTTCTCATACTTCAAAAGGGAGAGATTAGTTTCTTGTTTTTGTTATTTTTTTTTCCATATTGATTTGTTTTATATTGAGCAATTAAATTGAAATAGCATTCAAGTCTATTAATTGAAAAACGTTGATCATTATTATTTAATTCTTGTTTTTTGTTTACTATGATTCTGGGGTTCTATTCTCTATTATTGTGCAAGAACTACTCTGGTCAATTACTATTCTATATCTTTGCTGAAGATATGATACTGATAATGGTGGTTTGAACATTTGACTTCAGAATGATTACAAGAATGCCTCATGGAAAATCTTCACGTAAGTTCTTCTCTTCAATAATTAAATATCTTCTAAGATAATGAACATAAATTGCATATTTTCTGAGATAAGATGATAGATATGTGTCAAATCTTTCCTTGTTTATTGAACACATGGATGGGTGGGTATGGCTGAGAGAGTCCAAGATATAATGAATACTTTAGTGTGTCATGTTGGATTGGCAACAAAAGCCATTTTTTTCTAGGATTTTCTGGTGACTAAGTTGCATTTTTGCAGAACGGAGAATTAGAACTATACATAAAATCTAAACCTATACCAGAGCATAATCATGAACCGGTAAAAGTGGTGGTGGTAATCCAGTTTTTAGTTGCATTTCAGGACACTGTTTTCAACTCAAAGAAGAAAATGATATGTATAAGGGGACATCTAGTGGCATGTGTGAATTAAAAGACAATTTTTTTTTTCTATTTTGATCTTAGTATTTACATTGCTAAAAAATTTGAAACTTGACTTCATTGAAATAGAAAATTGAATATGTCACTTTTGGTTAGTGTTCTTGCATTGTAGCTTTGTTGAGCAGTATCGAAATAAAGTTGTTAGTGTGGAGTGAAAATAAGGATTATTATGAATTAGTTTATGGAGTGCAACCATTGAAATTGACTGGGAAGACCTGAGATATTTAATATGAAAATTACGTACCTTATTTAAACTTTGTTTGATAACCTTTTGTTCTTATTTGATCACAACTTTTTGGTGAACTTTTCACCTTCCTTGAAAACACATTTGAATCCTAAGCCATATTTAAAAAAAAATAAAAAAATGAAGTTTGTAAAAACTACCTATTTAGCTTTCTAACTTTTGGCATGATTTTTGTCCTTTTGAAAACGTTTTATTTATTAAAAAAAGTTGGTGAATTACACATAGTGAAAGTAGTGTTTATAAGCTTAATCTAACTTTTGTCAATGTTTCTTGATGTTTTAAAAGGACTTTCACATTTATGGAGTCTTTGGTTAGTAGTGAGGCTTGGGATGCTGAATTCCAGGTATATTGTCTTTGGCCTTTTCACTTCTATCACCGTGGGCATTTGAAATTTATTTATTTTCTATTTTTTTGTAACCTTAACCGAATATCTATGATTGTTGAATACTTATGAGCCAAGTCAATGAGATTCCGTATGTAAATTAGTTAATTAGTCTTTTGGCATTTAAGGATTTAATTGATTTTGATCATTTAATGTCAATTTTTGAAATGGGTAATGGATTCTAAGCTCAATATATTATGTTGCCTAAGGTGGTTTATATTTTATTAGGTTGGTATTGTTGCTCAACACTTGATGGTTTTTGCTACTACCTTTATAGTCTCTAGGATGCATCCATTAGTATGTAATATGTGAGTGGCACTTAGATATTTGTTAGCATATCTACTATTTAATCTAACTTCATTTCATTATCCATTGAGGCCGTCGAGAGGGAGCATATATACTTTTCTTTCCTGTTCTGGCAATTGGCCCAAAGTTACTCATTTGGAAGGATTCTAATTTTATGAATGATATTTTGCCATATTGTGTTCGGATTCAATTCCAATGACACAAATGTTATATTTTTAAGAATACGATTCTTGTATTTATGTTGGAGAGTCTGTGAAATAACTGATAATACATTAGCTATCTTACTAGTACTTGGAAAGATTGTGAAAAACTGAAAAGATCGGCTCTAAGACCCCTTTTTACCTTCACAATATCTGCTGGAGATTTCACGCCTCCAAAAACATGCATTCATCTGTATCTTTTCATTTGTTGAAAGGTTTGTTGCTGAGGTATTCTATGATTTACATGAAGAGGTCATTTCAGCAGCTGCAAGAGGCCATAGTCTTATGATTCAGGTGCAACAACTTGAGGTAGAGTTTCCTTCAATTGAGAAAGCATTTCTGTCCTAGACAAATCATACATCTTTCTTCACTAGTACATGTTCGTCTATCACATATATTGTTATATTTTTGCCAACAATCATGGTCACCACATTGTTTATATTGGTCAATTTGAACAATTAATTAGAGATCATGAACTGGTACAAACAAATGAATTCATGTTCCCTCGTTTTCCACTTTATTTTTTTATTATTTTAAAGAATGTGATGTAGGGGCTTAGAAGATTCTGATTTCCAATCTTCCACGGTTATTTTATGATTTTAATTGGAAGTTTGAATCAGTTTCTGTTCTAAAAAAATGTGTAGCGTACTTTTTCACCTCACTTCTTCTATTCAACGTCTTTTTGTGGCTTTTTCTTACACAGCAGGATAGAAGCGTGCATATGAAGATTTTGATTGTTCTAACTAAACTCTTTACGCATGGAATTTTAGTTGTAGAATAGTTTCTTTATTTCATGATGGTTTTGCAGCTAATGTAACTGTGGTCTATCACTAATAGTACTTAAATGTAGATCCCATTGATTGACATCATCTTATTCTTATTCTTTTTTACATTCTTCTGTGCTTGTTACAGAGTAAAATTTTATGTGACTGTCTGCTATATTTATGTTGTACTCTCTTTAAGCTAGTTGTACTCTCTTGCATTGTGATGTATGCTTATATTCATGTTGTTTTTGTAGGTTCAACTGGAGCCGGCAACTTCATGAGTTTTGGTTCAAAGAAGTTTATCTGGACCATCAAAATACACTGGCTAGCATGGTTCAAGCAACAAAGAATATTTTCAGAGATGAAGGCTTACCGGTTGGTTGTTTATGCTTGTGCAGAAAATCATGTTATATGTATTATGATGGTATTTTTACTGGTTTTGATTAAGGGCTAGAATTTCATAGTTCCTGTTTTTGATGTACTTGTAAATTGTTTCAAACTTGATTGGAAATGTACGAATATTACAAAGTGTATTATAGAGTATAATATTAAAGTGTTGACTATTTGTTTCTATATGGGTGTGATGTATTAGAACATTATTTTCATGCAAATGATTCGTGGAATGGCAAAGCGACAAGAAGAACACAGAAAAATTGTAGTAATTGAGGAATTTGCAACAGGAAAAAAATGTCATAATATATGAATTCGTGACATTCCTTAATTGTTTTCAATATTAAAACAATGACAATTTAAAAAAAAAAACTGTCACGATTGGCCTATCTTTAACAGAAAAAAAATGTCGTCAATAGCGAAACAATGGCATTTGATTTTATAAAAAACTGTCACGATTGACATATCTTTGACAGGAAAAAAATATCATAAAATACGAATTCGTGACATTTTTTTTAACTGTCGTCAATTTCGAAAAAATGACATTTATTTTTATAAAAACTGTCACAATTGACATATCCTTGACATTTAAAAAATGTCCTAATAAATGGATTTGCGATATTTTTTTAACTGTCGTTAATATGCAAATGACGACAGTTATTTGTTGTCATAAAATAAAATATGACAGTTATTTGTTGTCATAACATAGTAATTAATGATATTTATTTTGTGTCATGAAAAAACTTATTGAGACAGTTTTCGAAAACTGTCATGGAAGGACTTTCCACAACAGGCGATACTATGACTGTAAATAATTGTCACAAATTTTGCTCGCGACAGAAAATAACTTCGTCGTATACCATTTTTGTTGTAGTGTTGGATATGACCTTAATGTAGTTATTTTTTTATAGGAAAACAAAAATTTTCAATTAATGCTCAAAGTATATAAATTCCGAGGGAAGAAAAGGAAAAAACAATGAGAGAACAATGATAAAGTAAAAAATAAGCATCCAAAAAATAAAGTGAGCAAAGCGGCCCATAAATGATGTAATTGTTGGAATTTATGTCATAAAACTCGTAGTTTGTAATCATATTCTATTCAATAAAATCGTTATTGATACTATAATCTTAAAGCCAATAAACAAATGTCCCAAGGCTATTATTGAGTAAACTTGAACTGTATGTAGAGACATAAACATGAATCAAGTTCGAGTATATAGCCTAAATAGTCTATAGTATAGGAATATGGTTGGGCACCTTATTCTGGGGACACTATCAATGCAGCCCGCTTTGTAGTTAGTACAAATGATGTGATCCTAAATCGTTCATGTAAAGATATGGAAGTGGGGGCATCCTATGTAAAGAGTTTACATAAGACTGAAACCATAAAAATAGTCGCTTTTAGGTTGTAACACCGTTGACTTTAATAAAACCGACTATTTTGTTTATAGATATCCAATGTAACTTAATCTTAATCCTTAGCTAACTATGAACTTCTGTTCACACGGAATTATCTTTAGATCTGCATAGGTGAGGGCAGCTGAATGGCACTGGTCCAATAAGTCTCCCATTTCAGGGGTAAGACTGGATGGATAGCTAGGGACATAGGGTGCAAGATGGAATTCAGTCCTACCCGTTTTAGGGTTAGTAGATAGGTTTTTCCCTTAAGGACTGAATCCAGGTCTTGAACAAGGGGCCCCACCCTCTCATTGGCCCAAGAGGGATTCTGTTACAGGTTGGACCTAAAACCAATTGTTCAATAGTGGACCAGTGGGAATTAAGGAGGAAAAGATATAATCTCGGGGGTAAAACGATACTTTGACCCAGCCGAGATTATGAACAACCTGTGAAGGATTAACTTACTTGTCATGGTTATATCACATGAACACAAATATATCTATAATGAGGGGAGTGCAATTACAGGATTTTAGTGGAATGACCCGTTAGTTAACGAAGGTTGATTAACTCACTTTAAAAGAGTTTAGCCAGTTAATCTCGGATCGTTGAAGCCCATGATCTATAGGTCCATTAGGTTCCCCTGCTAGCTCATAAGGAATCAACCTAGAACATTGTGATAAAATAATTTGAATTGTTCGAATTAGGTAAAGAGAGAGAAATCTACAAATATATTTGATATGGTTGTCGGTTATAACTTAAGATAGAGCTTCATGTTTAAATGTGATTTAAATATGAATATGGATTCATATTTGGAAGCTCGGAATTGATGAAAAAGGCCAAAGAAGTAAAAAGTCAAAATGTTGATTTTTGACTTTGAAAATTCAAACTTTGACTGACTTTATATTCAAATATGATTTGAATATTAGAAAAATGAATGTGGATTCATACTTGGGAGGTCGAAATTAGTCAAGACGGATAAAATGGTAAAAAGTCAAAAAGTTGATTTTTGATTTTTTAAATGTCAAATTACCATATTACCCTTGGAAGAATATTGCATGTAATTAATAAATGGCAGCATGCATGTGAGACACCTACTTGGTGATATGCCAAGTGTGGAGAATGGAAACTCACTACATGCAATTTTTGCATGTAGTTTGCTTATAGAAGAGTGCATTGCAAATGTAAAATTAGACTTTTGGTAATTTTTTATTTTGTGATTTGGAATTGCAAAATTAAAACAAAAACTCTTTTTCTCTCCACAAGTTCTTCGTACTAAATTCATCTATCTCTCTATTTTCTCCACCGTTCGAGTTCCACAACTCGATTCTAAGTCCGGAGAATAGCGGGTCAACACTAGTGGTAGTCCCAGTTTTGATTTCGTGAGGAGATTGTGAAAAGCACGTGAGAAGATTACAATAATAGAAAAGCATCAAAGGTGAGTTTTTCTATTAACCTTATTTTGTTTCATTTAAGGGTTGTAATGCATGTTAATCACTAAAGTGTTTAGTTGTAATTAGAGTAAAGTTCGATCTTTATTCTGCTGCGCATGTCTACCGTTTCCATCATGTGGTATTAGAGCATGCTTAATTTTACTCAATTGCATATGATGAGTTTTGTCAATTTATTAGATAAATTGTATGTTGAACAAAAATGGATATATTATAGTTTTGACAAATTAAATTAAGTTTGTTGTTTGTAATAATGATTGTAATTAGCCCTTTTTTGGCTTAATTTATTATTGCAAAGGGTCTGTAATTTTTATGGAGTCATTAGAGTTGAAATTAGGATGTAATTTCATCAACCGGGTGAGAGAAAACTTGAAAATTGAGAAAAAAGGACGACAGACCCGAGAAGAAGGCTTCAGACCCGAAAATGATATGATACTTTCGACCAATTCCACGATTCAAAAGGCTATTCAGAAGTATTGAATGTTCTAAAAACTTGACTTGGCATGCTAATGAAAGTATTAAGGATGGTAAGTTACGACATTCAGCAAGCTCTCCAGCGTGGAAGCTAGTAGACTTTAAATGGTAAGGCTTCAGTTTTGAACCTAGAAATCTTTGTTCAGCATTGTCAACCGATGGAGTAATCCTTTAAATACAGTTGACAATGCTACATTTAAAACTCTTGATACAGCCGATGGAGTAAATCTTTGTTTTAAATACAGTTGTTGGCCGGTAGCGATGGTTATTTATAATGTTCCACCATGGTTGTTTATGAAAAGAAATGACATGATGCTATGAATGCTAATTTTAGGGCCAAGACAACCGACAGATAATATAGGCACATACATAGCACCACTAATTGAAGATTTAAAACTATGGAAAAGTGGTGTTGAATGTTATAGCTATTGAGAATAACTATTCAACTTAATGTCAATTTTGTTGTGACCAATCAACGATTTTCCTCCATATGGTAACCTTAGTGGATGTGTGAAAAGGTATAAGACATGTAATTTGTAGAGATAATACAAATTCTATAAGGTTAAAGTATGGGAAGAAAATAGCATCCCTAGGACATCAAAGATTTCTAGCAGGCAATCATCTGTACCAATAATAAAAGAAGTCATTATTCAATGGTAAAAAAAGATCTTGGTACAATTCCATAACCACTTTTTGGGGAGGTTATGTATTTAAAATTGAAAGATATTGAATTTCCTAGAGGGAAGAAGAATCATAAGAAGCTGTCAATGAACATAAGTGTAAAGATTTATGTAACGCCCCAAAAATTAAGGCAATATTGAAATTGATTATCTTAATTTTATTTAATTATGTAGGAAGTATTGGACGTTAATTTGAAATATTTGATTTAGAATTGATGGTTCTATGGAATAAGAATTAATTAAATATTTATTGGTTGAGTATTTCATTAATTTATAGAATTTGATTTTTGGTGTTGTTGAGATTGAATTTAATTAAATAAATTGGGTGTTTATTTAATTAAATTAAAGAGTGAAAATTTTGTTATTAGAGATTTGATAATTATATGTATATGTGGTTATATATATATATATTATTATGGAAAGGAGTAAAGATAATTTTATCTATGAAAAATTAATTATTGTGGAAGATAATTAATTATTTTGAAGAAAGATAAATATTGATTGCGGAGAGAAATTGCTATGATTGGGTAAATAAGGAAAGGGAAGGAATGAGATTTATTTAAAAGAAAAATTGATAATTATATATTGAAATATAATTATTGGAAAAAGAAATGTAATATTCCAAATGTTTGAGTTTTTATTAATTATATTTAAATTATTTGAGTGTTATATTAAGGATTGGAGCTAAAATTTAATTATTAAATTAAGATAATTCATGTTAACATTTATGATATTTTAAAATAACTGATTTATTGGAGAAGATTTGGTTAAGTAAAAGAGAGGATTTTGAAATCAAAAGTTGGTTTTTGTGGTATGAAATTAATTAAGTATATATATATTGGTATATATATTTAATTAATAATTTGGATTTTAGTAGAATATAATATTAATTATTGATTTTGTATAAATAATTAAGGGGCATTTTTAAAAATAAAAAAATAAATTAAAACATTTACAAGCTATAGCAAAATTTTGGATTCTATCACTGATAGTCTTCTATCACTATAGCATATCAATGATTAATCAGTGATAGAATTTGCTATAGCTTGTAAATATTTTGTAAAATTTGATTTTTGAAAATTTCCCAATAGTTAATATTGAAAAGTAAAGTTAGTTATATGATAGAATATAATTATAATTGTTTGGAAAATAAGATATAATCCATAAGAAGAGAGATGGTTGATTTGATTGGACGAGAAAAGATGATATATATAATTTGGAGATAGAAAAGTGGTTTAAATAAAGAAAAACTATAAAAAATAGCAAATTTGACAAAATATTTACAACATATAACAAAATGTTCAGATTCTATCAATAATAGACATTGATAGCCATTGATATGCTTCTATCAATGACATTGATAGATAGTGATAGAAGTCTATCAGTGGCTATCATTGATAGAATCCAAAATTTTGCTAAAACTTGTAAATATTTTAATTTATTTTTCTATTTTTAAAAGTGAAATTGCATCAAATAACAAAAATATTTAAAAAAATACAATTCATAGCACAAATTTTTTGCATATTGCGAATATGTCAAAATTAGTGATATTAAACGGCTATCAGATTATAATCATAGGGCTATCGGAGGGCTATTAGACTGTAATCATAGGGCTATCAGAGGGTCATCACTTTTAAATTTGCTACTTTTGCAAATTTACAAAATGTTGTGACATGGACTCTATTATCATAATTTTTTTTGCTATTTTTGTAAAAGCCCATTTTTAAAAATGCCCCTAAATAAATATATATGTTTATTATATATCTTGGTGAGAGAATAATAATAATAATAAAGAACTTTTATTATTATTATTATTATGCCTAAGATTTTGTCCATTTAAGAAATTTATTGAGAAAAGATAACGAGAATAAAATTATATGTATATATTGGTATGATATATATATATCCTAAAAGGAAAAGTAAATAATAAAAATAAATATTATTATTTGGATATATAAATAGCATTGAAATGCTTAAATTGAAAAGAGAAACAAAAAAAGAAAAGGTTCTTCATCTTCTTCACTACGTTTATTATTGAAATTGATTTTGGTTGCATGTCTTTGGAAAGTCCCTTTGACAGGTTTAAATAATAAATTTTAACCATCAAGGTTAAATTGGTTTCAACCTCAACTTTGAGATCAATTTAATCAGAAATTTTTAACTATTAACTAAAGAGTATTCTGTTTAGTTAATCTCTCAAGTAAGAGATTCTATTAATGTTTAGTTAATCAGAAAATATTTACAATTTTGAGATCGATTTAATCAGAAATTTTTTACTATTAGCTAGAGAGTATTTTGTTTAGTTAATATCTCAGGTAAGAGATTCTATTACTGGACCTTTGAACATAGAATTAAGAGCTTGCATGTATTTTTCGTTATTATGTAATGATGTAGTTAAGATGCATAATGTATCGATACTGATGACTGATGTTGATGATTGATATTGATGACTGATATGTTATGACGACGCATGATATATTAATCACATGATAAGAACGTTATGATTGATATACATGCCATGTTATGATGTTTATGATGTTGCTACATGCTTTTGGACTATGGTGTGTCTGTTAACTTTGTCTGTTGAGTTTTTTACCCCACTTGTATTGTGATCCTATCTATAGGGTCATTCGCATGAGTAGGGGTGTTCTTACGAGACCACTTGAACGATTTAGAGATTTACCTATGTATCACATGCACAGTTAGAGGACATTTTTATTGTATACGGGGTCACTCACACGACTAGGGGTGTTCCTATATATGGGCCATCGCACAATTAGGAGTGTTTATATGATCTCACTCGCTCAAGTGTGCTCGATTGGATACATAACATTATTATTATGTTTCTAACAGAAAGTTAACAGATCACCTAACGGGACAAGTAGTGGGTCCCTTACTGGGTATATTTTATATACTCACTCTTTTTTATGTTTCATATTTCAAACAAAGGTAGAGGATCGAAAAGCTGGCAAGTGACATGAAAGGTCGGTGACATGCTATATTGGGATTCAGTTTTGCTTCTGCGCTTATGTATTAGATTTTTAGTATTTTGGTTTTAGAAACCTTATTTAAAGTTTTGTCTCATTATTTATCTTTATTTCTTAAAAAAAAAATTATTAGTACCCGCAGTTCACGTTTTCAAATTACTTTTATTGGTTTTGTCTATTTTATGTCTTCAACCATTTATTGATATTAGTTTAATAAGACTTCTAGTTTTCCTTTTTTTTTAAAAAAAATGTAAATGGTTATTTGTCTTTTAGTAATGACCTTTACTTAGTTTAAAAGTACGGGTCGTTACAATTTATTGGAATAGGTTATCTTTGTTTTTTGAGTTGTCATATTGGAAAGATCTTCATATTAGACATTATTTAGATGTGTTGCACATTGAAAAAAATGTTTGTATGAATATCTTAGGTACACTTCTTGGTATACCTGGAAAAAGTAAGGATGAGTTGAATACTAGACGTAATTTAATTTATCTAAAACTTTAACAAAAGCTTGTCCGTAAAACATAAGTGAAACAAAAATATTCATTCCTCCCGCATGTTATGCTCTTACAAAGGAAGAAAAACGATGTGTTTTGAAGACTTTGTTCGAAATAAAGGTTCTCGAGGGTTACACTTACAATATTAGAAACCTCGTGTCAATGACAGATTTAAAACTAAACTAGTTTAAAATCTCATGATTGTCATGTGCTCATACAATGGTTTTTTCTTTCCCATCGTGATAAGATCAGTGTTATCGTAACATGTTCATTAGGCTATAACTAGGTTTTGCATCTTTTTCAATTCTGTATGTAACAAGGTATTAGATGCGCAACAATTAGACAAGTTGGAAGAAGATATTGTGGTAACATTCACTACAATAATAACGGTCTTCCCTAACGTATAGAAACGTCGCCGAAAACCATAAACTGCATCTCGAAAGGCTACCGCGACATCTTGAACTACGTCGGCAACCATGTCGCGAAAAGCGCGTCAGAGATACTTTCCACGACGCATCTCGACATGAAGTCGAGGACGGTTTCCCCCGCGCAAGGCCCATTACGTCGCATAAGGCTTCGGCGACATCGGCATCGCCGAAGCATTTTGCGACTTCTGCTTCGTCGAAGCATTCCGTGACGTCGGCGTTGCAGAAGCATTTTGCGACGCCGACGTTGCGAAATATTTTTTTTAAAAAAATAATTTTATTATCATTATTTAGGCATTAGTAAAACTCAATGTAATAAAATTTGTAATAAACTGATTAAAATGAAAATATTATTCATTATGAAATGAAATAATACATTAAATATGTTAAATACAAAAAATTAATTACATAATTCAAAACATTACATAAATATTTAAAAAAAAAACTTAAAGTGCAATGGACGCCACACCTACAAATAACATGGAAGTATTGTTAATTAAAATATCACATATGAAAAGTTAAACAAATTAAATATTGAAAAGTGCGAACCCAAGTGATCACGGGCCTCTCTGTGCCCGACTCATCTCCTCGAGCATCTTCTTCATCTCTTCCATCTGCTGTGCATGCTCCGCCATTTGTCGATCTCGTTCCGCCATTTGACGATCTCGCTCTTCCTCCCTCAAGCGTTGTTCTTGGAGCATTTGGTTAGCGTTGTCAAGGCTATCTCTGAGTTCGCTAACCTCTGCTATGTGTGCTTGGTAGTCATATACACTGGAGGAAGAAGATGAAGCGGCAGTCCTAGACTTGGGTTTTGGGCCCCAACCAAGACCTTTTGAGTAGCCCGGTCGTCTACCAAAAAATGTCTCGCATATCTCGTCCTCAGTAAGTGGTTCAGAACCCTCTGGAACGGACTGAGACTGCAGTTCCACCATATGATTCTGCACAACAGATAAGCTTGTAAGTAATTTGAGAGATGACTTAAAAACATAGAATTAAAAGTATAACTCAACACGATCTAAAACTTACAAAAGCGTCATCTGCAGCTGGTGAAATGAAATCGCCACTACTACTGGCGTGCGTTTCTTTGAATAACTCAACACGATCTACAGGACGACCGTGCAGTTCAGTGATCTCTACTTGTCGCTGGAGAAACGACTTTGTGCCGCTCCTATGGTTGTAAGGTTGTCGCGCCCTAACGACCTTACACATATTTGATTGCTCCTACATTCCAAAAATGATGATGATCAAAACGTTATACTTTCAAAAAATAAAATAATATTGTAACATAAAAGTATATAAATAATTACCTGAAACTGTCGAGTGATGTAATGGTCACATAGAAAGTGCCAATCTTTCACCCGATTTTCCAATCTAGGGGGTGGGTTTGCTCGTGCTTCTTCAGGATTACTAAATTTCTTAAAATGGCCATGATTAGTTGCCCTGAATTCCTTCCACACACTGAGCATCTGATGCTCAACAAACCGATTTAGTGCTGAATCGTTAAGATCAAACATACATAAACGTTTATGAATTTACACAGACTTAACGCTAGGCCGCCCTTGACGACCTCGATGCACTCTGGTGGTACGTCTGCCCACTTCAGGGTCCGAATACGAAATGTATCTCGTGTCAGCACACCGATTGTGCAACTGAAACGATGGGTATAGAATTTTCGTCACTAAATTTTTTGGTTAAAATGATTTAGAAGAAAACAGGCGGTGCGACGGCAAGACACGACAACGGCGATGACGAAATTACACTCTCTCTCGAACTTTCTCCCTTTCTCTCTCAAAGATTTGGATTTGGAATGAATTTTGAGGGAATTGCCGAATGAATTCGGTTAAATAGGCAAGACTTTCTGCAACGTCTTCGAAAACGTCGCGAAAAGCAGTTGTCCGCGACGCAAGAGGTAGATGACGTCGCGGTTTAGTTTCACTTACCGCGACGTCTGCTCGGTCAGGTCGTCGAATGTCCAAAAATGAATTAATTACGTTTGACCTTCGACGACGACGGAGGACACGGCGTCGCAGAAGGTCGAGCATTGAAATTAATACGTTCGGCTATCCGCGACGTGCGTCACCGTTGCGTTGCAGAAAGTCGAATCGTTTCGTTGACATTTGACCTTCGGCGACGTTGGAGGACACTGCGTCGCGGAAAGGTTTATAATTTCAAATGATCATTTCACTTTCTGCGACGTCTTGCACAGCCACATTGGGGAAAGATTATCATGCGACGTCGGAGGGTGCCACGTCGAGGAACAGGTAAAAAACAAATTCAATATTCAGCTTTTAACGACGTGCATACGACGTGCGTCGTGGAAAACCTTGACCAAAATGAATCGTTCGACTTTTCGTGACGTGTCTGAGACAGACGTCGCGAAAAAGGGAACAACAAATTAATGAGTACATTTTTTGCGTTGTTCGTTTTTTAGACGTCGCGGAAAGCGGTATTTAGCGACGTGTTAACACGGACGTCGCGAAAAGTCCTGTACTGCCGGCGTTGCTTTTAGCGACGTCGTTTCTGGCGTTGCGAAATCTCCGTTTTCTTGTAGTGATTGTGTTTATTTGAGAAGTATTTTCCCCATTCCTTTTTCACGATCATGATTCATTTCATAGTAGACATAGTTAGGGAAGTCAAACTTTGCGGTCCTATATATCTTCGATGGACGTATTGCTTGGTTGAAAGTGTGTTCTATTTTATGCATAAGTTATTGTCGTGGATTTATCATGTTAGGCTCTAATTGAGCAATTGTTAGGCGACTAAATAGGGCTATGCGTTAAAATGTGCATTCCTACTCATCTGTTGCTAACTTGCTGAATATATGCATTGTCGTGCAAGTTTTCCTCTCTATCGTCCAATTGAAAGTGAAGAGAGGTTTCCTGGTAAGTCTAGGATCGAACATGGGAATTTAAGCTCCTACTTTATCCTATCGTGCAACTAATTCATGCAGTATAAGCTATACAATAAAGATATGCACAATATTTTCTTTTATCCTAACTATTTACACTAACGTGCTTGGTGGTGCAAGGTGAGCATGGTGAAATGGTAAAAATGGACAATGAACTCGATCATTCTATGCATCGTGAGGAAGGAACAATTTAATTATCTAAATGCAATGAATTGTGCTTTAATAACTCAAGGCGACATAATGCATAATTTAACTTTAAATTAGGGCAAGCTACCTCTCAGCGCTTTTACCATACTTGCTTGCCTTTCGGTATCCAAATACACAAAGTTAAACTTTGATTTATATATAATCATTTTATATGCATTTTTAGTAATTTCTCTTTGATTAAGGCAGACAACCTCTCAATGCTTTCGCCACACACATTGGCATTTCTGCAATGTATGCGAAGGACAAACCTGACGACATGGTTGTATCATTACAACCTTCTCGCCACTCGCGTAGCTAATTGTGTGTTCTCACTTGTTAGATGATTGCAATCAATAACATTATTCTTTTCTCGAATATACAATGCTTTTGCCATTCATACTTAACTCAACAAAACTTAAAACACACACACTATGATTCTCTAGGTACTAAAACACATTTTATTGCTAACAAGTTTATCAAACAGATTAATGAGGACAAGAAACAAAAGGATGGGAGAATGAAAGAAGAAATGCATTGCTTTGAATAAAATAACTTTAGGTCTCTCAAGTATAAGGTTCATATTACAAAACATTATACTAAAAATACAAAATAGAAGAGAGAAGAGGATGTTACGCCTCATAGTATGATTTATCATACTCTTTGGCTTGGATTTTTGCCTATTTTGTGAGGGGGAAGATGAGGGGGATGAACTCTCTCTCTCTCTCTCTTTCATTCCAGGCTCTCACCTAAAACTTAGGGAAAGGGAGAAGACGGACAATGTAGGAACCTCCACTTCGGCCAATTTTGTGTACACTTGTTCTTAAATGAGGGGCTCTATTTATAGACGAGGATAGATATTGACAGAAGGCCACACGTCATTAATGCTTCTAAAAAGTTGCAGCGGCACCACGCAAACGTCCTATTGTTCTTTTTCTGACTTTCACACCAACCAATTTTGTCTCCTAGTGCTTCATGTTGCCTAGCTTGGTTGATTGTCATCTTGTTGGCTGAACGCGTCTTCTTGTGTACATATTATTTCATCGAGCTTCACTTTTTTTGTTTGAAATCCTATGATAAGAGCACTAAAACGTGGTAAAAAGGGATAATGTTCTTTTGTATCATACTTACTCGCAGATTAATCAAATCGTCTACTTTTTTATTTGTTTTCTTATATTCTCATGCGATTCGACTTCATTATTTTACATAAAAGGCTACAATAACTTATATTTCTACAAGTTATTATGTATCCCTTTGAAAGATTCATGAAGATCATCTAAAACTTAGTGAGGAATAGATATTGTCCACAAGGTTGTATTGCTGAAAGCTATTTAAAAGAATAAGGTGTTGGATTTTGTATTGATTTCTTATTTGGAGTAGATCCCATTGGCTTTGGAACTCACAAGTCACAAGACCATTTAGACACTTCAAATATTGGTAGCCCATTGTCCATGGAAGTTTCCTTTAAACCTGAACAAGAACTTATACATCAAGCTCATCGATATGTGTCTTGAAAAATACAATTGATGTCGAACCAAATATGAAGTAAGTTTATTCATTACTTTCCTGATTGTTTCATTGAGTTTTATATAATTAATCTAACTATATTACAATGTTTGAATGGTGACTACAAAGAAAACATATGAAGGATTTGCAAACTAAAATATCAGAATAACTCTAAAAATAAAATATGGCTTCAAGAGGAACATAATTAAACTTCTATACATTGGCTACAAGAAGAGGTATAGTGTTCTAGTAATTTAGGTATATATGTTATGTGTCGAACTTGAAATACGAATTCTCGTGGTAGGTATCAATGGAGCTTGAAGTTGGAAATACTGGAGTTTTAGATAACTTAAGGTGGATTACTCATGGCCCTCATCATTTTGTTATTACATGTAGCGGTTACAATAAATGGATGTCGCTATCACACAAAATCTTGTGATAAGGATTGAAGTGTACAAAATAGTGGAGTTAGCTTAATTGCAAAAACAATGCAAGTGTCCTAGTTCTAAAGATAAAAAATCCCATCAATGGAGATATTTCATTCTATGGTGTGATACAAGAGATATGGGAACTCAATTATAATACACTTAATGTTTCTGTGTTTAAATGTGATTGAATTAAGAACAATGGTGGTGTTAGGATCGATGAACTTGGTTATGTTTTAACTGATTTAAATAGAGTAGGACACAAGTCAGACTCCTTCATACTAGTAACCCAAGCAAGACAAGTGTTTTATGTTGAGGATCCAAGAGATGTTAGATGGTCAATTGTGCTTACTCCACCACAAAGTGACTTTGAAGATAGATATAATGACAACGAACTTGGTGGTACAATACTACAGTGTCAAGGAATACCCATTCATATGCCACGTGTCTATTTAAATAATGACTTGTATGACAACATCTCAATTTATGTACGATCAGATTGTGAAGGCATACGGATACCTACACAATATTATATTGGTTTGATTTCAAAATTTTAGACTAATAGTACCATAAGTTTATCATGTTATTGTTTAAAACTTATATATCATGCAAATTGTTTCTTGATTTTGATTGATAGCCTTTGATTCATATGCCACATGGACGATTTTAATAAAGAAGTTAGTGTTGGTAAGTTGAATGCAACATTTGAAATTGAGGATAAGGAATAAGAGATTGTTATTGCAAATGAAACCCCCAAACAGATAAAGAGACCATGAGGACTTAATATTATGTTCGATGTAACTCGCATTAGAAGTTTGTGAGAGAAGAAGGCGTTGAGGTACAATTATTGGGTTTTATGTCCTAAAACTCGTAGATAGTAAATATATTTAATAATGTGTTATTATTATAATTTCAATAAGTGTTATTGATTATATTATTAGTTTTGTCTTAATAACCAAAATCCAATAAAATATCATTCTAAGCTGTTTGATGAGTATTGAACAGTACGTAGAGGCATACAGAGATTAATGTTTGAGATACCTTATCTTGATAGCACTATGGATACAACTCACTTTGTATTTGATACAAACGCAATGATCGAACGCATTGGTGTAGGTGACATGCTAGTGAAGATATCCTATGAATGACTTTGCATAAAATCAGACCATGAAATAGTAATCACTAGATGTAACTCTGTTAACTAGTTAGATTTTTATTTCATTAGGATGACCTAGGTAACTTAGTCTTTAAACTGACATTGAACCTTTAATGTCAGTTTTCAACCGACATCTTTGATAGTGTTATTAAAGCTCTTTAATATCGGTTGCACATTGTTGTCGGTTTAAAATTGACATTAAAGAGGCCAACAATGTCGATTTAAAATTGACATTATAGATCTCCAATAATGTTAGTTTAAAACCGACATTAAAGCCTTATTTTTGGGTCTGTTTTAGAAATTTATTTTTATTAAATTGTTGCATAATTGTTCATTTTTTATGACGTCAAATAGTTAAAAACTGACATTATGAGTCGGTGTAGATAAATATTTTTTTTCTTACACCAACAAATCAATAAAAATAATATTCTTTTAGAAACTATAATATTTCTCTTTTACATGTGTATATACAAAATGAAACCTTAATATTTTGTTTATATATACAATAACTTGATTCCAACAATAAAGAAAGAGAAGTTTAACTAAGCAACCTATCAACAAGTTACATTGATCATCATTTGTAAAAAAAAAAATTACATTGAGAGAGTCGTTGGTTGTCTACTTTGGAGGGTCCAAATTAGCTAATTGGACATCGTTGTCGTTGGATCACCACCGCCATAAATCGATACAACATATAGAACAAAATGATATACAAATTAATACAAGTTCTATATTCCAAGAACTCTCAGAAGCTAAAATTTTCAATCACAATATAATAAGAATCCTCTCAATCCAGTATCAAAATTAGAGATTTAACCACGAAAATACCTTGTTGGTATTTCTCCCTTATAACTATAATATCAACAATGAGATTTGAGTGCAAAAAAACCAAAAATATATAAATGTCTTTTAAGAATTTAACAAGGGACCAAAGATTACCTAGTAGAACACTTTCACACCCTTTGGGTCATACCAAACTTGGATTTAAGACCAAAGTAAGATGTAAATTTCACATGAAAATATGTGAATAATGAATATCCATAACAAGCAACTATTCAACAACTTCATTACATTTAAGAGAATCGTATGACTACATGAGGCATCAATAACTTTGACTCTAGAGTCCTTACTGTGGATTAAACAAGGTTCTTTGTAAATCAGGTGAATATAAGGTAGAAATACCTTTTTGGAGTCAAAGAAGTCGTTCTCATCGTCTTTGAGATCGCCAAAACCTCTTTTATTCCCTACATTTTTCATAAACATAACATTAAATAAGTAAACACAAGCAAATCTCACACCAATAATTCAAATAATGCTCCTGACTGCCTATTTCATATATTATACAATTCTTACTCCAATTTAATAAGCTAACCTAAAGAAAAGGCAGTATGGGAATAAATTCAATATAGAAGAGGAAAAGCATTGGGCTCATCATTATAAAAACCTTTTATTTCCACTTTGTTACCTTGAGTTGCAATCTCCATTTAACTATGGCATTAATGATTTCCAAATTCATTAAGATATTGATTGACTCAGGTCAAACATAGCTTTCTAAATTTTATAATAATAAGCAAATAATAACAATCAGAAGATTACCCTGTGGTTGCCCTACTTGTATACAACTTGGTGTGAGATGAATAACCTTGTTCATAATCCACAAGCACAACTCATCACCTAAGACTATACCTGGACCTCCAACCTTTGGTTAATTCTCCAAGTAAAGTTCACAAACAGTTGTACAAAACCTATAGAAAAAATTGTAATTGTAAAGTTCAATCTACTCCACTGAAATTGAGTTATAATGAGTTTCAGAAAGGTGTGCACAGTGAATTGAGAGAATAAAATCAGCCATTGTTTCTTCTTCCATCATTCTTAGAGATTCAAATTTTGAGCTTAATTTCTGTAGTCGTGAGGTTTTTACTTTTGAAGTTCCTTCGTAAGCTACTTCAAGAATCTTCCAAGCTTCTCCTGTCCAAATACTTGTATTTATTAATTTAAACACACTTTGAACAACTCCATTGTAGATAGCATTAAGTTCACGCGAATTTCTAAGAGAAGCTTGATCTTCCGCTTCAGTCCATTCTATTTTAGGTTTAAGAGTTGCTTTACTATCAGTTTTTATACTAGGAGGTTCCCATCCAGTAACAACAGCTTTCCATATTTTACTATTAATGGGTTTGAGAAATATAGTCATGCGAGCCTTCCAATAAGCATAATTTGTGCCATCAAGGACATATGGTCAAGTAGTAGATCCTCATATTCTTTAATTAGATCCATTTCGTGATACCTTGGTCTGATACCAATTGAAAAAGTAAAATATATTACTTTTAAGTTGTTACTTTAGTTAAAGGCTAAATTTATAATTAAGGGAACAAGAAGTAAACAGAACGTTGTAACTTTGATAGTTCAGTTCAGTGAATATCACCTATTTCTGGAGAGTTTTTAAGACTTAGATAAATTTTTTTTTTAAGATTCAAATTAGTATAATTTTGAAAAAAAAAATACTATATAGCACTATATTAATCTAGATGCCACTTCCCCTAGATTGATACTCTTTTAGTAATTGATATTTACTAAAAGAATTTGACTCCCCCTGATTTTGATGTTTGAACCTATTGAAGATTATCATGCTCCCCTGATTTTTATATAATTGAACACATCCAATTATTAAGATATTTTTTTAATCTCTTATCTTCATATATCTCGAATTGGTCTGAAAGAAATCATATAGTCTCCATTAAAATATATGTTTATAAAGTTAAAGACTTACCTTCAACGAAGATCCATCTTTGGTTTTTTCTTGAATGCGTTTGATTGAATACCTCGAAGGAGAATGAAAATTCCTTTTTATAGATAGAGATTGATAAACGTCGAACCAAAATTGGAAAAGTAATCTTTAAAGATTTTTCCAGTTAAAATCAATCTTTAAAGATTCTTAATCAAAGATCTTGAAGAGACTTAGTGATGAAGAAGTAAAAAATATCTTTTTGAAAAAATCTTCATGTTAGAGAAAATGTGAATCCCTACGAACTTAGAAGATATTTTAAAATAGTTTTTTAAAAGAAACTAAATAAATTTTTGTAAAAAACGTAACAGTATGTTAAAACATTCATATTTGATCGACATTAAATACCAGTTTTTTAACAAGTGACAAACAAAATCAAGAGAAGTAGACTTTTATTTCATAAAGTGGAAAAACATCACTATTCTTTGGATTCGCCCATCCAATCTAAAAGAACTATATGCTATTCCAAAAGGATAAAAAGAGGAATGGAAGGAAGGAAATAGAGATCCAAAAACGAAGAGAGACACATTCCAAATGGGCATATAGTAATCAAGAAAATTTTGAAGAGAATTCGATTCTTGTTTTTCCTCGTGATTGCATGATACAAAAGCTTTATCGCAAATGAATTGATTCTTGGGTTGGGGTCCAACTCTTTCAATTTGGTTTTGATAACAATTTCTACAAAATTGGAATATATTCACACAAGTGCTTCCTTCCATCTTTCTTCCTCTATAAAAGAAAAGGCTTCTAGTTGAGGCTGTTAATTACTATATATCAACAAAGTAAAGAGGGAAAAGAAAAGCTTCAATAATTAACTATAATTACCAAAACTAAGTTGATTGATGAGTTTTCTAGGTCGGAGACCAATCAGAAAACCTTCCGATCCTCACTTTCGAGCTATTACTTCTGTAAAATCTATTGGTGTAAGCTTCCAAAATCTCATTTATCATTTATATACTAATTTTTTTTTATATATTATCAATTATCACAACTATGTCATAATACTAATTAATTAGAATGAAACCATATCTCTAGATCTCTATACAACGACTTTGTTATTAGGCTTAACTTACTAGTATATATAAGATTGCTGTTGGTAAAAAATGAGTAGTTCATTAAATTCGCAATCTTTTTTTCTTTCTTTCTAAATTTAAAGTTTTCAAATGGTTTGGCTTTGTTCGTAGGTTTTATGTGCTTATAAACTTTAATATTATACTAATTTGGCATTAGAAGAAAGTATCTATAATTCGGTTTAAATATAGTTGTGTTTGATATGCTTATCAAAGGGTTTGCAAATGAGTAAAATTTGTGTCCTTAAAAGTTAGTATTGTTTGGGTTAACTCTTAATTATAGAGAGGTAAAAATAAATATAAATAAATCTTAGAAGTCTTAACTAATTATTTCTTTCAAAAGTGCTTAGGTAATTAGTGTTTTAGTTAAAAAAAAAAAAAAAAAAGTTTAGTCTTTCCCTGTACAAAGGGTTGTTTGAGGTTCAAACACAAGATAAATGAATTCAAATTAGTTTATTAGTCTTTGAGTTAGGAAGAAAATGTGAAAGTTTATCTTTTAATCAATCAATCTTTAAAAATTAAATTTAGTTTTTGAATTTTCATAACCTAGCCTTTTAGTTCCTTAATCGTTAATAATGTGTTTAAAAAGTTAATTTTTTATAATGTTAAATTATAAAAAGAATTTGGAAAAAATAAGTTTACTATTTAAAATTATTTTTAAAAAATTAATTCGAAACTGCTATAGAATTATACAATATATATATATATATATATATATATTACATTAGGGAAAATTTAAACCTAGCCTGAAAAGAATCTTTATGTAAAGTAAGTAATTAACACAAAAAATTATTTTAAATAACAAAATTTTTAAAATAACTATAAATATAGTAAAATATCACTATCTATATATTAGCGTTATGGTGTATAAGATAGACTACTGTATGTCTATTGTGATAAAGATAAATATTGGTTTATCTTAGTTCATCATATATAAAGTGTGATATTTTATAAATATCTGAACTCAATTTAGTTATATTTGAAAATGTTTTTAAATTTTGTTTGGATAAAAGTAAAAGATGATATATAATGTCATATTCTTAAAAGAAGATGATGTAAACAAAGGTTTTATCATATTTGTAATATAACATTTAAATTGAGGATTGTCACAATGTTTCAGGAGAACAAATTCAAAATTTATCCAAGGGCTCTAAATATTACATGGGGTAGTGATAGACGATACTGGACCATACCTCGTCGAGACCCGTAAGCTTCAACTTTCTAATTTTTCTCTATTTTATTATATTTTGATGCTTAGCTTCCTTTTCATAGAACATAAATTCAACTTTAATTTTCCAACCCACCACAATTTAACCAATTTAGGTATATATACTTTTCATGCATAAGAAGAAAAAAAAAAAGAAAGAAATTCTTATCCCATACCATATATATGTTAAATACCGAAATAATAATAAAGAAAATATACTTTTTTGTTCTAATGCTTTGAGTAATGGGTATATCTGGTTCCTTGAAGGTTCAAAATAGAAGTTTTTAGTCAGTATGTTTCGAAAAATAAGAGTTTTTTTGTTTGATTTTGATCGATTTTTGGTCTCTAATTGGTGACATCTTATATAAAAATGGAGTTTGGGGTAAGAGATGGAAAAAGAAGTTTAATGAAGGTTGAGGTGCCGGAAAAAATGGAAGAAGAAGTGGCGGAAGAGGAGGTTGAGGTGAAGGTTGGTGAAGGACAAGTGTGAGAGAGAGAGGGAGAGAGAAGTGAGAGAAAGAGGGGTTTCTGTTTTTTATTCTTATTTTGTTTGTTTGTTACATTTTATAATTTCTACATCAGCATTATTTAGGAGTTTACATTTTATAAAACATAACTCCTTTTGGCTAATGTAAATGTAGCCATTATCTTTATATAGACAACTTCTATGGTGATATTTAATTAAGAAATTATGTTTTACTTGTTTGATCAAATTAAATAACAAATGCAAAAAAATAAAATAGGCATAGAATGTGTCAACATTAAATATAATATTGATGAGGAGGGTAAGTAAATGTCAAAAGCATAGTCTATTAATTTGAACTTTATTGACTGGGTGGGCGATTTATGTAGGACGACGGATGATGAAGATAAAGATTTTTTTGCTGAGTTAAAACAAGTATGTTGGTTAGAAGTAACAGGTTCAACGAACAAAGATCTTGTGCCTGACAAAAAGTACAAAGTTTCTTTTGGTGTCTCACTAGGACCCGATGCTTTTGGATGGGATGATTGTAGCGTTTACATAATGGCTAAAATTGGTAAAAAGGGAAATTTCCTTTTCCAGAAAATGAATCTTACAACCATACATACAACTGATGCAAAAATTGACTTGATTCCTACAACTGAATTGAGTGTTACAGTCCCTGCGGCCAAAACTGATAATAATAATGATGATCTAAAGCTCTACTTTGGTCTCTATGAAGTTTGGACCAATAGGTGGAAGGGAGGGTTGAGGATCCATTATGCATTGGTTGAGATGCATGGTTCTAATAATGACACTGTACCCAATCACACACAATAATAGGTGACCAGTCGTATATATTTCATGATTGATGGAAGGGCACATGATCTTGTCCTACATCAAACATCCATGTATGTTCTTCAAATTGTGGAATCCATGTAATAAAATTCTGTCATGTGGCTGTTTCATTTTTTATTTGAATTCTTAAATTTATGTTCTACCGTAAATAAATAAATAATAAAAAAAAAAGAAAAAAAAAAGGGAATTTGTGTTAACTTTTCCAATTTTGAAAATGTAGCAAGTTTTTAATTAACTTGATATTTCTATTTTAAATTTTTAATTATTCCAAAACTACCCTTCTTCTTCACAGTTCTTTTCTTCGGTTTGTTTTTTAATTAGGTTTCTCCTCTTCCTCTGCTTCTTTTCTTCTTTTATTCTCCTTCTTCATTCTTTCTCTTACGGAAAAACAATTCGTTTCTTCAATAACATACATATTTCTTTTTTTCCTTTTTTAAAGTCCTAATCATTATTTCAAACAATTTGTTTTCCGTAACCGGTAGATTACAATTGGTGTCCGAAATTGGTAAGGGAGTTTTGATCATCATCTTCTCCTTCTTCTACTCCTCCTCCTCCTACTGATCCTCCTACTTCTTCTGCTCTTCCTCCTTCTCCTCCTCCTCCTTCTCCTTCTTCTTCATCTTCTTCTTTTTCTCCTTTTGTGAATCACTCATATTTACTATTTATTGAAATTAAAGCTACGATTTGTTCTTCCTCATCTCTTTTATATTGTATCAATCTTGATCTTGATTTTAGGATATCAATGATACATTAATTGCATTATAAAATATAATAGTTGTTGATCGGATTAATTTAACTTCGTTTGTGAATATTCATTACTTTATTCAATGTGTATTTTGTAGTTGAATCTATTTTCAAATGATTTAGTTTTATTTTTTTACATTATTGGTTCTGTTTTATGTACTTATATTATACGTATTAGTTACGTTGGTTGATATACTTACTATGAGATTTTCATTTTTGCAAAACTTTTGCAGTACTTCATTATAGTTATGGTTAAGTATATAATAAATTATGCATCAAGTGTGAATTGTATAAACTAGCAGTGCACTTATATGAATGATATAATTTAGTGTATCAATCAATAATACATTAGTAAAATATATAGCATATCAGTAAAGTGAATCATTATCAAGTATATCAATCAAGTGTAACAAACACACATTACGTGTATCAATCGTATCAAATTCTTTTAGTGTACCAGTGAAGCATAATAAGTTTAACGAGCAGTGCATCAAGTATAATAAAATTAACAGTTAAGCATTTAAGTGTATTAAAATAATCAAATGTATTAGTGAAACACAACGTGAGGACAAGTTTCTAGCTCTCCATTTTCAAATATAATCTAGGTTGTTGGGTTTGGGTTTTGACATTTTTGCAAAACGAAAAGTTGTGTTTTATAGACATAATTGATTGAACCTATTAATTATTATGTTAAATGTGCAAGAATCCCTAAAAATTATAGTAAATGTATTTTAAATACACTAACAAGTTAAACTATCATACATCAAACAATAAACATAGAAATATTTTAATTACTCGAATGTATCAAACATCAATCAGTAAATACTTGAAGTAACATTCCATGAGCATTGACAATATATGAAAGTATCAACAATTATATATAACAATAATCATCATTATTTCAAATACATCAACAATATCTTACAACAACTTACAGCTTACATCTCACAACATTCAATCAATAATTTATTTTGGAGTAAAACTACATGCGTTACATTTCAAGGGTATCAGGTGTGTTATGTGAGACCTATTTCTAATTTGAGTAAGGAAGTAAAATTCGGCCAAGTATTAAGAAGTTGGCGTTTGAATAAATTCGCAGAAAGGATTAAACAATGAAATCTTTTATGGTTAAGTATACGTCTTTGCGATTAAGTGGGTAGTTCGCAAAAAAAGTTGTGCTATAAGAAGAGAAAAAATCTTCACGTAAGTTAAGAAATGGAAGTTTTGAGTGTTAGACTAGAAGTTTTGGGTGGTCTTCGCGAGAAGAACCAAGTGTTTCGTGGAGAAGAAGTCTGCGAGGAAGCCTTGGAGTTTAAGTTCACGATAAGAGTTCTATGAGTGTAAAAGTTGGTTAGTTCGCGTGGAAGATTTCTTATAGTAAAAATATAACCACGTGATAAGGTTATTCACGAGAAATGTTAAGTGGTTGAAGTTATTCGCGGTTTGGGTTAGGCGAGAAGCAAGGTCTGGTGAAGAAAATGTCAAATCTGTTTTGATAGAGGTTAACGTCACTACAAGAAATCGGGGATTTTCCGACGTAGGGAAATCCTCGGGAAACACAGCGTCGGGAGACGACGCTTTTTCTCGACGCTACTTGGACCGCGTCGGGCGAAGACCTTTCATCCAACACACAAATATGAGCGTTAGGATTTTCATGCCCTTCCTCCGACGCGGTGCTAGATACATTGGGCAATGGCCACCTATTCCCGACGTACACCATGTTGCGTTGGAAGATGGTCAACAATTAAATGGGCCGTTCGGCCTTCTTCCGACGTGGGGACAGGTGCGTCGAAAGATGGTGAACAATTAAATATACCGTTTGAGCTTCCTCCGACGTGGTGACAATAATTAATTGTTCGTGACGCCTTCCTCCGACGATGTGCCAGTCTCGTAGAAAAATATGTTTTAGGTATTCCCGACGTCTGTAGTGTCACGTCGGAGGAAGAGCAGATAATTAATTGTCCGTGATGCCTTCCTCCGACGATGTGTCAGTCACGTCAGAATAGGGTCAGGTATTCCCAACGTCATAAGTGACATGTCAGGAATATGGGTTAGGTATTCTCGACGTGTCCTTGAATGCATCGGGAATACCTAACAATTTCTGACGTTTTCGATGTGCGTAGGGAATGCTCCGACTTTTTAATCCATTCTTCACAGAATGGAAACAGAAAAGAGAAAGAAAAAGAAGTCGAGAGAGACCGAGAGGGAGATCATGAAATCGTCGCCGTTGCCGTCTCCGTTGCCGCTTCCATCGTCATTACATATCGGTATACCTTTTTTTATGTGTTTTTTCTTTTATTTACATAACAAATTAGGATTTTCAATTAGTTTTTAGTTTAGGAATTGAATTTTGAATTATGTTTTAGTTTTTTGGAATTTATGAATTGGATGTTGTATGTTTGTATTTTAGAAATTGAATTGTGTGAATTGGTTAATAAATGTATAAATATTTATTGTAATTTTATTAATTTATAAGGTTATTTTGTTTATACAAAAATTTATTGTAAGTTTGTTAATGTATAAGGTTAGTTTGTTATGGATTTAGTGTTTGATTAATATAAGTAAACCAAATGTTGTATGAATAAAATTGAGTGTTTTATGAAATTCAAACGTATGAATTATGTTTTGGTTCTGCTAGTAGATATAGTGTTTGGTTAATTTATTTGCTCTGGCTATCCTGCAGTTATGGTAGTCTTTTGTATAGGTTGAACTTAGCTTTCAAATAAAAGAAAGGGATGATTTGCCATAACTTATTCATGGAGTAATTAAGTTTAGGGTTTGATAGGGATTAATAATATATAGAACTAATGATCAAACAGTTTCATATTTTAGGTGTTTAACGATGGATAAGAGTTGGATGAACTTAGGAATAAGTTATCGGTTGAGTATAAAGAGGGTGTGTCCTAATTTTTAGAGATTGCCAAGTTGCACGTCGATGCTTACTGATGAATAAGGTGTCCATGTAAGAGATGTATGAACTCAAACTGGTACTCATTAGAGGGTGTAGAGCGACATCTATTGACCATCGGAATATCCCCCTCCTACACAAAATGGTTGTATCATGGAGATGTAGAGAACTTACATAGGGGTATTGAAAGGTTTGATGAAGGAACTAGTAGTAACCCTATTGATGAAGGAAATACTAGTAATCCTTTTGATGAAGAAGATGAAATGTTTGATATGCTTAATGATTTACAAGCTCCCATTGAAAACGAAAGGGAAATAGAAGCTTCGATTGGTGTAGACATAGAAAAAGATTTTGAGAGATCTAAGATTGCAATATCAGTAGGGGCAGTCACCTCATAGTTAGCTCAGTTTGTAGTGCAACCGACTTTGAGGCAAAAAATTATTGTTGCTCAGCGTAATGATCCTTATTTGGTTGAGAAGCGTTGCCTTATAGAAACAGGACAAGCTAGTGAGTTCTCCATATCCACTGATGATTGGCTTTTGTTTGAGAGGCGTTTATGTATGCTAGGATACAGTGCAGTTAAGTGAGACTTGTTGACTGAAGCCCATAGTTCCCCATTTTCCATGCATCCAAGTTGCACAAAAATGTACCATGATCTAAAACGAGTTTATTGGTAGCATAATATGAAGAAAGAAGTGGCAGATTTTGTTAGTAAATATTTAGTGTGCCAGCAGGTTTAAAGCACCAAGATAGAAACCAACAGGTTTATTTCAACCTTTGAGTGTGCTAGAATGAAAGTGGGAGAATATGTCTATGAATTTTATTACAGGGCTGTCAAGAACCCTGAAGGGTTATACAATGATTTGGGTTGTTGTCAACAGGCTTACGAAATCAGCGCATTTCATCCCAGGAAAATCCATTTATACTACTAGTAAGTGGGAACAATTATATTTGATTGAAATTGTGAGACTGCATGGAGTGCTAGTCTCGATTGTTTTTGACAGAGATGCCCGTTTTACTTCCAAGTTTTGGAAAGGACTTTAGGTTGATGGCTAGATTTCAGTATAGCTTTTCACCCACAGACTGATGGTCAAACTGAGCATTTGAACCAAATTTTAGAGGATATGTTACCAGCTTGTGCATTAGAGTTTTCAGGTAGTTGGACTCTCATTTGCATTTGATAAAATTTGCGTATAATAATAGTTTTCAAGCTACTATTGGCATAGCGCCATTTGAGGCCCTTTATGGTAAATGTTGCAAATCTCTTATTTGTTGGGATGAGGTTGGTGAGCAGAGAGCAGAGATTGGTGGGTCCGAAGTTAGTTTAGTCTACTAAGGAGGTTGTACATAAGATTAGAGCACATATGCAAACAACACATAGTAGACAGAAAAGTTATGCTGATGAGAGAAGGAAGGATCTTGAGTTTAATGTAGGAGATAGGTGTTCCTTAAAGTAGCACCTATAAAGGGTGTTTTGCGATTTAAAAAAAAGGGAAGTTAAGTCCTTGTTTTGTTGGACTTCTTGAGATTATAGAGCGAATTGACCTTGTGGCGTATCGTTTGGGATTGCCACCATCACTCTCTGTTGTTCATAATGTTTTCCATGTTACGATGTTGAGGAAGTACGTCGCAGATCCATCTCACGTAATGGATTACTAACAGTTGGAAATTTTGAGCTATGTAGAGCAACCAGTTGAGATTTTGGCTAGAGAAGTAAAAATGCTTCATAATAGAGGAATTGCTTTAGTAAAGCTTTTGTGGCAGAATCATCAAGTGGAAGAGGCTACATGGGAGAGAGAATATGATATGAGATCTCGTTACTTAGAGTTGTTCGAGGATTAGAACTTTTGAGGACGAAAGTTCATAAGTAGGGAAGAATATAACACTCCAAATTTTGAGTATTTATTCTCAATCTAACTGTCTTATATTATTAGGATTTTAAATTTGGGGTGTTTTGTTATTGGAGTTTGGTGAGAAAAAGAGAAATATTTTGGTATAAAGGAAACGAAAATGAAATAATAATATTAGTAATAAGATAATATATATTTTTTAATATTATTGTTGTTATTATTATTATTATAAAAAATAGGGAACTTTGATTCGCGTGCCTTCATCCCTCCCTTCACTATTCATCTTCTTCTTCGTGTGTCTCCAGCCAGCCGCCCCTATGCTTTCCTCTTAATTTTTTCAATCTTCTCTACCTAGTCGAACGTCTATCTCTCTCTGTTCAGCTCCACCATCTGCCTCTCAAGCCGATCGACTAGCACGCAATCGTCGAAGAGTTTTCGTTAGCCAAGCTGAGGCGTTGTTGATCGTCTGCGTGAGTATGACTGTCGAACACTATTGAGCGTAAAATTTTTTACACTCGACTCTGTCTCATGTTTTGTCTTGCGTCGCTTAGACTTTGTCCCCGACAATTATTGAACAAACCCAGCCCAAGCCAAAGACGAAGCCGCCAAGTTCCGCTTTGATTTTTTCTCCACCAAGTTGATTTCCTCACATCTGAGTCGTGTGCGTCGAGTTCTTACCGAGCCGCACTCAGTTTTGTTTTACTCATCGTTGTTTGGTTCATTTTGTGAACTGTTGCTTCTGCCTTGTCGTGAACCGTCAAAGTTTTAGTGGTAAGTGGTAATCGCGGGTTTTATGGTTATGTTGTGTAACTACATTGAGGTGTAATGTTGGATTAATTGGTTGGTTTGCTATTATTCCTTGAAGGTGCCATTTGAGGTTAGTGCTTGAATTACTTGGGTTCACGACAAGTTTTGTTTGGAATTCAATTCTCCATTTACTTGGGTAAGTTGTGGAATTCACATTTGGGTGAATTGAATGGATCAAATCGTTTGTGAAAGTGTTTGATTTTCTTATCATTATGTTTAAGTTTGGTTGTTTGGTTTTAATTCAACCAAGGAGTTAGGCAAAGTTGAAGTAAGGGATTTCTACCACTGAACTCTATATATTGAAGTTGGAATGTATTGACTGAAAGGACTTGACTGCTTTATGTAGATTTGAATGTGTTGATGAATTTTATTGACCTGAGATGGTGTGACTGATATGTAGATTTAAATGTGTTGATTGATGACTCGTACTTGTTGATTGAACTGTGATTTGCATTAGTGTGTTTACTTTTGACTGACTATTTGTAGGGATGGAGTATTGTTACTACTTCTAAAATATCTTTGATGTAACTGTCATGAACTATTTAGAGTGAATCTATGTCGAAAGCACTAAAACGTGTACGACCTAACTAAGGATTAGCTACTGTTTTGTATGTGAGATTATTAGATATAAATCATAACTTAACAAGGAGTATTTGCATCCCGAGAGGCGAGCAAGTATGATGGAAGCACTGAGAAGTTGCTCGCCATAATTTTTAGTTAATACATGCTTTATGTCACCTCAAAGTATTAAAACATTAATCACTGCCTTTAGTTAATTCAATTTTCCTTCCTCGCCATGCCTACACTGAGTTCATATCTCATTATGTCATACTCCCATGTTCACCTTGCACTGCCAAGCACAGTAGTGTAAATATCTAGAATTAGTATTATATTGTTCATATCTTTACTGTATAGTGTATACGACATCATTTAGTATGAAATTAGATAAAATATGAGCTTAAATTCCCTGTGTTCGACCCTGGACTTACTAGGAAACTTCTCTTTGCTTGAACTTGGGCGGTAGAGGAGAAAACTTGTGTGACAATGTTTGATTCTTATAATAGCAACGCATGAATAAGAATGCACCTTTTGTCGCATAACCCTTTTTAGCTGCATAATAGTCGTAAACTTAAAACTACTCTTGTTAAACATACGAGCTTGAAACTCGAGAAAATAGAACACATGAATAAAAATTTCATGACGACTAAGTTTTTGGCGTCGTTGCCGGGGAATTTTTAAAGATCTTCATATTATTTAATTGTGCGCTAAATTATGCAGAAGTTCAATTGCAGTTGAATAGCGTGCTCTAACCGAAAAGTTCACGAACAAGTTTATGAGTGCAGGCGAACAACCTGAATTTCAACTTGACCCTAAGATTGAATGAACATTTTGGAGGAACCATAGACAAAGGCAGAAGGCAACACCAAGCGAACATGGACAATCAGAGCAACAATATCTCTGCCAACCAGAATGCCATAACCAAAATCCAACCTACTTAGCTCATGATCTGGATTGATCCATCAGATCATATGCACCATCAAGCCTTTATGATGTCAACTCGGGTATTGCAAGTCCAATATTCAGAGATAACTCAAGGTTCAAAACCAAGTCAGTAATGCTTCAAATGATCTAGAATGTTGGATAGTTTGGAGAGCACACACATGAAGACCCTCATGAGCATATAAGGAACTTCTACTCTATTTATGCGTTATTTAATATGCCAGAAATATCGCAAGATGAACTACACTTAGCGTTTTTTCCACTCACATTGCACGATGAGGCTAAACAATAGGCCAAGTCTTTAGAAAAAGAGGAAGTTACAACATGGGATAGCTTGATTAAAAAATTTATGCAGAAGTTCTTCTCGTCCATTAATAACGCAAGAAGAAGGCAATACCTGATGACCTTTGAATAGAGAGATAGTAAGAACCTTATTGACGCATGGAGAAGATTCAAGAGAATGATCAAGGGATGCCCTCACCATAGCATCCCTGGATGTGTTCTAATGGAAAAATTTTACTTTGGGTTAAGTAGAGACACACAACAATCTGTTAACACTGTGTTCATTGGTGGGATGCTCAGGTCATCCTATAATCAAATCAAAACAACGTTGGACGATATGAATAGCAAAAGTCAATAGTGGAGAGATGATGGCTTAGGATCGCAAAATGATAGTAAAGGCAATAGAAGAGACAGAGGAAGTCAATTTTCAGCAGAGCAGGTGGCGGGAAGAATGTAACGTGCATTCTTGTTGCCAAGTTCATCCTTTGCATACATCTTTGAAGGGTTGGTGTGTTTGTCGAAAGCACTGAAACATGTACGAACTAAGTAAGGATTAGCTACTTTTATTATATGTGAGATTATTAGATATAAATCTTAGCTTAACTAGGAGTATTTGCATCCCGAGAGGCAAGCAAGTATGGCATAAGCGATAAAAGGTTGGTTGCCTTAATTCTTAGTTAATACATGCCTTATGTCGCCTCAAAGTATTAAAACATTAATCACTCCCTTTAGTTAATTCAATTTTCCTTACTCGCCATGTCTACACTAAGTTCATATCTCATTATGCCATACTCCCATGTTCACCTTGCACTGCCAAGCAAAATAGTGTAAATATCTAGGATCAATATTATGTTGTTCATATCCTTACTGTATAGTGTATACCGCATCATTTAGTACGCAATTAGATAAAATAGGAGCTTAAATTCCTTGTGTTTGACCCTAGACTTACCAGGAAACTTCTCTTCGCTTGCAGTTAGGCGACAGAGGAGAAAACTTGTGCGAAAATGTTTCATTCTCATGATAGAAACGCATGAATAAGAATGCACCTTTTATCGCATAACCCTTTTTAGCTGCATACAAGCTTTTGTTAAACATACGAGCTTAACTCTTGAGAAAATAGAACGCATGAATAAAAATTTCATGATGATCAGGAGGGGTGTGACAACTTAGTATCAGAGCATGATTTTGGGAAACCTGGTAGTTTTATGTGTGATTTTGGTGGTTAAGTGCTTAAGTTACTTCTGTAGGAATTAATAGAAGTAGACATGGCAAGAAGTGGATCAAGGGCAATAATTGAGTGCACAATGGATTTAGAAGCACATTCGGTTAACCCTGATGCGAGAAGAAAGCAAGAGGAAGTAGTTTATGATAGAGTTTCCTAAACATTAATAGATGTCATGGCACAAAAACTGGAGAAGAAATTTGGAATAGAGAGAGATTGAAGGCGTTAGGAGCTACAAATTTAGTGGAACTACAAAGCCAAAGGAAGCTGAAAAGTGGCTAAGGACATTAAAAAAGTGTTTTCGTGTTATGCAATGTTTAGAAGAGAGGAAAGTAGATTTGGCTGTGTTTTTATTTCAAAAAGAGGTTGAAGATTGGTAGACCCTAGAAGAGAATAGGCGATGAAGAGTAGACTATGAAGATTTTAAAGAAATATTCAATGGCAAGTATTTTTCCGAAACCTATGGAGACGAGAAGAGAGATGTATTTCTCAATTTGGAACAAGGAAAACTCTCTATCGCACAGTACGAGAAGAAGTTTACAGAGTTAGCTAAATATGCAATGGTGCTAATCGACTCAGAGATTGGATGATGTAGGCAATTTGTTTACAGAGTTAACTAAATATGCAAGATGAAATTCACTCATTCCAAACTTTAGGGTAAGTAAATGGATGTTATCTTAAATGGTGTCTCCGAGACTTGAACAAACAGTTCTACCCTCTCTATGGCACAAGAGGGGTTTCTGTTTAGTAGTTAAACCATAAATTGGTTGTTCACTATAAGAGCACTGATATTTAAGGACTAGAAGTAACTCAGGAGTAAAATGGTAATTGACTCAACTGGTTTACGAACACTTGGGAAGGGCTAACTAACTGTTATTGGTCTATATCTTAGGACAAAAAAATATATCTACAGTGAAAAAAGTTTAGCTGTGTATCTTTAGTGGAGTGTACCCACAGTTAACGAATATTGATTAATGTGGTTAATGAGTTTAGCCAATTAATCCCATATCGTTATAGCTTCTGATCTATAGGTCTATTAGGCTCCCTTACTAGCTTGTAAAGGGTAATGAGATTTATTTATATTGGTTGTAATTTGAAATGTTCAAATTTACTTTGGAAATTAGTATAATGTACGGTGATATATTATAATATAAAGTTTATATTTTAATCAAACTTTATTATTAAATTTAATTTTGAATATGATTCAAAATTAATTTATGAGAGAAAAATATTTGAATTGAATTGGATTCATATTAAAATTATTGGTTATGAGAGAAATTTATATTTTAATAGAATTCAAATTTAATTTAAGTTAATTATAAGATATTTAATTTAGTTATTAATTAATAGTTTTGTTTAATTTTTTTTAATTAAATTTAAATTAATTAAATTAATTTAAAACTATAAGATATTAGAAAGATATGTATTAAATATGATTTAAATAAAATATTAATTAAATATAATATAATTTATTATTAATTGATTAATTATTTAATTAGTATATATAAAATTTCTATTAATTTAATATTTTTTAAATGAATAGAATCTAATTCTCTTACTTCTCAACAAAATGGAGTTGTCAGTGGGCGAATGAGCGACACCCTTTGATCAATAATGGAAACTAGGCATGAAACAAAGAGGAGCAGCGCGAGATGGTTGAAAAGCAAGGAGGAATGGCAGAAACTGAAACAAAAGACGACAGCGACGCTGCGACTTAAGGGCGGTGGACAAAACTAGAAGATGAGGGGGAGGTTTGCCGCAGTGAAATGAAAAAACATGGAAGAAAAGGAAAGAATCTTTTTTTTGAATTTGAGAATAAATTTGCAATTTAAAGAAACATTAAATGTGATATAAAGTAATTAGAAACAGAATAAATTTTATTTATTATTTTATTATATTCGCAATATCCATGAAATGAGTGCCATGTATCCTATTTTATAAAACCCTTTTACCACCTAGTGCAAATTCTCTCATTATTATTATTAGTTTTGAATAGAATAGGTCTAAAAATTTGAAAAGAAAGGTAAAAAATAAAAATCACAAAAGTGTTAAAATGTAGATTTATTATAAAAATAAAAATATTAATAATAATATTAAGAGTTTTTTTTTTTCAAAAAATGAAAGAAAAATACATAGTAAAAAACTAAACGTCAAAAATTAAATATAAATAGTTTACTTCATTTTTTTTATTTTTTTTTGAAAATCTCTAATAAAAATAAAAGTAATAATAAGAAGAAGAACAATAAATAAAAAATGTAAAGAATAAAGAAATAAAATGTAAAATCTAAAGAATAAAGAAACAAAATGTATTGGATTCCTATATATCCCCAAGTCAATTTTCTTTGATCAAATTCCCTAGAAACATTTTACTCTCGGTCATTTAAATTCGTAAAATCTAAACTTAAAGGGCAACTTATTTCCTTAGCAATTGTTTGATCACAAACAAAACAAATTTTGTGATTATTATATGTGGAGATGACCTGTTAATTCCTACCACCTCCAAGCTCCTAAAATTGAAAAAAATAAACAATATTTCATAAAGAAGCTGAAACATAAGATTACATGCAAACATTGAACAATTTATCTTAAATTTATAAGCATACTATCATGCGAAGAGAAGAACTCAAAAGGCGTATATACAAAAATAAGGAAAGAAGTGATCATTTGTCCAACTCTACACAATGTAAAAAAAATCAGATAGTTAAATAAAATAGCAAACCTTCGGCATTACATTTCATCCCGTCCTTTGAAGAAAATGGGTTTGGTTTTTTAAGTTTAAAAATGTACATATTTAGTGTTCAAGTTTATAAGAATAGATTTGTTTAATTTCTAGTTTGATTTTCAAACGTATCTAGTTAGTCTCAAATTTTTAAAATCAGGTTCACAAACTTTCTTAAATAATTTCATACTTTTATTTTAAATAATTATATATAGATATAATTTCATAAATCCTTTTCTAATATTACAAGTTATATAATTATTTTAAAAAATCAAACAAAAAACACTTCAAGAGGTTAAACCTATTTTTCAATACTCAATGACCAGAAAAAATATTCAAGTATCAAATAGATCTATTTTTCTTAATTTGAGAACTAAAAAGATACATTGTTAAAATGCGGGAATAAAACCATGTTCTCTTGTTTTCAAGATGAAAAAGTAATTTTTTCTTTTTTCTTTTTCCTTTTTTATTTTCATCCAAATCAATCCCAACTAAATATTGAATTAATACAACACTCCAGATATGGATGGAATTGTGAGATATTTGAGTATCCACATTGGAAAAAGACACAATTTTATTATTCCTTACAAGTCTTTTTATTATTCGTTTTTTTGGTCCAAAAGTTGACTCCACCTTAATTCTTTTCTATTGTGAAATTAATCTTCTTTAAGAAGTATATGTTGTGTACATCTACTGTTTGTGAGCATTTAAGAAAAGCATATTAAAATAAAATATAGCAAATTCTTATTGACTTAATTAATCAAATGTATTGTTTAGAAAAATTGTTGATTGATGGCTAACACTTCTTTTAAAAATGATAAATATTATTGATATTATATCATTAATAGATTTCTATTAGCTAGCGACAACAAAGTTTATCACTAATAGAACATAGTATTAAGTCTAAATTTTATTATATATATTAAATATAATTGTTTTGCATTGTAGGTGTTTGGTCTAACTGCTCCTATATTCGATATTAAATTACTCTTGTTGTTATCAACACTAATGTATACAACAAAAGTTAAAAAAAAGATTCAATTGGATAACCCTTGATCAAAATGTTTCGAACTTATCTTCTGTAAGTTAAAAGTAGGACATCCACAAGTTGTATAAATATATACCGTCCAAACGGGAAAGAGAAGCATGACAACAAGAGCCTTCTAGCTTTCTCCAAAAATAAGCTAAAAGAAAAGATATAGCCAAAGATGAGTTGTGTGGACAAGGGGGAGTGGTCAAAAATACCCGTTTGTACAACACCATGTGTTCTTGATATAGCAAATTTTGCAGTGACGGAACACAACAAAGAAACTGGAGAAAAGTTGACACTCAAAAGTGTTATAAAAGGATGGTTTTTGGAGTTGAGCGATGTGAAATTAAAGTTTCGTTTGTACATTATAGCAACAAACGACAAAGGAGTTGTCCAAACCTATGAAGCAGTTGTGTGCGTAACAGAAATAGGTGGGTTTAAAAGAGTGAAGAAACTCTTATCTTTCAATGTCGGTTATTTGGATGAGAAGGATGTGTTTTGGATTGTAATTGTTGATACTAATCAGTCTTGTGTGCAAGACGTGGCAAAGTTTGCTGTGGCAAAGCATAATGAAGACGATCATGATAGTCTTGTCTACATTTCTATCACTAAAGGTTGGTATCGAGAACTCGACCCGTATTATGCTATATTGTTCGATATTCATCTTACGACGAAGGATTGTTTTGGACGAGTGCGTGAGTTTAAGGCTTTGGTTCTAGAAGAAAAACCTCAAAAGGAGAAAATCCGAAAACTCAAATATTTCGAAGTTATAAAGAAATGTTGAAAACTTGCTATCTATATGTAAGTGAGAGTGGTTATGTTATGTGTTATGTCTATGTTCTTGACTATATATCCATAAATGAATAGTCAAGTTGAAACTAAATAAAACGTTTTAAATTATATGTCGCTCTTTATGCCAAATTTTATTAAGGAAATTGTTTATGTTATAACCTATTATTTATTGGGAATTTATACGAGATAGAAATAAAGTCATTTCATTAAAATGTAAATGTAATAGATCAATGATAATAAGAAATGTGTAGGCTTCCATTTGATTACCTTTGGTATTGTTTACTTATGTTCTATGATCGTATTGACACATGAGGTCACTTCCAACTTGTAATCAACAAATGCAAATTGATTCACAAATTAAAGGCGTTCAATTCAATTGCACCTAGTAATTAAGTTGTATATTTGTTACCGTGTTTCTGTTACAGCTACCATTATTGTTATTATTTCAACTGAAAAATTATCAATTTGACATTTTAATATTGTCGTTATTGTAATCGCTTTGTAAACCCTAGACTTCCTTATCCTTTGAATTCCTAAGTTGTATAAGAAGTTAAGTAGAGGTTGTTGTTGCTGTGTTGTATTGTTAACGTAGCTTAATTGAAGGATTGAAGGCCTGTTTGAAATTCAGCTAAGTGTTTGGGAGCTAGGGTAACCAACTTAGGTGTTATGAGAACCTTCAAGAGTATGGGAGTTAGGTGACCAATAGTAGTTTAAGTGGCCAAGTAGAAGAGCCCTGGTGTCACACTCTGATCTGCAAAACAACAAGAACGAAGGAAGTAGTGCAGATAGGACACGATTTAGCTTAAAATCTTGCAATTGGTCTTATCACCTAACTCAAACTCAACCCCTTGTAAACTACCAAGTGAAAAACATAACGCAACGGAAAGTCAACTTAAACGCCAAGTACAATAAGTAACATAACCAAAACTTACACTTATTAATAACAGGTGTTTAGTACAACACTTGACCAAAAAAAATAACATTAATTAAAACTCTTAAATGTCTGGTAACTTTTTCAATTTGTCATAAGCCCTTCAACTTTCTTCTCTACTTGGCCTAAACGCCTGATCCAGGAAGATGAAATTTTAAAACATAACTCTAAAAGACCTATAGAGGTTTTATGAAATCCTTTTCGCAATACCTTTCCATAAATCATTTCGCCAAATCATACATTTTAACACAAATCACTTTATTAATAACACATCATTTTGCAAAATAAACACACATTAGTCATAATCATTCCTTTCACCAAGCATCCTGAATCGTTCTCTACCCTTGGTCTCACTACCTCGCGTTTAGACTACTGTATCAATAACATCAGAAAACATACATATTCGTCTTTGTTGCTCGGGTCGTCCAACACAATACAATCCTTTTCTACATGCAAGCCTTATGTGCACGTAACAGTTAGCTCATTCAAAGGAAGCAACTAATGGTTTGTAACTACCCAACTTTTCGAATTAAGTTGAAGTTAATACTTTAACACTAGACTTGTCCTTTAAACATAAAACTTTATAATTTAAATAAAAAAATTCAACAACATCAAAGAGTCTTTATTCGGGAACTATTTCAAACAAAATTTTAAAAGTTTAAAAGTATCGTTAATAACCAAAGTTCAAGAAAATAATAGTCGTTCAATCATGAAACCCAAACAAGTCTCAAACACTATGGAAAAACCAAAAATATAAAGCGAAAGCAATTTGAAGGACATTTTCCCTATGGAAATCACGTCTCCTTCTTGTCCCTCGTCGGTTTGCCTCTCGTGTTACCTTTGCCTGAAAGGTTAAACATAAAAAGGGTGAGTATAAACATACCCAGTAAGAGACCCACTACTAGTCCTGTTAGGGGAAAATAAAACTATTAACTTCCTATTGGGGGTACCCTGCCTTTTTAACAGTCTTGTGATCTCGTAGGAATACACATAATGAGTCTAATGCCCAGAAGGATCCATGTATCAGTCTAGTGCTCTGCAGGAAGCACATGTCAGTCTAGTGCTCCCGAAGGATGCACAACAGGTGGTGATCCCGTGGGGCACCTGCAAGGCACACTACCCAATAGACAAAGCTAACAATTTCCCCTCAGTCCGTTCTAAACATTTAATCAGTCTATTCCTAATACAGTCCAACTACTCCATCATATAATCATTCCAATTAAACACACTAACAGTCAATCTACTTAATTCTATCACAATATCAGTCGATAGTATAACATCACAACGGACAATCAAGTTATATATATAAAACACCCTTCTCAGTTCACAAGTACATTGTCCATACTTTAGTATACCATTCACCCAATCTAGACGACAGTCAATATGTTCACCTTCACATATTAAACAACCATACTCCACATTTGTCGTCATATTTACATCTATATATATATATATATATATATCAGTCAACCATAGTATACATTTATCATCATGTCTACTTCTATATAAGTCAGTCAACCATACTCAGTTCAGAGTTATCCATACAACCAACATATTTCAAATCAAATAAAGAGTCCAGTAGTAGAAACTCCTTACCTTAACGTTACTTAAGCTCCTTAATCGAACTAAAGTCCACGAAACAAACCTAAACATAACGATAGGAAATTCAATTACTTTCACAATACTTTCTCCCATTTAAATTCCTTAATGTAATTTCTAAACTTACCCAAGTATTAACGAATCGAGCTCCAACTAAATCTAAAACCGTTGTGAAATCCAAGAACTTGAACGCTTTTTTCAACACCTTCAAGGATTGAATCCAATTAATCTAATGGTACAACTCAAGGAACTACATATGCAGAATTGGTCAAATCCACTATTAACACTTACCACCAAAGACCAATGTTTTACGGTAAGGCAGAACCGGCTTCGAATAGATGGAATTGACACATGCAAAAACAGATCTGAACGACTGGCTTGAAGTTGGACTTCGGCTTGAAATCTCACAACTGGAAGATAGAGGGCGTGGGCTTGGAGTGGCAGAGGAGGAGGCTCAAAGATGAACAGATCGACCTGACTCGGTGGCTGGTGCTTCGAGATCTCCGATTGAAGATGTAGAATGGCGTCGGTGCTTCACGAACACAGATCAGTTTGGTAGGTCGATCTTGCTAAGTGACTTACGGAGGAAGAACACAGTGGCGCGACTTAGTTGATTTGATGTCGAACTAAACGGAGGGAGAAGGTGAGACGCTTGACGGCACGGAACGAGGCTCCAGCTGCGTGATAGGAGAAGAGACATGGTCGAAAGGCACGCTGAGAGGGAATGCAACGCCGGCGGCACGAACCAATGACGATGACTTTCAACTTTAATGGGAGACCTAGATAATCGGAGGTCGGCTGTAGAGTCGAACGAAAAAGCAAAGGGAAAGGAAAGATAAGGGAGGCAGCTATAGAATCGAACGAAAAAGCAAAGAGATCATATTTATCCATACCTTTCTATTTTCTTTTCTAAAAAAAAAATTATTTGATTCCTCCATCAAATAAACTCTCTTCCATACCATTATAATAACACAACACCCTCAATTATTTTAAAATAAGAAAATCGACAAATAAACTGTGGAAAATACCTCAAAATTTCGGGTGTTACATGGTTTGAAAACCATTTTATAATCAATATCATACTTATCAATTGACCTTTAAGCATTATAAGACATGTTTGAATCATATAAATACTTCTAAGAAAAAATCACTCACTATACTTAGCCTTAGAACCATAAATCTCTTCTTCTTCTTCTTCTTTCTGGTGTAGCCTTCTCACGGAAACAAAATGGCAGCACTTCAACACTTCAAAATTTCTAGAAAATCTCCCTTAGTCACCCAAATCCTTTATTTATACTACTCTTTAACCTGATTAGCCATCCTCAAATCCTTGTCCAATTGCCATCTTCTACTTAAAACTTTACACATGTAAAATTAATATTTATCTTAGTCCTGCTTAAATCCTTAAGCTTACACGTTAACCCCTGTCACATCAGATTTGACATCTTCTCGCCAAACCTTTCTTCTCGCCTACTCCATTCCACAAGTAGCTTAAACCGCTTCACATAATTTTTGAAGGTCTTAACACAATAACTCCTTTTGCGGACTACCCAACCTTTTCTTGCGAAGACTTTTTCTCTTGTGAGCGTTTAGACTTACAGGTCCTAGCGTAAATCCTTCTTTTCTCAAAACTTCCTCGTGAACTAACTTTTTAATCACAAAACTTATACTTAACCATAAAAGTTTTTATCACTTAATCCTTTTCACGGATTGAGTCAAACGCCAAATTCTTATCGCGAAGTCTTATTTTAAATTACCTCCTCTTATTCAAAACGCAAATTTCAAAACACTTAGCCATATTTTACTTCTTATACTCAAATTAGAAGTGAATCTCACACCTGAAAACCTCTAAAGATTTGTGTCAGGCAACCAAGCATCCTAAGAGGCCAAGATTTGTGGTGTTGTGCTGCAAAGAGTGTTAAGAACCTCTATCTGTTAAGGCTAGCAACAAGGGGTTTGCGTTGAGGCATGTGGTCAAGTCATTAAATTCCACGCGACTAAATGAATGTTGGTTGAGTATCATATGACCAAGAGAGGCCTAGGCATTCAAGTATTGTTCAGTGGAGTGGAAACACATGGCTAGACATGCAGAAATTCAAATTATGATGAGCATGAGGTGTCACCATGCTTCCATGCAAGACTCACTATAGAAGGTTAACTTCAACAGATGAGTGCTTTCTTTTCACAAATGAATGTTACGTTCTCTCAAATTGATCTCAAAAGAATCGTCTTTGAGTATAGTTTAAGGGGTAGAGCTTCTGAAAAGAAAAGATATCAAGAAGGTTTTACACCATTGAAGTTATTTAGCAAAGGTCACTTTTAAAATGGAATTTGAGCACTCTTCAATGATCTAAAGCCACAGGATGAAATACTTGGAGTTGAAAGCTGAATTTTTTAAGTAAGATAGTTAAAAATATTCTAAGAAACTCTGTAGATGAAAGTTTTCAATTTTGACCAATGGATGTTAAGTTATATGCTTTGGATGTTAAAATTGAATTCTAGAATGCATAGGGCATTTGTGCAATGTTGGGGTGCTGCTGAGCGTCGATCGAGCATCAGGCGTTGAGGGTGAAGTTGTGCACATCAAAAAGTTAGTTGAGGCATTAAGGAAGGCCAAGGCATAACTCAAAGCATAGCTAGGCTGCATGAGGCAGGCAACATGCAAGTGCGAGGACACAAGGACGCGACAAGGCTAGGTGGTCATGGGGCGCACGACCAGACATCATGCGAGATTAGCACCCAGGCAGGCAACTAGATGGGCCTGCACGCACCCATGCAGCCTCTGCTCCATGTCATGTGCCAACCATGCCCCACGTGTCTTTTTAGGCCATTTTGGTGTTTTTGCAAAATTTGAGTAAAGTTTGGGCTATTAATGAATTAAGAAGTGATCAAATTCTCTTATTTCTGGTTAAGTAGAGATTTGAGAAGCCTATAGGCCAAGGGGTTTAGCACAACCTGTGAGTGACAAAAATGAATTTAAATGTTGATTAGAAACACGATTTATTGGCCAAATTAATGAGTTAAGCATGCTTTGAGTTAAATATGTATTATACTGATTTTAGAAAGTTATTTTCAAAGCAGAAGGTTTAGCCAGGAAAGAGTTTAAGTTTGAGCTTGTGAATTATTTATAAGTAAAGCATGATTTGTATTAAGTGATTTCAAGCTAGAGATTTGTTAATAAGCATGGTATTTCTAAAGCTTTAAAATGCTTGACTTTAACCTAAGTATGATTTTAAAGCTAAAATTTCAAGCATATAAGCATAAGCTAAGTTGAGCTCGAGATTTAAGCTAGTATTTTCTAAACAAACCATATTTTAAACTTTCATGAGTTTAATGAGATTTATACCAGTTGTGAGATTAAGATATTGAGCTTGAGCCTTGAAGGGATAAAAGCCCTATGGCAGCGGAAGAATTTAAAGAACCATTAATCAATTTAATTTGGAAATCTTAAAATACCGGTACATTGGCAAAATTTTAGAATCAAAATTCTAAATAAATTCTAAGCATGCTTTTAAAGATAAGATACAAGAACTTCTCTGAATCTACAAATCACCGAATTGAGGACACCACCCGTCGGAGACCTTCCTATCCTCTAGGATGAGATTGGTTTGTGGGAACCAATTGGGATGGGAAAAGATTTAGAGATATTTGAGATAAACTCTTTTGCAGAGAGAAAAAGCCTTAGCTTTTTTTTTCTTAATCAACTTCGTTTAAAGAAAGCTGTTTTCTTCTAGATATTTATAGCTCTCTTTTCTTCTTGGAACCGGAAAAGGAGTAGGAGAGAATCACGAGATTCTATTATCAAATCTACTAATTAATTAACAATTAATCAATTAGTTAGTAATTAATTAAATCATATTTAATTAATATTCTATTCAAATCTTATTTGAATAAATATCTCTCCAATATCTTATAGGTTTATATAATTAATTAAATCATATTTAATAAATATTTCATTCAAATCTTATTTGAATGAATATCTATGCAATATTATTTTATACATTTAATTAAATCAAATTTAATTAAATAAAACTATATTATTAATTAATTCTCCAATTAATTAATAGCTAAGTTAAATATCTTATATTTAACTTAAATTAAATTTGAATCAAATTCAAATATAAGCTTCTATCATAATTAATAATTTTAATATGAATCCAATTCACATTAAATTAATATTTGAACTCATTCAAATATTTTATCTCTCATAAATTAATTTTGAATCATATCCAAAATTAATTTTATATAATAAAGTCTCACAAACTTTATATTATAATGTATCACTATACATTAAACTAATTCCCAAAGTAAATTTGAACATTTCAAATTACAACCAATATAAATAAATCTCATTGCCCTTTACGAGGTAGGAAGGGGACCTAATGGACCTACAGATCAGAAGCTACAACGATCTGATATTAATTGGCTAAACTCATTAACCACATTAATCAATATTCGTTAACTATGTGTACACTCCACTAAAGACTCACAGCTAAACTCTTCTCACTGTAGATATATTTCTGTGTCCACGGATATAGACCAATAACAGTAAGTTGGTCCTTCACGAGTGTTCGTAACACCAGCTGGGTCAATTTACAGTTTTACCCCTAGTTTACCTCTAATCCTTAAATACCAGTGCTCCTCCAATGAAAAACCTGTTTATGGTCCTACCAATAAACAGAAACCCCTCTCGTGCCATAGAGAGGGTAGGACCCTTTGTTCAAGACCTGGAGACACCATTTAAGAGAACACTCATCTACTTACCCTAAAGTAGGGAAGGAGTGAATTCCATCTTGTGTAATTATGTTTCCAGCTCTCCACTCGGTCTTGTCCCCAAAATGATAAGCTTATTAAGTCGACGATTTGGCCACTCTCACCCGTACAAATCAAAGAATAATCCCTCGTGAACAGGAGTTCATAACACACTCAAGATTAAGACTAATTTACCTAGGTCATCCTAGTAAAATTGAAACCTAACTAGTTAACGGAGTTACATCTAGTGGTTACTATTTCGCGGTCCGGTCTTATGCAAACTCATTGCATAGGACACCCTCACTCGCATGTCAACTACACGAACGCGTTGGATCGTTGCGTTTGTATCAAATACAAAGTGAGTCGTATCAATAGTGTTACCAGGATAAGGTACCCAACCTTATCCCTATACTATAGACCCTTTAAGCTGATTTTGAACATTGATCCTTGTATGTCTCTACATACTGTTCAACACTCATTAAACAGCTTAGGATGTTAGTTTATTGGATTTGGGTTATTAAGACAAAACTAATAATTTAATCAATAACAATTATTACAATAATAACACTTTATTTATAACGGTCAATGGATTATATTTACAATCTACGAGTTTTAGGACATAAATCCCAACAAGCCTATCATATTGAATGTGCACATGGTGAGTGTTGGCTTACTCTAATTATGATAAATATTGTGAGTGTTGGGCTTGCCCTAATCATGTGGATAACCGTGCGAGTAAGGTTTACTGTAATCACATAAATGATAGTACGAGTAGGGCTTGCCTGCCTTAGCTTTTCAAAATTTATTAACGCACATGCTGCCTGCCTGCTCATACTGTCCTATCACATCACATTTCACCTATAAATAAGAGGTTTCTCCTTCATTGGACGTGTTCGAATTTTGGCAAACTATGTAGCAGAGAGCAAGAACCCTTTTCCCCTCAATTTTTGTCCCTATTTTAGGTGAGAGTCTGAAAAAGAGAGAGATTTTCCCTTTTCCATTTCCTCTCCATGTAAAGGGAAAAACCTAGAGCCAAAGAGTATGAATACTCATACTCTATGGTTTGCTTCACTTTTTTTGTGTTCCATTTGTGTATTTTATAACATCAATTTGTAATATTGACTCCGTGGCTGAGAGACCTAAAGCTCTATTCATAGGATATTGATGTTTTCTTTCTACCATTCTTCCATATTTCTTTGTCTCCATTCATTGCATAATTAGTTAATTAATTGCACAATGTAGGTTGCTTTAGCACTAGAGATTCTGCTTGAATGCATTATAAGTCGTGCTTAGCCATATACGACCACGAATACCTTGTCTTCTTTAAAAGAAAATATAAAGTAGTGATTGTCATCACTTCACGCGTGATGACTCATAGTTTGTTAACCATATGGTGAGGAGATTGTAGCAATATAATCTTGTCGTCGAATTTGTTTCTAGCATTTATCTCAAAGATGAACGATATGTGTGACGAAAGCACCGAGAGGTTGCTCGCCTTGATACGACCAAATTACTTATAATCTAAACAAACAGAGAAGATACAAATCATAGATTAACTTCACGTATTTAGATTTCGAGAGGCGAGCAACTATGGCGAAATCACCGAGAGGTTGCTCGCCTTAATTCTAAAGTTAATAGATGTTTTGTATAGCCTCAAAATGTTAAACTCTTATGTTTTGCATATGATTAGCCAAATTTTCCTTCATTTCCACGCTAAAGCACTGAGTTCATGTTTCATCACATTTCACCACCATAATTCACCTTGTTTCTCTTATTCGCACCATTAGTGTAAGTAGCTAGAAAACTACACTGTGCATATTTTATACAATATACTCATCGCATAAGATTGTGACGCGAGATAAATTCATTTTTGGAAAGTAATTCCTTATGTTCGATCCTAGACTTACAAGGAAACCTCTTTCGTCGTTTGCACTTGGGCGAGAAAGAGGAAAACTTGTACTAACCTTCAACATCATGCATATAGGTAGGATGGGCACCTTTTATTGCATAGTCCTAGCCAAGATGCCACGATAAGTTGCATTTATTAGAGCCTTATATGACATATTCATGAATGATTCTTGTATAAAGCATATCGCATAAAGCAAAACCACACCCAAGTACCGAAAACCCCAAAACTGGAACTTGACCAGAGACACTCTCTTGCTTAGCTCCTAAAGCTCTTAAGAAAACTCAACTTCTCTTTGACTCTTCTTTCTACTTCTCTCTTGAATTGGAAGGGTGTAAAATGAGAAGAGGATTGTTGTACTTAAAATGATCTTTGCGTTCGAACAACACTAAACCTTCCAAAATAGAATTTTTAGAAAATCTATATGCAGTGCGTCCTTTTAATGATCTCGGTTGGGAACAACCCAAGATCCCTTAAGATATCTTACACTTCTCGATTGAACATGCTCGGATTTTCCTTTTCTGCTTTCAGTCTCGACCCAAAATGACCTCAAGATTGTTGGGATTTATGTGCTAAAACTCTTAGATTGTAAATATAATTCATTGACTATTATTAATAAAGTGTTATTATTATAATTTCAGTAAAAGTTATTAATTATATTATTAGTTTTATCTTAATAACCCAAATCCAATAAAATAACATCATAAGTTGTTTAATGAGTCTTGAACAGGATGTAGAGACATACAGGGATCAATGTTCGAGATGAGTTTAAAGGGTATATAGTATAGGGATAAGGCTAGGTACCTTATATCCTAGTAACACTATGGATACGACTCACTTTGTATTTGATACAAACGTAATGATCCAACGCGTCCATGTAGTTGACATGCGAGTAAGGGTATCTTATGCAACAAGTTTGCATATGAGCGACACGCAAAATAGTAACTACTATATGTAACTTCGTTAACTAGTTAAGTTTCTATTTCATTAGGATGACTTAAGTAACTTAGTCTTAATCCTGAGTGTATTATGAACTTTTGTTCACAAGAGATTGTCCTTTGATTTGTACGGGTGAGAGTGGTCAGATCACTGACTCAATAAGCTTATCAGTTTGGAGATAAGGCCGAGTGGAGAGCTGGAAACATAATCACACAAAATGGAATTCACTCCTTCCCTACTTTAGGATTAGTAGATGAGTGTTCCCTTAAATGGTGTCTCTGGAACATGAACAAATGGTCCTACCCTCTCTATGGCACGAGAGGGGTTTCTGTTTATTGGTTGGATCATAAATAGGTTGTTAAGTAGAGGAGGACTAATATTTAAGGATTAGAGGTAACCCATGGATAAAACGATAATTTGACCCAACTGGTATTACGAACACTCGTGAAGAACTAACTTCCTGTTATTCTTGGATACCTATTCTTTAACTTGTATACTCCTGATTTCAGAATGCTCCCACTTGTATTTGATACAAACGTAATGAGACGTTGGTGAAATGAATCTCAAGTTTGAGTAAAGAACGATCATTGTGAGACACTGATAGAAATTCCAAGTTTATCACAAGAAATTGGTGAAGTGAATCCCAGGTTTAGAGGATTAAATGTGGATTGAAGAATCCCAGGTCCCGGTGATAAATGATGAACATGCTGATGAATGAAATACGTGGAATTTATTTGATTGATGTTATGATTTGATGCGATGAGAAATTATGTTCTTAAGATTAACATTGCTATTATTGAAAATGTTGTTTTCCCTAAAAATGTATTTTCTCTAAACTCATCACTCACTAAGTTTTATACTTATGTTTTAAGTTTTTTCTCCCCAGGTTGTCAGGTGTTGAAGCTAAGTAAAGAATGGATGTCAGGTGTAGAAGCCAAGTAAAAGAGGAAAGGTGGGATGTTATGTAAACTTGTGAGGCGAGAAAGGTGGTCCTTTGTGTAAATGAATCTTCGATTGTTTTATTTTCACAAAGATTCTTAGAAAGTAATATCAGTATCATTTTCCATTCTTGTTTCTTGAATACATTCTTTTAAGTTCCAATACAAAGATATATTGCCCCAAAAAAAGGTATATTAAAGATGATGAAATGTGAATTGCTTTTTCTTTTCTTTATTATAAAGAATTTGGTGGATCTTGGATTCATAGGTAATGGCTCCAAACTACTTTACAAGTTATTGGATATTGCTTAACGCATGCCTTAGTAAAGAAGTGTTCCAATTCGGTTCTGAAGATCCTCCATTAATTTTAATTGTTTTAGTAAAACTTGGATACCTATTCTTTAACTTGTATACTCCTGATTTCAGAATGCTCCCACTTGTAAAGTAGTTTGGATACCTTCTGTGGAATGCTCTTTGTCCTATTGTCTAGGGTCTTTAGGAAGAAAAACAATAGAATTTTCAGAAGGGCCGGGAGACCTTTTTGTGAGGTGTGGTCCCTTAGGCGATATCATGCCTTTTTTTTGTGTTTTCGTTTATATGGAAATTATCTTATAAATACCTTACCCCCACCTTATAGATTTAAGATATTTGCATTGGAACATACATATGTAACTGAGAAAAAAAATTGCAATAGGGGACCTTGGTTCTTATTTTAATTACACATTTTTTTACTTTTATATTTTTAAAGAAAAAGAAAATAATAAATAGAATTTGTTGTTGCATACTTGTTTTTCACTCTTTAATTTTTTTTGCTCCACTTCAATTCTTGTCTTTACCTTGAGTACTAAGATAGAAATATGAAATCGTGCTTCAGTTTAGAAGTACTTGGGGTTGTATTAATAACATACTATGGTGCAACTGACAGTTTTTTTCATGGTAATGGTAATTTCTATGGAAGACTTGTGCACCATTTTCAGTAAATGCTCATGTTGTTAGATTATTAGATTCTTTGTTAGGAATTTGGAGTAAGGTAAATGGCCCTATTGATACTCTTTCTATTGGGTTAATGATTCTTCACATGATTGAATGGGTGATCTCTGGTTTGATTAATTTTCATTCTTTTGAGAAATTAGATGTTGTTAGCCATGCGACTTTAATATCTTCAAAGGAAAGTTATGCTTCCTTTTTGTTGTTGTAATGTCTGCAGCTGGAATATTGAGGGCTTTTAATACTTACAAAGGCTTATTAAGTTTTTCTAACTGTGTTTCTTTAAAATTACCAACTAGCGTATCTATGTTTTTTCTAAGCTTGTGGTCATATGTCAATTTCTCAATGTTAACGATATTTTAAAATATCATTGACATTGAGAAATCGAAAATCCCAACATGTTGTTATCCAAGAAGAGAACTCAAACCTTTTATTTGATAAATTTTTTTGGTTTCTAGCATTTAGTACTACTTTGCTTTTTAGTTGATGGTTGGGATTTTTTTATGTCCTAAAGTAATTGTTTCACCATGTGCTAACAACTTTTTTCTCAACGCCATTCCTTTATGAAGTTTCCCTCCATAAGATGCATGAAAAGTTCAAGAGTAAGCTATTGTTTAGCTTGTCTAGTTTCACTTATTGAGCAAGTAACAAGTTTTTTTTTCAGTTTGATGCCTTGACGGTTTTGAATTATTTTGCATTGAAATAATTTTTTTCTATTAACATTTATTTAGTTCATCGTTGCAGATGATGAATTTTCTTATTGTCCCAATCTTTTGGTCTCTTTTATGTCCAAAAAGGATCTTTTATTCTCTTTTGACCTCTGTTTAAACTTACTTTCCAGTTTATTCCTCTCTAATGATTTTTATTTGTTGTTTACTCTTCTTTTATAGACAAGATATCTTCATTTTCAAAACTGGCCTATCGAATGGGGGTGGTGTCGGGATCTCCAGTCTTTTATATTTGTATTTCAGAGACATAAAAGGTGTATAATTTGCATTTTTGTGAACTGATTACTGAGATATTGATGGTGCTGCATTTGAGTGCACAATTTACTAGCTTGCTTCTTTGTCCACTAGCTGTTGGGTCAACCCATATATTTTGTGTGTGCCATTTTCACTATTTTTTATTAAGGGCTGGAATTCCATACTTTTTGTTTTTGATGTATTTGTAAATTGTTTCAAACTTGATTAGAAATGTTATCATTAAAGCTATGGTGGTTGTTCTCTTCTGTTGTGTGCCATTTTCACTGTGTCTTAAATAGCTTTACATAGAACATTTTTTTACGTAATGTTCTTTAGTCATACTCTAAAATGAGATTTTGTTTTCTTACTAGGTTTGGAAGAATCCCTTGGAGCAGTGAAGCCAACATGGAGAAATGAATTGATATAGGACTTTTTATATGGTTGATAGAAAAATCTTGGTTCTAATGTACTGATTTTAGGCTTGTTGGTACCTAAAGATGTTAATGTTTATTCTTTTTTTATGTAAACTACCTTTTAACAAAAAAAATGGTTATTAGTCAATGGGTGTACGAATATTACAAAGTGTATTAGAGCATATATATATTAAAGTGCCGACTCTTTGTTTCCGTATGGAGTGTGATTTTTAGAACATTATTGTCATTGAAATGGTTAGTGTAATGGCAGAGCGACAAGAAGAACAGGGAAAAAATGTAGTAATTGAGGAATATACGACAGGAAAAAAATGTCATAATATATGAATTCGTGACATTTTCTAACTGATGTCAATATTAAAACAATGAAAATTTAATTTTATAAAAAAATTGTCACGATTGGCCTATCTTTGACAGAAAAAAAATGTCATAATATACGAATTCATGACATTTTGTAACTGTCGTCAATAGTGAAACAATGTCATTGGCTTTTATAAAAAAGAACTGTCATGATTGGCATATCCTTGCAGATAAAAAATGTCATAATAAACGAATTCACGAGATTTTTGTAACTGTCGTTAATATGCAAATGATGACATTTATTTGTTGTCATAAAATAATATATGGCAGTTATTTGTTGTCATAAAATAATATTTAATGACATTTATTTTCTGTCATGAAAAAACTTATTGTGACAGTTTTTGAAAACTGTCATGGAAAGACTTTCCACAACAGGCGATACTATGACTATAAATAATTGTCACGGATTTCGTTCGTGACAGAAAATAGCTGTCATCGTAGACCATTTTTGTTGTAGTGTTGTGTCATCCCATTTCTTGTTTAAGGAGTTTGTATGACAATTCTTATACTCCCAAACGTCGAGGACTGCATCTCAATTCTGAAGAGAAGTCGAGTGCAACATGTTGTAGTGTACATCACAGTTTTAAAGAAATACCAAGGATAGCAACTTACTTTTGTATGGCCCAAAACGATGAGTGGAAGATCTAAGCCAAAGATGAAGATCCTAAAGCTATCATTTTAAGTCTTGTTATGATTGTAAAAGTTTGAATTTCAGTTGTACTTCGTGTAATGAGTTGAGTTAATAAAGAGAAGAAGTTGTGTCATTCCGCTGCATTATTATTTGTGACGACCCAGACTTTACAGACCTTGTCTAAGTCGTTACGTTTACTCAAAACCGTTTGTTGACAAAAGACATAGCAAAAATTCAGTTGAAACCGTAAGAAAACGAAGGAAAATTTTAATCGGGCCCTATTTCCAAAATACAAAATTTCAAATGCTGCTTACAAAAAAATTTAACTATTTGTAAACTTAGTTCAATCAAAATATTTTCAAACCGTCAGCGGAAGCAGTTAGAAGACAGTCCCCTATGGCAAATCACGATTCCTTCTTGTCCCTCGTCGGTCTGCTCCTCGTATTACCTTTGCCTGAAAAGTTAAACATAAAAAGGGTGAGTATTAATATACCCAGTAAGAGACCCACTACTGGTCCCGTTAGGGGAAAAATAAATTATTAGCTTCCTATGGAGTACCCTGCACAGTCAAAGTCTTGTGATCCCGTAGGATGCACATAATCAGTCTAACGTTCAAGGGACGTATGAATCAGTCTAGTGTTCTGCAGAAACACATATCAGTCTAGTGCTCCCGAAGGATGCACAAAAGGGTGATAATCCCGTAGGGCACCCGCAAGGTAACTACCCACTAGGAAACCAATAATTTACCCCTCAATCCCTTTTATACATCTTAACAGTCAATTTACAATTCAGTCAAACGTCATCATCACGTGAACTTTCCACTTAACCTCAAACAACCATTTTTATTCCAATCTAACAAGGTCCGTCAAAAACACGTTAGTACATCAGTCGACAACAAAACCAATCATAACATCCATACAAAATTATATATTCTCGTCGAAATATAATCTTAACTAAACATCCAGTCCACAGTCAAACACATGTAGCATATCCATTATTTCTACTCAATCCCAATATAATTATGCAGCTCAACACATCTCAAGGTTATAAGTGAGTCCAGTAGGAAGTCCCTTACCTTATCTCAAAGTTTTATGCAAACCCCTTGGTCGAACAATTTTCCACAATTACAACCCAGTTAGTGGGGGAACGAACCCACTCCAACTATAGAGAATTTCAAAGGATTTCGCTCGTCGACTTCAATCGGTACCTTCAATAATCAAACATTCCTACAATTGATTAAACCCAATAGTAGTATTCATCATTATCCATGAAAACAACAAAATCCAAAAATTCATTCTTACCACACACAAACCCAATACTTCACAGTAAGGCAGAAGCGTCTTCGAATAGGTGAAATCGATGTGGGCAAAACAGATTCAAACGATAACGGAAGTGGACGACAACTTGCAACCCACGGCTGGAAGATGGAGAACCGCGCGGCTGGGCTTCACGGATGGAGATGCGGCGCGGCTCGAACGGACTGCTGCGCGCGGCTGGCTGGGCTTCGTCGGACTGCTGGGCTTCGTCGAACTACTGGGATAGAGGCAGGCGGCGACGGACGGAGACGCAAGGTAGGACAGATCTAAGGAGGGGGAGGGGGGGATTTCGGCTGGTTTCGGCTGAAATCCTTCGCAGACGGATGGCGGCGTCGTGACTGGGCTGGACGGCGGGTGCGATGCGGCTGGGCGGCGGTGCAGTGGTGGTTGGCGGCTAGAGCAAGGAGAAGGGGAAGAAGAGAGAAAAGAAAAAAAAAAAAAAAAAATGGAGGGGGGGGGGGCTGTTTCACGCGAAGGAGAAGAGGAAGAGGGAGGGAGAGAGAGAAATTTATGTATATTTATTATTATATATTTTTTTTAATAATAATAATAATAATAATATAACTATTATTATATTATAATTATTATTTAATAACTCCCCTTCACCAAACTTAATTAAATCAAAACTCCCAAAATTTCTTAAAGCCTTAATAAAATTTAAGGAGTAGATTGAGAGGATTACCTCAAAATTTCGGAGTGTTACATTATTTGTGCTTATTGACTAAATCTTAAAAGCTATTTTCCATTAAGTATTGAAGGCTAGACAATAGTGCTAGGTCTAAAAGTTATCTTTCTGCTGCGATAAGCTATGAGTGTCTCTAAAGTTTAAAATAAAAGCTTTGCGATGAGACGATTTTAGGAAGTTGTTCCACTCACTAGGTATTTGGTGTGTCATCTCGCGGCGAGATACACGATGAGTGTCTAGGCAGGACGTCCCCATCTAGTTGCATGGAGTGGCATTTGGGGCGAGGTTGAAGCCAAGGATTTATCTAAATTTCTAACTATTCTAGATATATTTAATCTCAACATAATTATCTTAAGGAATTCAAATTCCTTAACCTAAAAAGTTTGTTTCTATATTTTTTTCTTTTAGAAATTTATTTACATCTTTCAACATAATTCTAGAAAGATCTAATAATTTACATACTAATTATATTATGGATACTTCGAGACTCTTCTAGAGTAGTTAGTGTTGCTATATATTGTAGTATTTACTTTATTTTTTGAGTTTAATGACCTTGTTGTCCTTGTTATTAATTATTTTTTTATTTCCATTGTTTTAGAAATCATTTGGAATCTAGAAGTTGATTATTTTACTGATGCCTAATAGAATATATGCCATTCTCAAAAATTATGATTGCTTTTATTGTTAAACATATACAACTCTAATAGCATGCTAGATTCTTTGGTCAAAAGGAGAACACTTGAATACTTTGATCAAATTGAGAGAACTTCATTTGAGTAATGGGTCAAGTGGAATATATAAAATTTGTATCCCCAAGGCATGTATTAGTTTAGGGTTTTACAAACAAAAACAACAAACTCTTAACCAAAGTTAACTAATTTAGTTAGATTTTAAGCTATATAACAAACCACTAACAATAATTAACAAACTAACTAACAGAACAACTAACACGTAAATAATCAAACAATTTTATATAACTAACTAAACAAATTTACCAAATATATATATATTTTCTCAACAAGAGCTGGACTTGTTCAAATTAATGAGGGTATAAAAGGTATTATTAACGCCTTTCAGCCAATTTGTCAAATTTTTCTTTTTCCTTCTGCTCATATAATCCCACCACCCCTCTCTCAAAACACACCATTGATTGGAGAAAATTTATTCAATGAAAGGCATATGCCTGTTGGTGGTTGTGATGGTGATGGTTGTGATCAATGAAACTCAGGTGTCCAAGGCAGTGAAATGCGACCCAGGGGAGTTGAGACCATGTCATTTGTCCTTCACAATGTCAATGGAGCCATCGTCGGCTTGTTGCAAGAAGGTGCTGGAGCATAGGACGTGCTATTGTGAATATAGTAAAAATCCAAAGATTCAACCTTATTTAAAATATGATGCCACTCAAAGGATCATTTCTGATTGTGGCGTTGCAATCCCAACTTGCTAAAATTCCCCATATGTTTTGGCTACAACAACTTCATATGATGTGATTATATATGTATACACTAGTTTTTAAGAGGCCATAATTAATCGCACATTCTCTTTCTTATTTAGTATGTGTTTCCTCGTTGTTTTTATTCTTCAAACCTATTAACTTTACTACTTAATAGTTACAGAGTTTTAGTATAGGTAATAATTAATTAGGTAAGTTCTAAATTTTAGTATTAATATCATTTGCTTATGGCTCTTAACGTGGTTTCTTTTTCTTAAACGTTTTGGCATACTTTCTTTAGTTTCTAACCTATTTGTTCTAATTTAGCTCGTATTTCATTTAAGAACTTTCAACTTTGCCACATTTTTTTCATTTAAACGTTACAAAAAGTATCCTTAGTTACCTTTTGCACCAATTTTTTTTTTTAAAAAAAATCACTCAATTATTGACGTTTGTCTCAACCAAAGTTAAGAAATTTATTCTAGTAAACTAGCTATGTGAATGTAGAATTCATTCCTAATGATTTTAGCAATAATTTTGAGATTGGTTTTGAATAATTTTGAATCAAATACATGATATGTTAGGGATGTATGTCATAAGCCTCAGAGTTTATTAGTTATTAGGTATAATGATCGATTATTTTATAAATGCAATAATTAATTGTCCATTACAGAAAAATCATAACCTAAAGGCTCCCTAGTATGATGAACAAATAATTAAAAATTAAATTGCTAAAAGATTAATATATAGCATTTCTTCCATACTTGATAAGATAATCTTATTAAGAAACTCTTCTAGAATAGATTTAGGTTCAATATTTTCAAATGCTACTAATAAATTTGTACTTTTTACGTGCATGACACGTGCTTAATACTAGTATATATATGTGTACTTAATTAATTCCAACTCCACCAAAAACAACCTTTTCCTTTTAAAATCACAAATAAACTTTAATCCTCAATTCTTTTTAATTAACCAAAAAAAATTTCAATAAATCAGTTATTTTAAAATTTCATAAATTTCAACATCAATTATCTTAACCCAATAATTCAATTCATGCTCCAATCTTCAAGATAACACCCAAGCAATTTAAGATAATTAGTAAAATATCTCCTTAAAGATTTGGGATGCTACATTTCTTTTTCCAGTAACTATATTCCAATATATAATTATCAATTTTTCTTTTAAATAAATCATATTCATTATCTTTTCTGATTTACCGAATAAGGATATTTTATTAAAACAAGTTTGTTTAGAAAATTTATTTGAAAAATATTACTGTTTTGAAACAATTTAGAAAAGTAGTAAACTTTTAAAAAAAAATTAAAAAAAAAAAGAAAAAAGACAGAAGGTGACGCTCGACAAGTTAAAAAAAGAAAAATTTAAGGAGTGGGAGAGTCTTCAATACATGTTTTAATTTTTAATTATTATATATATGTTTTAAAATATTTAATGGTTTAATTTTGAAAAAAATGTAAATGTAAAATTTTAATTATTATATACATGTTTTAAAGCTTAATTGTTTAATTTTGAAACAAAAATTTAAATTTAAATTTTTAATTATAAATAATTATATATATGTTTTTATTGTAAATATAATTATATAGATATCTCTATAACCTACAATATGTTACCAATCTTCCTATAACTTTCCCTTTATTCCATGTTGTAATATTCATCCCATTGAATTTTATAGTGTAACATATATCATGGGATGTTCTATAAATAGAGCACTACAAGAATTCTGGCCTTTAATGTCGGTTTAAAATCTACATTAATGGTCTTTAGTGTCGGTTGGCAACCGACATCTATGCTAGCGTTATTAAAGGCCTTTAATGTCGTTTCTGCTTTGATGTCGGTTTAAAAATGACATTAAGGATCTTTAATGTCGTTTTTAAACCAACATTTTTTATGGTTTTATTGAAGATCTTTAGGTCAGTTGGACTTTGATGTCGTTTTAAAACTGACATTAAAGTCTTGTTTTTTTATCTATTTTGATTAAAAAAAAAAAATTTAAACCGACATTAAAATCTTGTTTTTAGATCTATTTTTATAAATTTATTTTTATTTAATTGTTACATTATTATCCATTTTTTATAAATTGACACTGGGTACGTGTAGATAAATATTTTTTTTCACGCCAACAAATCAATAAATTAATATTTTAGAAACTACAGTATTTTTCTTTTACATTTGTCTACACAAAATGAAATCTTAATATTATGTTTGTATATACATTCTACAATAATACATGAAACAAGATCCTACTACAAGACTTAAATAAGAAATCCTAAATGCCTTCCCAGTCTTCAATCTTCAACGATTGCCTAGCTATCACCACAAGCTTAGCTTTCAGCCTGATATGACTTGAATCAATCTACAAACAATATCAAGGTCATTATCCATTGGAGCTCTACATGGTGGCAAAATAGCCATGAAAAGATTGCTTCAATAGAGAATACAAAGGCATAAACCTACACAGAATACAAAGGCATAAACCTAACACACCAAACATATTTGGACTAAATCGCATCAAGAAGAAGGAAAATACCTCAAATGCTAAACCACTATGAAATACCGCTTCAACACTTGCCGAAGGCTACCGTAAAAACCAAAACCACACCGTAAAACACAACTTGAACGAGACACATGATTGACTGCAGCCAACCTACAACGCCAGAACAGTCTGCTCAGAATGTCATTCAAACGCTTACTCTGGATAAATTCAAATTAAGATCACATAACGAAAACAAAAATGCAACATAAAAATGACTAAACTACATTTATTCCATATCTTAAACCAATCTCTCATAACAAAAAATGAACCAAAATTAGAAACAGTAGCTCTTTTAACACTACAGAAAGACAATCTCACGAAGACACTTAGCAATGAAATCAAATCTTTAATGCAGCTCCATTCTCTTAAAATGTTAAACAAATCTCCTCTTAATTTCAATTATTTGATAAGCGAGAAACAAAATAAATCATTACGTAACACAAATTCACGAAAAATCAAACATTTCTTACAAAGTATCGTAGGTAAAAAAAAGTAATAAATACAAATATTTCACTTTCTCCACAATTTCATACTTTAAACAACCATCCGAAAGTTCAATCGAGATGACCAACTCTCTCAAAAGTTTACATTACTCCAAAATCAGATAAAATCATTTAGAACCCATTGTTCTAGCAACCATAAAACTCAAAACAGTGGAATCAAATAAAAGGAGCCTACTTCCAAAAGATACAATTATACAGAGCAGTGGAATCAATCCACTTTCTCAAAAGTTCACATTACTCGAACATTAGATTAAATTATATAGAATCCATTATCATAGCAACCATGAGACTCAAAACAGAAGAATTGAAGAAAAAAAGCCTACTTCCTAAAGATCATCAATCTACTATCTTAAAAGTTCACATTTACTCGAATAGTAGATTAGATTATTCATAACCAACCCACTATTCTAGCAACCATAAAACTTAAAATAGTAGAATCAAAGAAAAGAAGCCTACTTCCAAAAGATCATCCATCCACTTTCAAAAGTTCACATTACTCAAACATTAGATTAAATTACACAGAACCCATTATTCTAAAAGATCATCCATCCACTTTCAAAAGTTCACATTACTTAAACATTAGATTAAATTATACAGAACCCATTATTCTAAAAGATCATCCATCCACTTTCAAAAGTTCACATCACTCGCTTCCTCTCTTATGGATTCAACACCATGATCCCAAATTGAAGATACCAAACAAAGGGACAAAGAAATCATTGTCCAAGAAATTGTAGAAACCCACAATGAAAATTTCTATTAAAAACATAGAAATCTACAGTTTGTACAATCATTTGCATGATCGGTCAACAAAGGTTGGAATCGGGAAGTGAAAACCTTCCTTAAAGCCATAGAGTGGGTATGGATAACAAAGAGTGAGAAAAAAAGACTAAGAGTTGATGGAGGGTATGGAACAAAGAGAACAAGAGAGGGAAAAACATACTACTACCCATGAGAGGAAAAAAATTAGCTATAAACACCGTCGGCGAGAGGAGTAGGTGACGCAGCGAGCACCACGACGACGGATGGAGGAGCGCCATGGCGGTGGTTTTAGGGTTTTGAAAATGATACAAAGGAGAGGGATTTTGGAAGAAAGAAGTAAATGAGAGGAAAGTAGGAAGAATAAAACTACGCAATTCCTTTTATTAAAATAAAAAGTTAAAAAAAAATTAATGTATCTTTAATGTCAGTTTCTAAAAAAATTGTCTTCAATGTCGGTTTTAAACCGACATTAATCCTTCTTCTTTGATGTCGGTTTAAAACCGACATTAAACATCCGCATTTTAAAAAACGACATTAAAGATTTGTTTTCATTTTTTCCAACCGACACTAAAGGCCAGATTTCTTGTAGTGGAGGTATGTGGTGCTTTTGTAAGATACACCACAATTGAGTTCAATTGTTCTCTATTTCCTCTCTTCTTCATTCTCTTCTTTGTGTTGTTTCATGGTTCTTATTTAGCCTCTTTATTCTTTATTTCATAACATGTTATCAGCACGAGTCTCACCACTTTGGAGATTGTGTAAAAATTGGCTTTGATTCATGTTAAAGATCACTACAAGAAATAAGATTTCCCCCAATGTAGCAATATGTCGTCGAAAATCCTAACCAACGTCAGGGAAGGTTACTGCAACTTCCCGAATGACATCGGCAGGCACATCAGGGAAAGCACGTCGAGGATACTTTTCCTGGCACGGCTCACGCCAACAACGGGGAAAATTTCTCTGACGCACACTGCAACACGTCGCAGACGGCTTCGGCGACCCGGCGTCGCAAAAGGCTTCAGCGGCGTAGTGTCGCAAAAGGCTTCCGCAACGTGTGCGTCGCGGAAGGCTTTAAATATATATTTTTTAATTATTTATTTTATTTATATATGAAAAGAAACCCACTAAATTCTTCCATTTATTTATGTCCTTATCAGATATGATTGATGTTCCTGATAAATTAGTCTATTTCCAAGTGATTAATCATTTTTGGAGAATGAAATTGGATAGAAGTGTGACGACCCAGACTTTTCTCATCAAATCTAAGTCGTTACTTTAACACAAAACCGTTTGTTGACAAAAGACATAGCAAGATTCAGTTGAAACCGTAAGAAAACGAAGGAAACTTTTAATCGAGCCCTATTTCCAAAATACAAAATTTCAAATGCTGTTTACAAAAAATTTAACTATTTGTAGACTTAGCTAAATCAAAATATTTTCAAACCGTCAGCGGAAGCAGTTTAAAGACAGTCCCCTATGGCAAATTCACGAGTCCTTCTTGTCCCTCGTCGGTCTGCCCCTCGTGTTACCTTTGTCTGAAAAGTTAAACATAAAAAGGGTGAGTATTAATATACTCAGTAAGAGACCCACTACTGGTCCCGTTAGGGGAAAATAAATTATTAGCATCCTATGGTGTACCCTGCAAAATCACAGTCTTGTAATCCCGTAGGATGCACATATCAGTCTAGTGCTCCCGAAGGATGCACATATCAGT